>WOFM01000528.1:4691244-5291244 GCA_011428145.1 Ericerus pela
TGTAGTTCTTTGACTTTCAGGTCAACCGTTATTGGAGCAGGAACAATTTTTGGTTACGTTTTTATTTTTTTTCGAATTCGAAAAAAAAATTTAATTAAAAAATTCGAGTTTTAACTTTCTTGATTTACACGACACTTTCTGTGTATTATTCACTTCAAAAATATAAATTTTTACACAACAATGAATCAATTTCAAAAAATCAGTCTGCTATTTCATAATTTAATTTTATTCTTCTCTTACTGTTCAACCGCAGCTATGGCTACCATGATGTGAGGCGGTAAAGACGAGGAATGAAAAAGAGTAAGAGAGAAGTATTCACAATAGAATTTATTAGCAGACTAAAATTACATTTGTAAATAAAATATGAATTAGTATGAAATGGCGAAGCAACAGCGTTATCGGTTCGAGAGTAGTAGGGGAAGCACTTTGTGATGAGAGTGTACGTGTGAGAAAATTGGAACAGCCAACGGATCAAACTACACAAAAATATGACGATGAAACCTAAACTAACGAAGACACTGAGCAAAGACTAGATACACACATTACGAACACATAAATAAGAAACTAAATATTCACTATTTCACGAATTTTATTCCACATAATAACAGTGGACATGTTATATCACCGACGGTTGATGAGCGACAAGAAGGCATACAAAACATATAATCACAGTTGAGTCACAAACACAAATATCACAGACCACAAATAATAACAAAACAGTGTTGCCACAACATGTGATGTGCGAGAATAATTAGACGACGTATAATATAATTTGCTATTATTCTCACAGTACGTATGACATATATATATATACAGTATGATCGTGATGATGATGAAGAAAGAGAGAAGGTGGGATTTCGTATCAACACAAATAATGCCATTTTATCATGTGTCAATGGCAAAGTAGAATAATAATAAAATTAATTATTTTCAAATATAATTTTAATTATTAAATTAACGAAATATAAAAATTAATTTTTTTCTAGCCAGAATTGGAAATTTGGAATCACTATCACTTATCACCAAAGGTTGTTTTTTGTAAAAAGAAGCTTGTTAACAGTGGCTTCAGCGGTCTTCCATTTAACCCCATGTATTTCTTATCAGTTCTAGCAGTCCATAAGCTATATAGTCAAAGGTATTCCCTATATGCAAATGAACGCAATGAAATGTTTTTTCGATTCAAAAAATCAAAGAAAGGAATTCCTTTGAGACCTCCCGGACATCTCGGTAAGTTTGAAACGTTTCTTGTCGTGGTTCTAGGTGTAGGTTGTTCCGTGTATACTTGGTACCCTATTCTCATAGCTCCTGAACAAAAATCTGTAAGTTCATGAGGTTTTCGTCCCATTAATTTTCAAAAATTTGCAGGTTTGAATTTACCTTTGTTAATTTTTTTCTTTAGAATCAGAGAAATGAGTAAACCTCTTCCAGCAGATGAATTAGTGAAACTGAAAAAGTCCTGGAAGTTAGCCGGTTCGTAGGCTGCTGATTTAACTGTAATACTCTGTCAAAATTGAATAATACGGTGAATTTCATTTTAGATAAATGGACGTTGATTAAAGTACTATCAACTTCTGAGGGGACTGCAAAATTCATAAAAGGCACTTCATGGTTTATCATGCTTTCAGCTGTATTAGTTGTTGGGAGTTCAACATGGATTAGCTTTCGTCGGTTGGATGTGCAAGAAAGTGTCATGTATTTGGTTGAGCAGGAAGAACGTAAATTAACGGAAAAACAATCAGATAAACACTAGAATATTTGTTGATAAAATGTAACTAGAAACAACAATAAATTATGTCGTAATTTTATTTATAACGAGGCACAGTAATTCATTATTAAACGCGGCACTCGAACCGTTAGAAACTCGAGCTCTTCTCGTGCTCCAACCTTTTGAAGCCAGCGACGATCTTCGTAATAATCAAGTAAACTATGAAATTCTAACTCGCTCAATTTCGGAACTTCGACAGGTATGAACGGATCAAATATTTCAAAACCCTAAGACAGAAAGGATAAAGACATTATAGTCAAATGTAGTTCACGAAAATCATAAAGCAACGTATGTAAAAGAATACCTCTCGTCGTAACAGGAAAAATGGAAAAGACGATCCACGATATTTCGGTACCGTACTTTTTTCACAAACAGTTGCTACTATCGCTCCATTGCACTAAACAACGTATAAATGTTTTCAACTATTAAAAGTACAGAAATAAATTGTTTTTCATCATGCACCAGTTCGTTGCATCTCGTAGCACCCACTGATTCATAAGAATTAACGAGAATTCAAATTTATAAATTTTGGAGAAAAAAAAAAGAATTGTGAAGAGATAATTTTGCCAGTGAAAAACACACCGGGTTGGGGAGATTATTGCATGTCAAACGAAGTCGTTAATTCACAATGCATATTTCTGATTATAATGTTCTGCGGTATGTGATCGCCAGAGAGAAGCCCATTGTAGATTAAAATGTAACTACTAACTTAACTCGATAAAAACGATCAAGCAATAAATTTTATACCTCAACTATCTGACATACTTTGGATGAAATTTTTGACCAAGTAGACACAGATTTTCACTAAGGGGACATCAACTCAAAATAGTTATTTTATTTTAGGTAACCGATAATATATTATACATAATTAATTTCACTGAATTTTAGCTTCAAAATATTCTAGCGAAATATCCAAAAAATAGGTGCAACTTGATACTTCAACGATTCCAAGTTTATTAAAACAGGGATTCTGTTAAGACATGTCAACGATTTAGAGAAACCGATGTGAATAATTTTACTCAGGTAATAACTCATCTTGGAGAACGAAACTATTGTTATGGTACCTTACTCCATTATATTTAAATATTAACAATGAAGTAGTGATTTTTTCAATCTGGTTCAATGATGTTTTTAATCGAGAATGGAACATTTACAAAGAGACTATTGACAATGGAAACCCGATGTAAAAGTAAAGAATTAATACCTGAGGATCAGATTAATTCTATTTTTATCCCCTAGAATACAAATTAGAAAATTATCTAAAACGGGAAGTAGAAAACAATTAAAAGAAAAATAAATGATATCTCTTTAAAACTCTCATTCACTTCTAAGCTGTAGATTTCAAGTAATCAGTTCCTTTCGGATTTTTCACACAAGTTTCCATTTGAGGTTTACGAGTTTAGGTTAGACCCAGTGCATCATAATAATATAACACAGGGTACGAAGTTACGACTACAGTTTTTCATAACAGTCAGTAAGACGGTAATAATAAACACAATGGGTCTTTTGGAGAAGGTAGGCAGCCACAACTCATGAGGGAATGATGTAAAAATTCTAAAATTTTAATGGGTTTTGCCTTTTATCTTATTGAGTTCAAATTATCGATTCTTCTTATTAATCTTGGTGTCATGGAAAGACTCGAGGATAGGGCGTAGGTACGTTTTTCTTGTCATAACTCAAGGGAAAGTGTGGCACTAATAACTCGAATTCAGAATATACAATTATATAAGCCAATTTCTTGTTAAAACTTCATGTATTATTAATTTTTTTAGTATTATTATGTATATAATTATAATAATACTTGTGTGTCAAATTTGTTTTATTTAATTATAAAATTGTACAGATTGCAATTTTGGTCCGATAGTCACGAAATATGGAACGAAGATTAGTGCTAAGCTAAGGACTTGACTATTGATTTTTTTTGCGGATTGGGCGTCCGGTACTTCCGGTATGGCTATAAAATTTTTAATTTTCGACTTAACAGCTACGAAATTAAGACAAATATAACTTGCTATAAATTTTGTTGCGGACGGTCTCACGGTACTTCCGATAATATTATTTTTGTTTTCATTTTAGCTATAAAATGTCTAAATTTAGACTAATAGGAACATACTACGAAACAAATATTTATTACGATCTATTGATAACTTTTTATTGACTACCTAATTTTTCAATTTTCGAAAACCTACTTTTTATAACGAAGCTGCAGCTGCGTTAGAGATTTTTATTTTTTATTTTCGTAGTGAATAGGAAGTTGAAAATTGTGAATATGTTTTTGGTTGATAGGGCACTAAAATGATGTAAATAAGAACAATATCTGAGTGGTTATTCGAAGCTGGTGCTCGATTGATGCCATCGATTTAATCAATGAAAATGGTAGAAAAATTGACTAACCCAATTTGGTTCCAAAAAGCTAAGAAACGACTGATATATGGAACTTTGTCGAGAATCAACGCCATATTTTTCATCTATTCGAATCATTGTCTTGTCAGCGAGAAAAGAGTTGAATCCGTCAACGCTAGCCAATAATTTTATTCTGAAAAATATGTATAATTATGGCAAAATATTAAGATACCATAGCAATACAGTTATCCCACTTACTCTCCGTCGGTAGCCGCACGCTTCAATTCCTGAATAAGGCCGTCAATGCAGTCGCAAGAGTACTTCACTCTGTTTATTCCGTGATTAACCAAGTTCATGAGTGGGACTCCAGCTGGTGTGTTTTCTCTTGCATTCCACACATACTCTTTCGTCGTTTTCAACTATGCATATAGTGACATCGATTAAAAAGCTGGTTGAAGTTTAACTTGATCAGTAAATTTTGGCTTACTTTCAAGTCGTTGATCAATTCACCGTTTTGGAGTTGAAAATGTTTCAATATTACGGCGCCTTCAAGCGGCAAGTCGATGAAGGGAGGTCGTTTTTCTGAAACATTAGCTTCTTTTCGTCCAAATTTAAACATCCACGCCACTGAAGAGATAAAAAGAATGATGCAGTGGAGACGAAAGCAACGCAAACATAATTATTAACTGATGTAAGCATTAAACCTGCAGGTAAATCCATAACGACAAATCCATTAAGAAAAGCGTAGTGTAAAACGTGGAGCTTAGTAAGACGCTTGCCACAACCGACGTCGCCGTCTGATATGGTTGCTAAGGATGAAATATCATGATAAATAAAAATGAACGTCAAACGTAATAATATATGTTTCAGATACTCGGAAAAATGTTTTTTATGCCCTTAAATTTGAATACACGAGAGTTCAACAAAAAAATAATATTATATGTTCAGATGCTTTGCCACTCGAACGAAAGAAGTATGAGCTTGCACAATATTGTAAAAATAATATTTTCTTAAAAGAGTGCATAAATACCATTTTAAAACTCGAGTATCCATAACCCATTACAGTGAAAGTAGATCAAAAAATACTAACAGTTCATGAAGAAAATGGACGGAAACACCGAAGTTGCAAAATTTGAATCATACGATTAGAAATTTTACAATTTGATACGTTTTGTAACGAAAATTTAAGAAAAAATGTGATTCTATAAATTTCGATGGCAGAGGCAATGAATGGACTGTCCATAATTCGGAAGAAAAAATTTATCGACAAAATATCTACCAAAATTTTTATTTTAAATTTAACAAATCCTTGTAGTTTATCAATTAATTATCAAGATCGGTAACTTGGAACTGATCATTTTTTACAGTAAGAAAACCTTTGTCACATGTTAAAACGTGGTTAGAACATGAAAAAAATTTAGTACGATGCTCCTTAGCGAAATGTGTTCCCATTTTTCTCGTAGTTTTCAGAAATTCATTCATCGAAATGAGAATATAATTCTAAATTCTAAATTTTTTCGTTGTTATGGCATAAGGCAATATTTCTATCTACCAAATGGGCTTCATATTTTGGTAGATAAGTTTTACTTCGGAAACATGGTATTCAAAATTAATATTTCAATTCTTAATTTAATCTCAGCTTCAAGATGTAAATTTTCAGTAAATAATACTGCACTGATTTACGTGTGTTATCGAAAAGAAATCGATGGTAAATGAAATAAACCTTTCCGTTTACCAACAAATCATCTTTCATTTTTGAAGTTAGGTCGAGAAAAACTAGAAAATTTTATACACATAAAAGGAGCACAAATGAATGGGAGGTGAAAATATCCTTCCAGATCTTCTTACGGGAGAGTCGCCTGTTGAAGAACGGGCAGATTATGCGCTAACACTCTTTTCGTGCACATATCAATATGAATGAAAAAGGATACGTATAACATATTTTACAGGTAATTTTTCATAATTAGCGGTCTTCATATATTCGATAATTTCAATAGCTGGCTTTCGGATCATCAGAGCATTTTCATTAAACGTTTTGGTTAAATCAGCATACTTTCTCGGAAATCCACCCAACTGGAAGTAATGTTGTTTATCTTTTTCGGATATCGTATAGAATTTTCCAATATCTTGATATGTGTGATTGGCCTGGAATCAAATAAATTTTTAAATGACGAATGAGTATGTTCGATGAATTAATTTTCAGAAAATAGAAGCTCGCAATAAATCTTAGAATCACCGGATTAGTTTCCACGACACGTTTCACCTTGTTGGAGGGAACGATTTGTTGGTAAGGGGTTTTTAGAGTTTCCTCAATACTTTCAACTGCCTCCGCTGATTTCCACGGCGAGTACGTGTGATCTTGCATTCGTTTGAGTTTCAGTAATCTTTTGTGGCCATAACATCGACAAATAATACGATTTATATCTAGAAAATAAATTTATCAAATTTATATTTTCGAAACTCCAAATACGCTTCTAGCATTTGGTCCGAAATTTATTTTTGTCACATAATTCAAATAAAGAGATGAAGAATTGTCAACAATGACGAGAGAATAATGAAGATAGTTTTCAAGTTAATATGTAGTTTTACCGGTATTAAAGCTCAAGAGCTTAATTCTTATTTTGAACATACTGATTGATCACTCAGGGAGGAAGTCAATTCACGAAAATTGAACAGACATTGAAGTAAAAAGTAAACGATTGCTTCAAATGTCACTAATTCAAGTAATAATTTAAAAAAAAAAGATAATGTATATCCTCGAAGATATTTTATTATAAAATTATCAAATTTTGAGGATAATTAAAGGAAACGACAGGCGACTTATTAGTGGTTTCGGTAACGCAACTATAGATAGCGCTGCCGAAGCCACGTGATTTTCTTTCTAAAAATTTGATTGGAGGAAAAACCGCCATGAGAATTTATTTATAAACAATGGCACACCAATTACCCTAATCCAGAGATTTTGATTGATTAATATTGATTGATGTGGGGTAATTTGTATGCCAGTGTAAACGTGCTTGGTTTAAATGTTAACGACAGTTGATCCCATTGTAAAACAGCAGCATGTCGTCTTTGATGTGAGGTATGCAGAACGAGGATCGAAAGAACTTGAGACTTTTGACTTTTAAGACGTTTATTTCGCAACTAAAATATATTTGACAAACGAAAAAGTAAATGGTGAAGCAACAGCGATATACGATCAAAAGTAGTAGGGGAAACACTTCGTGACTAGACTGTACATATGACATATATATATAGAATGATATGATGATGATGATGAAGAATGATATGGGGTGGGATTTCTTATCAACACCCCCCTGAAATTTTACCGAATAATTTCTTCATCATGTTCCCTGAAAATAAATTAATAATTATTATTTAAAAAAGGAAAAAAAATATTAAATACACAAAAAAAATACAAGTACAAAAATATATGTATAACAAAAATTTCGAAAAATATTGACACTGTTTGTTTACTATTTTTGGTGATTGAGTTCCCAAAAAAATTTTATTGCGCTGTGCTTCAAAATAAAATTGGTAAAAACAAATTAGTATAAAATAAATAAATAAATAAATATGTATAAAAATATGGTAACATGCATGCAATAATGAACACTATCGTGTACGTAAATATTATATGGTATATGTGATGTAATTTAAAAAAAAATAAAAATATAAAAAAGTAAAAAATGGTAACATGCATAATTATTAAAATATTTCGAGTAATATATAAGTTTTCGCTCGTATAATTCGAGTTGAGAAAGAAAGAGACAAAAAAAATTAAAAAGAGAAAAAAATATTCACGAACATATATACGAATGAATAAAAATAAAAGAAGGCGAGAGAAAAAATATGACAAAAGGTTTTTCCATTTGTAAGTTCAATGAATTGGAGTGTACGTTGCGTATTTTATCTTAAAAATAAACATGAAAAAGATTGCAGAATAATATTCGTTGCATCGTATACTATCTTTCGTACGTTGCATTGTATTTGAAGTGGCGTCTAATATGTTCTGAGATAAGGCAACGTTTTCGATTTATCTTAATTTGCGGTCATGTAATAGGTTTTTATCTCTATTGTGTTTATTGTTGGAGAGTTTCTTTTCATAAAAATTTGTGTGGGAATATTACATGTATTTCTCTCACGCTTGTTGGAAATTGTATAGGGTTTTTATTATACGATTTGTAGGGTTTTTACTTGCTCGATTTGCCTAATTTTTTCTTTGTTACAATATTCGAGATGTGGAGCATTTATCTGTTACAAGTATTTTCTGGTAAATGGTCTTATTAAGTATTATTTTTGACAATGATTGAAGGTTAATTTTTCAGCAAATATTTTCGTGTTATGACTTATTTTTGAAAATTTTACGACTTGTACTTGGAATAGGACGAAATAATTTTTGGACATATTCTGAGTTTAACATGAATTAATTATTATATTATGTGTATATGTTGGTTTCGTTCAATATTTTCACAATTATATTCTCGAATTTTGACCGATCCAACGATTTTGTCAATCTATCTGCTAATTGATTTTCAGAGGTAACTGTTCTAAAAAATATTATTTTTTCCTCAAAAGCTTCCAAAATGGAGTAGCACTTGATCATAAGGGCTCTCGACTTTCTTTGACTTCCCCCGGAACATATTTTCTGTGTTGAAATGTTGTCTTCCATAATATCCACTATTAATTTTTCCCCAAAAATTTCGAAATTTATATACTGCATCACTTTTATAGTATCAAGGGTGTCAAAAACTGCAATTATTTCAGCCGCGGTACTTGATGAGGCGTGAATAGTCTGTTTGCAGCAATTCCACTCCACCAAGTCTCCATAGGCGAATAGCATAAATCCAGTTATTGACTTCCCTTTATCCAGATTCTGTAATTCTATATTTTTATCGTCAACCTGGGGCGCATAAGATGCATCAATATATGCTTCTATTCCATCCCCCTTTGATGTAAATTTAAGATTATAATTTTTGGTTGTATTGACGTATCTGAATATCCTTTTTACATAATTTTTTAAAGTATCATTTGAATTGTTCTGAAAATGGGAAAAGAAATTTACTGGGAATAATATGTCCGGTCTTGTAAGTCTTGCCAAATAAAGTAGTCCCCCTATCATCGATCTATACTCCGTATCATCTCTGCCATTTTGTATTTTGTCAATTTTTAACCCCGTTTCCATGGGTGTATTTGTATTTTTGAGTTCAGAGATTCCAAATTTTTTGATCATTTTTTCTATGTGTTTATATTGCGAAATTATTATTGTGTTTTTTTCAATGTCTCTCATTATTTCTAGGCCCACAAAAAATTTTGGATTATTTGTTATCGTAATAGTAAAGTCTTTTTGCAATTCTTCATTTATTCTCGTAATGGCAGATTGTGAATTTGATGCTATTAATATATCGTCTACATAACTTAAGAAATATGTTTTTTCTTCCTTATTTTTCATTATGTAGAAGCATCTGTCGCTTTTGGTTTTTTCAAATCCCATTTCTTTTACTTTAATGTCCAATAAGTCATACCACGATTTGCTAGAAGTTTTTAGGCTGTAAATTGATTTTTGAAGTTCTAGTACTTGATTTTTATTTATATTAATACCTTCTGGCCTTTTAACAAAAATTGGTTTTATAATGGGTGAATTTAGGTAGGCAGTTTTTACGTCGTATTGAATCATTATTAATTTTTCCTTATTTACAATTGATAATAATAGTCTTGATATGGTGAGAAAGTACCAAGAACATTGATAAGAGTTATCAATTTGTTTATATTCTACTTATTTTCTACATATTCTACATATTCTACATAATCTACATAATAAATGTAGAATATCAAATTCTATGCATAGAATACCATCCCTGAAATGCTCACAAACTCCGTGTATTACAGATAGAAAATTACCTTTTTATTTGGAACAGACTATAGGTACCCACCTGTTTTGCATCCTATCTGTTTGGCAGTTTTCTTAAAACTGTGAAAATAAAATTTTTTCCAACAAATTTTCTTCTTTAGTTTTCTCAGAAACTACTGAACTAATAGGTATCAAGCTTCTTTAAGATTCGCACCAACATAACGATAATTCATCATGAAAATTTCACCCCAATCCTTTCAGTCATTTTCTCTGAATTCTGGTGAATTTAGTGAAAAAATAAGTTTCAAATATAAATAAAATGAAAAAAAAAAAGTTGTTTTACATGAATTTGTATCTCTTGTGGATCTTTAAAACAAAATATGATAAAAAAACAGAAGATAATCAATAAAAAAATTAATCTAAAAAGGTGTCAAATGTGTTCCCAACTTACTACTTTACTTGAAAACATCAAAAAGATAACCTAGTTAGTTGGAGCAAACTTCTATAGAAACAACAAAAGAATAAATAAGTCAAGATGACTGGCTTGTAATTAACATGAAAATTCGTGTTCTGTCAGGACTCTAAGTAGGCAATTTGAACACAATAAATAGCTTTTTGACCTTACAAATCGATTTATTTATTTAGGTAGTAAAAAGATCTGACCGGTCGGTGCCACATGAATTTTATCACATTAGGTGACAAATCACAATTCACATTACAGGGATCACAATGAGCAACTTCTACTGTATATTTAGTAAACAAAACATTGCTGGTGATTCACACCATCTCTAATGTATCTCTTCCAAAATCCACCCACTGAGTAAAGTGGCCTCAGAAAAAACCCAAAAAGAAAGAAAAATTAATAGATACCTACGCTTAATTTCTTGTTGAAATCTTTGAGTATACTATATGTAATGGAGGGCTGATTGTATGTAATTCCTTTCCTCAACCGTAGAGTGTTTCCAGGAGCGAAATTACTTTAAGATGTATAACTATATATTCGTATACATAGATTTAGTAACGTAATTTCATTCCCTGAAAATGCTATCTGTGTTTGATAGTAACTATCTAGAGAAATATTAGGTATAGGAATCAGCCATAGGTACTCGAAGGTTGAAATACAGAAATTCGTCAGTTCAGTGCGTTTTTCAACATAAAATATTTAAGGAAACTTGTAAGTTTTTTGGGAGTGGCAGTCTAAGAACATCCTTTTAAAAAAATTTTGGTATTACATATTTGCAACACATTGAATTCGATATAAATGAAAAATTATATTTATATTCGCGGAAATAATTTAGATAAATATATTCAGATGCAAATACAGATTGTCTATAATTTTATCAAATGAGGTACTTGAGAGAGTATAAGATGAAATCAGGGCAAAGTAAGAAATAATAACTTTACAACTATCAAAATAATAATCTTGCCGATTGAATATCATCTCCTTCACTAGCCACGATGGCATCGTAGTCTTCGCTGTTTGTTACATTTTCGATGACTGGTTTTGGAGGACCTAGGCCTCCTCCCTCCTCGGGACTAAGCCATGCAATGCCACTGGTACCGACGCGAATACAGTCAAAACTAAATGAAAATAAAGTGTTTTCTCGATATTTTCCATCCAAGTTCATGCACATATGTAAATTTCTTCCAGCTACGTATACGTTGCTGAACACAACACACATCTTAATGGAGTTGAAATATGGCATAGTGGCACACAGTGGTCGAGGATTTTTGCCTGAAAAACCAATATACAGAATTGTATCAAATTATTAAAACTACTATTATAGCTGCTGTTAAAACCATTTTGTCTTGAACTAAGTGTTCAACTTATTTTGAATCATTTCATCCAAGAACAAAATGTGTTTTTTTTTCTCACTCTGTATAGGTAAGTTGGCAATAGCCTATTAGACTATTGATAACAGAAATCAATAAATGATGGACAGCTTTGTAGATGTAAAACTACAAATGCTGTTAAAATTTTGAATTCTCAGAAGAAAATCTGGAGCATTTATTTCAAGAATGGGTATATTGCTTACGTATAATTGAATATGTGGTGCTGGTATTTTCAACAATATTTATATGATGAGACCATCCACTAAAAAAAAAAAGTATAAAATTTTTCGTTCTTTTCCCTAATAATAAAATAAAATATAATAAAAATAAAATACACGCACATTGAAACGCCTTGAGCGTCTTCGACTAGGCTAAACTCTTAGCCTAGCTACGTAGCCTAACGTTTTTCGTTCTCTTTCAACCTTTTCGATCTGTCACGCCACCATCTTTTTTCTAGTGGTGGTAAAAAACACAATACAACCTGGTTGTTGGACTTTCCCTTACCTTTTTCTTCTTACAAATTATTATATGTGGCATACTGTTATATTATGAATTTTTTTGTACAATTCATCCTTCGTCGTCGACCATAACTGGTCGAAATATTTTTCATCTACATTTTTATAAACTTTTGATTTTTAATACATAATATTTTATTTTTTCAATATAGTTTAATTTATATTCGGGGGCATTGGGCGCACTCAAGGAAATTAAATGGGGTTAATTCAGGCTGGATCTTTTCTAAAAGACTCCTTCTCGGAAATCAGCTATGAGGTAATTATTTTTCATTTTACCTTTCTCCTGTTGCATGGTATAAAGCGGTTCAAACGATCACCTGGATAGCTCAGCAGGTCTTGGGCTCTTAACTCGCATCTTCACCAAATTCTGTTGGTGGAGATGCTCTTGGTTCATGTAATTGAGTGTTTTTTTTTTACAGGGAAATTATGCTGGTTTGTATTGGGTTGGATTCTGCCACCCAGGGTCGCATACCACATATTCAAAAAAGTAAAAATTTTTTTGATGAGTAAAAGGAAGACCAAGACGACTGTAGGTATAGTAGGCCTTGGTCTTAGTCTTAGTTTTGTATCCTTGGTTTTGGTCTTGATCTTAAACCAATATTCTTAATATCGGTCTTCGTACTACTCTTGCACCTTCAAATCTTGCTCTTGGTCTTGTACAGACAGTCTGGATCTTGTTCTTTTTTCAGTTGATCTTCGTTTTAGTCTTGGTCTTAATCTGTCAAGTCTCAGTTTTGGTCTTCTACAGAATATCTTGATAATGACCTTGGTTTTGCATGGTAAGTCTTAGTATTGGTGTTGCATTATCAATTCTTAGTTATTGTCTTACTGACAAGTTTTTCATTTCTGAATGAAATTTATAATTTACTTCTTTTTGAAAATATGAAGTAAAAAGAATTAAACATTAAATATTGCCATTATTCAAGTACCTAGTAAGATTTTAAACACTTTGTATGCAGTTTGTATTCTTTCTTAAGTCTCTTATTTTTCTTAATGCTGTATAGTTGAGTCTAGGTCTTGTTCTTACATAGTCGGTCAAATTTCTGTTTATTATAGAGTTTCAGTCGTGCACCAATTTTGATCCTCATTATAAAATTTGGGTTATAAGTCATGAAAATAAGGCTTTATACTAATTGATTGGAGCTACCTAATCAAATACATTGAAAAAAGAGAAATATTAATTCTTTCAAAGCAAAATTTAAGTGTACTATTTATTGATGCAAACTTATAGGCTGAAGAGAATAAAAATTACCTACCTATGTAGAATAATAATATGTAGGCTACATAAAGTCACCAATGTTAAGTTCTCTAATTATTCTTAGACATACAGAATCAGGGTTGTCAAGCTGAATAATAAAGCTTGGACTTTAGGGTTTTGGCCTGCCCTTTGTAAAATACAGCTTCGGTTTTCAGATTAATTTTTTTTTACTTGAAATTAGTAAATTTACAACGAAATAACACAAATAAATTATATTAAACTCAAAATTTATGAATATAATTGGTTAATAAAAAGAAAAACAATGAATTGTGGTAGAGGGAAGAAAATTTAAAAGTTAGGGGGCAAATACAGCTAGAAGCTAGCTTGACAGCCTTTTGCAGAACTGCATTGAGATGCAGTCAAACTTTTTGTTTTTCTGTTGCTATTTTTGAACTCATCTATAACACTATGTTCGCCCCATAATCTTCCATCTCTTTTTGGTTACCCCAGCCCCTCGCAGCATAAACCTTTTCGTAAATAATCGCAATCGACTTATTTCTTCGTTTTAATTGGGATTTTTAAACAAGGTGGCTGACGTTTGGCGGAGTTTTAGTAAAGCTAAAATAAGAGGGATCAATTCTTATCATTCCTATAGCTGATTGGATGCTCCTTTAGTTTGCACGTGGTTTGATGAATTTTTTGGTTGTTTTTTCACCCTCATTTCTTTTGTTTTAGACATCAATAATAGCGCCATCTATTCGCTTAAAAATCCCAATGGTACTTTTGTTCCAGGAAGATGATCTAATACAGGCAATTTTTTTATAGGTTGTAAAAAATATTACATATTATTTTGAAATACTTGAGTATTGCATTTTTCCATAATCTAAATGATGATGGCCAAGCGTTAATGATTCATGTTTTTTGACCAAAAGTAGGTAAACATCTGAAATTAAATATGTACCTGACATCCTCCTTTGAAAGAATACGTTGTTGTTCAATATGAAACGGATATGAAATTCGAAATCTTCTGGATAATAAGTGACATTGGCGCAAGCTCGATTCTGAACGTTGATATTGAAATTCGACAATATGTTCCCAGTACAACAGCCACATTCTCCATCGTAACACTGGCAGGGATATCGAATGCCTCGCGAAGGTTGTGTCGTACTCTCAGATGTAGTATTTTTGTTTGATTTTGCTCCTGTGATGTAAAAAGGTAGGTATGAAAATCAAGTGTTACTTAATAGCCTTTTTTTATTATGCTTTACTTTCGATTAAAACATACATTATCTGATTACGCAGTGTTTTGGGCATTTTTGGCCAAATGCATGAAGGATACTCAGTAACCATTCCACTTTTTCCATAATCGATATTTTATTTACTTATATATACAAATGTAAAGGTACCTATACACACACATATATATATATATATATATATATATATATATAACTTTATTAAGCTAAGTCAGTCTTCAGTCACGTTGATACTTCAGTATTGTTCTTGCACTCGGGTCTTACACTATATGCACGCAAGTCTATACTTATTTAGAATATTTAGCTTTAAGTGATTCTTCATAGCCTACCTAAAAGTTTGTGTTTTCTCAAAAAAATAAAATTCATTTAAAAAAATCCTACATTAAAAAATGTACTACTTCATTGCTTAACATTTATTGGCACTGAGTTAAAAATTTTGTTTAAAAAAGGAGATGGTATCATAATATTTTCGATCAAAAAGAGATGGCGTTGTAACATCCTCAGAAATTATTTTTTCCTTTTTAGAGCTTTGCCTAGTTAATTTTCATTTTTTTAATGTAGGCTTAGCTTTTTTTAAGTCGATTTTATTTTTTTTCCAAACCATTTCTATTATTTTTCAATACTTAGTTTCAATTTTAGAAATATGAGAAAAAAGCAGCCAAGAAATAATTTCTATTTTGCCTACGTATCCACAAACTTTTATTCAGACTGGTTTAATTCAAAATTTTTAAAAATTTCAAATCCACTATATTTGATCTGCAATTTTAAATTTCGAAAATCTAACAGCGGATTTGTAATCAGCAATTGCAAAAACTCCAAGATACAAATTTTCGTAGAAATATGGTTGAATTTTAAATTTTAGATTCATAGTTTCGGATCCGTTATTGATCCAATTTTCATGAAAATTTATAACCATCTTTAGATTATCTTATTTCAAATAAATTCTGAATCATTAAAATTAGTTCAACCGTTTCTGAGTTATTAGTGTACATAAGTACATAAAAAAACATCTATATTGTAATACACCCGAAAAACATATAACTTCTTCCTTTTTTTAAAGTCGGTTAAAAATTATGAAATGAAATATTTCGTTAATTTTACTAACTTGAATGTTATGTATGCTTATATAGGATTTAAAACTCAAAATTTATTTCTCACAAGCATGGCTCTAGGGGGATGGAGCATGAGACAATGTCCCCCATTTGATGCGAAAATGTTTATAATTCTTCTTGTACATGTATGCATAAATCAATTTTTTTATTTTTTAACAACCCATCTCATACTATTCTCAGCACCTCTACTCATGAAATACTGGAGTAGCCCATGATTTTTCAAAACCTACCTAATTAACAAAGATTTTCTCCTAATACATAATTTCTCTGAATTCAACTAATTAGATATATTATAAGCATCATGCGTGGGTTTAGTTACTTGCCACATATAGGCTAGAATCGCAGTTCCTAAGAAATAAAATGAAAGTATAGATCTAACGCACAAGTATTGTCATATAATGAATACTACCAGGGAAGTCAAGATAAACCCTTGTAATAACAATAATGAAAAAAAAAAAAACTGTCCTTTTCATTCAGTTTTTATAGTTAATTTTATACTTCGAATTTCTAAATATTTCCAAATATTTTGACGCCAAGATAAGATATCAATTTTGAAATATTTTCTTTCAGAAAATAAAAATTACTGTTCCATTTATTTAGCATAAGTATATTATACTGTACTACCTACTATACCTATATTTGGCATCTTTTCAATTCTGATTTCTCATTTTTAATACCTATATTAATTTGTTCCATATGTTTCAATAATGTAAATATTACTATATACCTATATATATAAATTTCTGGCTATTTCATGATAACCTGTATAATTTTTAAATTCATTTTTTACTTTTTTTTTTTTTTTTTTTTTCAAACAGAAATTTCTTAATTTATGTTTGAATATTCAAATGAATAATTTGATTTTTATTACATTTTTCTTATACCTGCACTTCGTTAAAAAAAAAAAAAATTAATAAAATTATTAAATTTTGACTTTTGCTTTACCCACGCATGAAGACATATTCAGATAATTGGCCTGGGTGGAGTTTAATTTTTCGGTTGAAATTTCTTTAAAGATATACCTACTAATAAATTTTTATTCTCAGTTAGCTCGATGAATTACTGTAGCGGTGTAGCCTAATCCCAAGTCATAATTTTATGACAATATAACTTCTTCGAAATAAAAATTTTACCATAAAAGTTCACTTTTTCTCTAAAATATTTTTATGATTTAAAAATGGTAATAATTACAGTGTGTACTCAATAGGATTTCTAGAGGGCGAATTTTCGTATTTTATAGAGGAAATTTCGATAATTTCAGTGGCCAGACAAAAAGGAAGTCTGAAAAGACCAGTTCTACCGAAAAATATATAGCTTTTGAAAAACTTCATTTTTAAAGAAATGAACCCCGATCCGTTAAGTTCTTATATTTCAGCTAATAAGAAACTTTTTTATTTATTCATTAGGTACCTACGGGGAAATTGAATTTTATTGAATTTTTTTTTCTACTATTATTTTGTTATTTTCAGTCTTTTCTGCCTAAGTCAAAATTTTTTAAGGTCCTCTTTTGGACTTTATCCTTTGAAAAAGCTGGTTAGACCACTGGTGCTTGTCACTCGTGAATAACGAGTAAAACGACCTTATCAAGTGGAGTACCTAGTGGTTTAGATCCACAGCTAGTGACCAACAGGTAATCTTGAACGAATCCTACAATTCGAATAGTGATGGTATAGCTACTTCCATTTTTATTAAATCGTTAGAAAGCTTACGCGGTATCTCCTACGACGGATAAAGCTGCAGAGGAAGCTTTAGCCCTGTAGCCTATTTATGAGTGCACAAAATAATATTAGATAATTTTTATCAATTATTACTTACCCATAATCAACGCCGGCGCCAAAACGACAAGTATAAATAATGTCCAAATGGTTTCGATACTCTGGTTTCCCATTTCTGCATTGTATTTATTTTAATATTCTACTCCAGCGTGGTAAGTTCCCACGAAAAATGGCTAGAAAGTAATATTTAGAGATTATTTTAGGTGCGTATATAGATTGGGAGATTTATACGTAGAAATTAATTACGTTTGATACGTTCGATATGATGAAAAAGTGTGGCACTTTTGTTCTGGATTCTCAAGGTCGAGCAAGCAAAGTATGCCCAAGAGTGAAAGAAACAGAGGTTTAGATTCATTCAAGTCGAAGAAGTGCGGTGTATTCTATTTATTCAAAGTCGTTTGACAAAATATGATGCAATGTTTATTGTATGAGATGAAGTTAACGAACGTAGATGAGAGAGTACGAGATCTACCAAGTGATAGTTTAATATTAGCCAAGTGGAGTGACAATGTAGCCCCAACAATGAAATAAATAATGTATGAATGTTTAAATTAGCTTAAAGAGTTCGCAGGTGTAAAGGAAAAGAATAGGTATACCTACCTATCAGTTCTCAGTTCAACAATAAGGTTTTAGTTTCGAGCGTGTTTTGCGAAGTGACACATGTAGGCTTGGCACATAGGTAATCAGCAACTTGATATCTCTAAACTCAAACAACAATTAAGATACCTATCAATTGTTTTGATAAGAATAGCTTACGATACCAGCACTATCATATATTTTCAGTTGAGAACTGTTTGTCAGAATCAACGCACTGAATTCGGGAAATTTTGCATTTTTGAGAACTAAGTACTTTTTAGGTTCGACTTTGACTAATAGAACTATTGAGGTCCAACTAGCAGATTTGTAGCAGATTATGAACAAAAAGATGTTTAGATTCGTTAGAGTTGAAAAAGTGCAATGTATTTCAAAGGGAAAGTGTTTGACAAAATGCGTTTTTAGTTCATCGTACGGAGAGGAGTTGAACGAAGATAGGTAAACAAACGAGTACAATGATGAACGAACGACAGTTAGATAGGTATTCGTCGAGTGTTAATGTCCGTGTAGCCGCAAGATAAATTATTAAAAGTATTATAAAAGTTCATGCATAAAGAGTTCGCAAGTGTGAAGGAAGAAAGATTGGTATAACTAACAAGTACAGCCTATTCGGAGAACTAGTTCTGCATATTTCTCAATAGAAAAAAAAGTGCTGAAGCTTTGTTCACACGGTGGCAGGTGATTAGTTTTTAAGCAATTAGCCAGCTTTTTCAGCAACAGCTAATAAGACAGCTTCGTGTCTATCGATTTGAAGTTGGTAACTGCCCCTTACCAGGCTAGTAGGATAGGCAGCGAGCTAGTAGAGTCCAAATTTTTGAAGATTTTCGGCTAGTAGCTTGCAGTTTTCTGCCATTAAACTGATAAAAGAGACATAAAATAATAATTTGTTAACTCATCGAATCAATTTATCAATGAAAATATGTTGCACAAGTGGAAAATAGAAGGAAATTATTAAATCATAACATTTTTCTAAATCACCTATATTAATAAAAATGTGAATGTCGCTACGTTTTGAAAGACCTAAATTAATCTGACAAGCTATTTCGTGTATGGATCAATTCTAAAAATTTATTCTAAAAGTTAATAACCAAGGTAAAAACACTACAAAAAAAAAATTTAGACAAAATAATATTTCTTATTACAAACGTAAAATCATATAATGGTGGATAATTAAATAATTTCACGTGAACAATTATCTATACTAAGAAATCGTCCAAATTTCTGGAATTTAAAAAAACTAACCTGATATGAACACAAGGCTTGAAAGTTTCGCACTTTTTACCACATCTAATGTAGGTAACTACTTATTATAAAATTCTCTTGACGATTCCGTCATTGCAATGATAATATTTACTGAATGAGTTAATAATAAGTAATAATAATAGAAATAATAATAATAATAATAATAATAATAATAAACGCGTGCAAATCACATCATAAACAAAATTTTCATGAAATTAAAAAAATTAAAATTAAAAATCCCAAAAAATTACCTTATAGAATTAGATATTCTCGATGAGCACCATGCTAAATGAAAACCAAGACATTATTGGTACCCAGCATAAGAATTGATTACTTTTACTAGTTCCGCAATAATTAAAAACCATTCGAGTAACTGACACAGTTAAAGATAGCGTTACGCCTTTTGTTTGAAAAGTGGGGTCAGTACCACAGCATTGACCCTGAGTAGACATCGGCGAACTAGTTATGGATTTAGGATTCAACCGGTACCATACCAAACCGCTATAATGTGTTTATTTAAATTTTCGCGTAGGCAATGTACATTCGGAGAAGAAAGGAATTACCTACAGTGGTCTAATAGGCATAGAAACTTTTTCAATACTTATTTGAAGGTGCGCGCGAAATAACTATGTAGTCTACAAACTTTTCATATTCTCTACCTACTAGAGAATACGGTCATATTTGCATACCTACACACATGCCCAGCTGTAAATATTCTACTTTCTCGTTTTGTATTTGTCTTGCGAGCACGGAAGTTGGTAGGTTCATTTTTTCGCATACTACGGATATGTAAGTTTACCTACGATTTCAGACATGCAGCTGATTGCATTTCAATGAAAACAGGTAATTATTTGTGAAAATGGTCTCGTGTGGCTGTTTTAGCCACAGATGGGCACAGATCACGATTTTATTATCCCAATCACAGCACAGGTGTAGGTAGCTGAAAATTTGGAACCAAGCGAAAGTTTTGGGGAGTCCCCGTACCTTTAGGTTGAAAAAAAAAATTAAAAAAACACAAACTTTTAGCAGGCATCTGATCTGGTGATTCAAAGATTTTTCTTTTATTTTTTTTTTTGATATTATGCAAATATATTTTGTAAGTTACCTTACGACTTCCTTTTGACCATTGCGGATTGTGCTGACCCGTCTGTTATACTACTGAATCACGGATAAGATTACAATTTCTATCCTCCAAAGTAGAATTCAAATTATCGAACATCTATGTTTCAATGTTTATACATAAATATCCCATCAAAGGGAAAATAATCAAAAAATCAAACTTTGAAAAGAAGTTCCGTATTAGTTTTTCACATCGATAGTGACCTGAGTATTTTTGTTTTTCACCACAGTATCTAAGTATCTAATATTGTAAATTCAAATAAACCAGTATAACATATGGATACATAATATACATACTTTAGGTATTCAGGCGGCACGGGGATTTGAACATCCCTACCAGCTAAATACTTCCCTCGTTATCGACACCTAAAATGCAGCACCGTATTCACTCGGCCGTGATGCTGGGTGACGGTGAATGAGGGAAAAGCAATGTCAAGCCAACGATGTGTGGTAGCTGCCACACCACTCCCCCCAGGATAGAGGAGTGTAATACAACTACTGATACGGAGGCGCCTTGTGGCTAGGTATGTATACTGGTGCGTGGTGATACCCACCCTCATCACCGCCCCATGGCGCACACCCTACAGCGCCATCACATTTCAGCAGCAGCAGTTGTGACAAACTACCACAGGCTATGCGCCTGTCCGAGAGATGGCACTGATAGCCATCTCCCACATCACATCGAGGTCACCACTTTAGGTATTCAGGTGGCATGGGGATTCGAACACTCGTACCAGCCAAATACCTAAAACTTTCCTCGTTATCGCCACCTAAAATGCAGCACCGTATTCACTTGGCCGCAGTGCTGGATGATGGTGAATGAGGGAGAAGCAATGTCAAGCCGACGATGTGTGGTAGCCGCTATACATACATATGTACTTTTTTTTATACTTATAAAATAATTAAAAATTTGATCTCTAGGTTGAATATGGACGAAAACATTTTCACATTTTCATATTTTCTTGATCTTCCCTCTCTAGTAATTTTACAAAGCAGGCGCGATTGGTTTCTCACCGATATCAACGTTGATTTTTGTGGCTAAAATAGGTCAGCGAAAAAAAGTTCATCATTTAGTAAATGTATTTAATAGAATTTATAGCTGTTTTTTAAATTATTCTCCTGATGATTCATATCTATTAAAGGGATCCCCATGTATGTACGGGCATGAAATAGGTACGTATTTATTGCATATTAATGGAAAATCTCAGTATGATAATTTCTTTCGTCATTTTCACAAATATTTCGCAAATTATTAATTAAAAACCTAAAATAGCTATTTTAATTAATATAGGACAAAATTTTCCACCAAAATATTGTCATACATTTTTTTGTATTTCTTGTAGTTTTTGAGAGATCTATCTGTCGAAATCATCGTATTTTTTTCCCTGTAAAAATGGTACGTAACTTTAGTATAGTGTTTTAAAGGAAAGTGTATTCGAAAACAATGGAAAAAATAGAAAATTTTTTCAATACCACGAGTGATACGAAGAAAAAGTGGATGAAAATCTCGTAGGAAATTTTATTATTAACTATATTTTTGTTCATAACTTATACCTTAGGCATTCAACCAACAGATCGTGAGATATTTTCAAAAAGCCGAAACAAGGTAAGCACACTTTTGAGATGTCACGGAGTTGGCTGATCATCTGGGAGATTCAGGCACTTTAATAAATATTAATCTCCGAACACTTCCAAATACCTCCAAACAAATTCCTCAAGTCAAAAAACTGTCCCAAAAATTTCTGTCCAGAAACCATTTATTGACTGGAATACTTACCTATATGCTGTTATAGTTGACTCAAATTCTTTAAAATCTACAAATTAATTTTGTACTTATAAAAGAAAGTCTCTGATACCTACATGAAATCACTGCACCGATATGATTGAAATTTTTAAAGTCATTCCGATGTTTACCAATAAGGAGGATTTTTCTAAATTCCACCTCTAAGAAGGTGAAAATTGGCGAAATTGCCTTTATATTTTTTTAAATACTATTTATTTAAAATGATGAGTTATCGAAGGATCAGATGTTTGCTTTAAAATATTTGGTAGGTACCCGTATGTTATCGATTCCTTGAAAATAAATTTATACAGTTTTTGAAATTTATCCCTTTTATGAGGATGAGATGCCCTATTAAATTTAACTATTTCTTTAGCGTGATGAAATATCGAAAAGATTTTGGCTTCACAATATTACTTTATCCATTTCTTAGAAATAAATTTCTCAAATTTTCGATATTCATCTCCTAAAAAGGTGAACATATTGCGGGCGAGCCAGTTACGAGGATGCTAGTTAAATATAATAGGTACAATATTTTATTTCCACTTGCAATAATTGATGCATACAACTGCACTTAGTACTTCACTTCCTATTTAATATTGCAGACATTAGTCACATCAAAACTTCTAAAAAAATTTACATGTGGCAAGGTGAAATGGAAGACATTTGAGAATTACCTATAATAATTGACATGTGGAAAGATGAAAAATTTTGACCATGTCACATGCACATGTTTCTTCTTTATGAAAAAAATTAGTGCATATTATTCTGTTGGCATATGGATCAGCTGTAAGAAGATGGAGGTGCTGCATGAGGTGATGAGTATACTTCTAGAACAAAATGGCAAGTGGGGACAGCCATCAAAGGACAAAAAAAATCCCTTATGGTTTAATGAATGCCAAAAATTTTAATATACATATTACTAATTGTAAATATTTATATTTTCATTTTGTATTTGACTTTCATGACTGTGTGTTTGTACGAATTTTTTGGGCTAATAATTATTGAGAATTTTTTTTCTTGTGCAAGTAAAAGGTATTTAAATACTTATACTGTTAGTTTTTTTTTTCTCTTGTTACACTGAATTATACTGTGTGGAATACCTTGTCGTGAGAGATATTCTCACCAGAAGGAAATTCTACAGAATTTAAGCGTGTTCAGCCACTTTGCACACAAGTACGGGTAAGCCAGAACCAGACCAAACACTGGCGATTTTAGAGCCGGTTCGGGTGGTTTATATACGGCTTATTTACACGCACACAAACACACATACGTAAGATAATACGTACGTTGGTGAGAACGGCCAGGTCAAATCATCCCCTATCGAGATAAGAGATGGTTGGCCGGTTTGTGTACAAATCGTGACATCATCTTATTATGTCACGATTCAGTACTTGTACATTACCTGCAAGTATGTGCAGGTAATTACGATCGAACGTATTTTGTGTGTTTAACGTCGCAAGGACGATTATTTGCCTGCCTTTTGGGGCAGCGACTGTTGTCGAGGGGTCCAAGCCCCTATACTTTGTATGGGAGAGTCCCCACATACTGCGTTCAATTTTATTTTTTTTATGGGTGACATTTTTTTTATCGTGAAATACCTACTTGTTCTTTTGCGTGTTATTTATAACTCCCATACGCTTCATTTTTTCCAGTGATTTAACATTTCTTTGCAGGCTGAAAAATCATACCCCAGTTGAAATAGTTGAATGACACTAACTTTAGCTTTTTCAGATATTTTCACATTTATTTGAATGTGCATGAAGAAAAAGAAAGCATTTTGAACTGGACTATGAATATCAATGTATCGTACCTCGACAGTAGTTCCCATGTTTTTCACACATTATAACTTCTCATTTTCGAATCACACCTCTGTTTTAATTCTCTACTAGTTTTTAAGCCGCTCATTCAGTAATAACAAAAAATTAAAAATTTAGATGCGTGTTCTTCTCGATACACGTGCTTCTGCAGCCAACAATATCTGTATACTGATTGACCTTACTTTCTACAGTGGGTACCTGATATATTATACTGCCTAATTATTAAAACGTTGTATGTGTGATAAGATCGTGAAGATATTTTTCATCGTAATCGTGGGCAAAGATATAAAGACGAACATATTATCTACGTACCATTCTTGATTTTATGACACCTTCAACGATGCGGTAGATAACTATTGTAAGTAATTTTTATTTAATTATTCATTAGTGCTTCCGAAAATATATTTGTGATGATATTGCACTTTCTCCATCAAACATTATACAGTCGTTCCAAGTACTTAGCTACCTAACCTACCATAGTCAGTTACCAACTCTTTTTGTTCTGCTGTTGGGTAGGTGTCGGCTATAGGTTCGTAAACCGTTTCGTCTTCATGGACACGGCCTTAGTTCCTTGAAGAGATTAATATTATTAATTTTTGATTATTTTTATAAGTTTAACGACTTTTCTGAATACAATACTTACCTTAATTCAGTTCGTGAATGGATTTTATGTTTTCATGCGAGAAACAAGTTGAATGTTTTTACTTTTCTTATGAGATCGACGTCTGCAAGATTAGCAGTACCCTGATGGTTTGAACAGGAATTTTAGGCGGACTTAATTCTTTTTTTATCGGTTCGATGATCGCTATTTACCTTCTCTAATTTCAGAAACGTAGGTTCTTTGAAATTTCCAATCACAATTTCGAATAAGAGTTGAATTTTGACATATTTTCATGAGAATAAAATTATTTTCTTTCAAACTTCCTGCAATCAGAATTTTGTAAACTGTTGGTTTTGGCTTTTCAGCTTTTCAACAATCTCGTACCAAGCACTTATTCCCTGTAAAGCGTATTATGGAAGGGGTTGAGGGTGAAAATTAAAGTTTGATAATAAAAAATCTCATATAATTTACTCTGAGATATTTGGAGATGAAGTGTTCTTTGAACTGTAAAATTATCAATAGTGGCTCACATGTAAAACCCACCTTAGTTTCAAAATAATTTTTGTAGCATTAAAAGTTTAGACTGATCTTGAAAGAGATGAATTATATTTATTTATTAATTTTTTTGTCAAAATAAATGTCATATCTTCTGCTAATATTTGTTTATGCAGACAGTATGTTCATATGTTGCGTACAATATCAAGGACTTTCCTCACTTTTTCAGTAGGTTTTCATTTATGAAAATGTACTTGATTTTATATGTTTTTCAAGAAGCATCTGAAAATTAAAAATAATAAGTAGATTATATCTGTTCGTGTCATTATTTTTCGTCGTTTTCCAAACCTATCATAGTTTTTTTTTCTTTATTATTCTTCATTTATACTTTTTATTGCAGGCTTGCTTATCCCAATCACGTAGGTGAGGGTTGTACGTGCGTAGATAGTTGGTAGCTCCATCTTAAATGGGAGGGGAGAATCTACATCTTCTCTGCCATATTTTCTAATTCTACTTCCTCCCGTCACAAAGCTACCTTCACCGAAACTGACCAGTGGTGGTTCCAGGGAAAACGGATAATTTCCCCCCCCCCAAAATGCCAAAAAAAAATTAAGAAAAACAGAAAAATGAAAGGAAAAACTGAAGTACAACCGTAGTATTGAGATAGCAACTGTAAAAAAAATTAGTTGAAGAGCAAAAAAAAAAAAAACTCAACTCACCAAAAATGATTTTTTGGATCCGAAACTGACACAGATTCACTATTTTTCGGGGTTCAACTTTTTTGCCAACTCTCACGAAGACAGAACCCACACCGTTATCTACATCCTGAAGGAGTTTGAAAATAAATTAATATCTAATAAAGGTTTGACGATTGAAATATATTAGTGGAGTCGTGCATCGAATGAGTGAGAGAAATTCTCAACTCCATACCCTTTGTTTCTGCAAAGGGGACTTAAACGTGGGGCTAATGTTAGTTTTCTCCATTTTTCTCTACTACTAAGTTTTACACAACAAAAACTTTTCAATACAAAAAATAATTAATAAAAATTTGAAACATAAAAGTTTTTATATACTTTTCCCCCGTAACTATAATAGGGGTTGAAAATACAGGGAAGTGAAGAGGGGTATTTTCATACAAATCATAATAATGCGAATTATTTTCATAAAGATCGTCAATGAAATTAGTAGGTAGGTATATTGAAATATCGTATCAATACGGAGTCTGAGTATTATATCTTATACATGTAGGTACATATCTACTTATAGGGTGTCCCCAATAATGGAAGTGACTCATCCGAGAAGTTGGCCCAATGTAAAACAATTAGCAGATTTTCACAGAATATAATATTCATTTACAGTCTTCACGAAATCAAATTATGGGCGCATGTTTCTTGATCAGAGAACTTTTCGACCATCAGTGGCTCTACATTTACGTTGTTTTTAAACTCAACTCAACTTGGTTTTTATATGTGATAACCGTGACCCAAGATACGACTATCATAGTGTTGGTCTTTATTTGTTTTTACCAATTACCATCCGAAGTGCTGGTGGTTGAGATAAATTATCCAATGATTTCAGTCATGTTGGTTAGGTTATAGAAAATTAGTAGGGGAAATAAAAATAAATATGGAGGACAAAAGTCAACAACAATCCTACTTTTTTAAAGTTTCAGATGAATTTCCAATAAATCATCTAACGGTGGTATGAAAATATTACTTTAATAGTTTTATTTTAGAATACCAAATTTTCTGTGACAGCTTTCTCGGCGTTGATTTTGAAAAAAAGTCTTCATCTGGACTATGTGTAGTCTGTATAGTTAATATAATATACCTACCATAAATCTCCATAAGTTACTTGCTTACAGTTTACATTTCTGGTGGTCTAAACGTGTTACAAAACAGCATCGTTTGGTTCGTATAAAGGAAACCTATACCTGCTTACGATTACAATGCTTGATTTTGTCACCAGATTATAGAGTACAAAGAATCATTCGTTTAAAAAACTTGTTTGCAATTCATTCTGTGCGAAAATTACCCGGAAAAATGTTGACTTTGCATTAAACGACTGCAATATTTCGTGTCTCTGAGATCACCTTTCACCGTTAATTTTTTTTTTAACGTAGTTTTTTGTTTTGTCCCTACGGAACCAAATGGGTATAAACATGAAATAAGGAACATTGCCAGCGACCATCTTTAATTTATAATAACGAATTCGTGTCCGCATGAATAGAAAATGAAAATATCACTTTTATTGTCTGTGCACTGGGTAACAGATGACTATCATCGATCTATGCGTACATGCACGAATACGTATTATAATAGTCTATGAATTGATAATTTCTTTAAATTAATCGCTATAAAAATCATTGTCTGAAAATGGCGAATAGATCGAAGAAAGTTTGACTGTTCGACGATTAAAGATGTTTTTCTCCTCATTCGCCAGTATACGTTTCAGTGTGTATAACTTCACGTAAGGTATAACCAGCATAAATATTATAGTTCAGTATTCGAATCATTTATTATTTATTGGTAGTCTATTAATATAATGTGCCTTTTTTCTAGTAGTGTCGTGATCCAAGTTTAACCGAATTTTGTTATTACATTTTTTCAATAACCTTCAGCATAGGTATAGCACGTAAAAGGTAAACAATTTACTTCGTGTTTACTGGTGAGTTGTTGAATTATGTGCAAATTGTTTTCGTATTTAAGTCTTGCAATCTGGAATTATTATTTTTCAACTTTATCTCTTAACAACACGATATCATTGAACATAATGTAATTTTTTTTGTATATCTATCAATAAGTATTATTCAACGAGGTTGTCTTTCTGGAACACTGAACTAAACACAGACGTACTTAATTTATTAATTTTTTTTTCCTATCAACTCCAAAGACTTTGGGGAAAATTTTTATTTTCAACATATATACGAAATTTGGCATTTTCGAGACAAGTAGGTATTGCATGGTGAAAGTAGCTAGTTTCAGAACTCTTGTTTTTCTCACTCTTCAATGTCTTTTTCTCATTCCTTAATTTCTTTCGTTCATTTCTTAATTTTTTTCTCACACCTAATTGGTTCTTCAGTTTGCTCCACACCTATAAATGTCTTATTTTCTTTCATTTAAACTAATTTCGTTTTTTGTTTCAAATTTCTCTCTACCCTAACAGGGATACGACCTTAAAACCCGCAGGTTTTACTGCTCCGGGCTCAAATACAGCATTTCGCACAACTGTTGCAAAAAATATTGTACGTAACTTGGTTGGAGTGAGCAATTTATCAACTCGTGCAATTACGGCACTCGTGACATGCTTGAAAATATTGTACTCGTTGAGAAATTATCCACTTTACTCCCTAGTTTTGTAATACACTATTTTTTTGCTGAATTTCAAATTTAGTTCATTTTTGTCGATATTTAGGTGAAATTGCATCAGATTTTTGATTTTTCTCTTAAGAGAGAAACATTTCTCAGCATTTTGCCAAAGGAACTCTTTTGGATTAATCCTGTGGAAATTATACTGTTCAATTTCCAGACACTACTCTATTTACATATTATATTCTGTACATAGGCACAACTTATACATATAATATATTTTTACTTGACTTCTTAAACAATTTTTATTTTTATTTTTTTGAGATGGTGAAGAGGAGTAATGAAGTGATATACTGTAGAAATTGCTTACAATAAATTCCAAGGGACTGTGAAATTACCGGCTACAATAAACAGGTTGCTGTAACTGGGTTGTAGTGGGTTTGTGGATTTATAAAATAATGATGGTTATAAACTAACCAGTACCTATCATCAATAATACATACAGAGACATAAAGTTTTACTCTCACTGGTCATAAAAATTAAATTTTATGCTGCGATTATTTCACACATGGTTATTTTCAGAAGCACAAAGGGAACACTGGAAGAATATTAGAATTAGATGGAAAAAGTTGTTTCATTTATGAAAGAAATGAAGAAAGCACAGATGAATGAATATGTTTTTGCCTGTTTCTTGGGTTAACTTAGCACCAAAATCTGTTTAAAGTAGCCAACAGGTAGTTCGTAGTAGCCAGATTTGTTGTAGCTGATTCTCTTCAAAGTAAATGGTGTTCTGCCGAGATCAGGAATTTTTTATATTTTACCTGCAAATTTGTTGTAGCCATTTCTTCTGTATTACTTCTCTAAATATAATATATTGTCAACACCTTGTATGCATGACCCATCATGTACATCACCTGATATGCGTACCACCTTGTATCAAGTGCTTCACATGTTTCATATTATCTTGTCTCATTTGACTACTTTGAAATGCTAGCATTTTTGAATACAATATTTTAGTACGATAAGTCTAAGCCATTACAATAAAATAATATTCCGTCCATAAACTATAACTTATTATTACCTACCTCCAATAGTTTCATCATCCAAATATTAATTCTATCATATTCTGGAAAGGACTGATTCCCCTCACGTTTTATTAAAATCACCTGGAATCTCTCATCTCATCTGTATTACACGTGTACCTATCTTGAGTTATAAATTAACTTGGGATTCACACTTTTAACTAACTTACTACTCTCGACTATAATATTTTGGAACGTTGTTTATCACGTAACCATCCACCACACATTAAGGTATTCAATATCCGTGTCCACAATATTATACTTACACGATAATTATGTATTAATTTGTTCTCAACAAAAATATTACTGCAAGCAAATAAAAGTGCAGGAACGTTCTCCAGGTAAATAATTTTCAGTTTTTTTCAAAATAGTTAAGAACTGAATTATTTGTCACCAGTAAGAATAAAGTTTTGTCTCACTACCTAACTTTAGTATGTTTTATTTCGTCGCTTCAATTTTGTTTCAGATTTTACATTATGACACTTGAAAGCAAGAAGTTTCTACCGTTTTTGATATGGATGGTGTGTGTTGCGTGCAGTCCTCTTGATCAACCAAAACAATTAACAAATGAGTTATACGAAAGTATGATGTTTTCAATTGTTCCTACCTAATTAATGTAGGTTTACTTGCTTTCGATAAGCATAATAAGTAATTATGTGGATGTTTTTCATTGAAGGTGTATTCTCGGAAACGCAAATATTTTTCAATCCAGCCAATAAACAACCAGTGCCACTTATCAGTAAACCTTTGTCGACTAAGATTAGAGGTCCAAAAGGCGTTTACGGATGGTTACCATGTTTTTGTAGCATTGAAAGTTGTAGCTGCTGCGTGGACATCCGGATTCATTCATTAAATTCAGAAGACAGTGGTAGGTGAATGAAATTAATGATTAATGATTATTTATGTTATTTGTTCGATGGAGTTCAATCATTTTAAATAAAATAATAGTTGGTACTCAATTCTTGCCTTTCGAATTTGAAGGAAAGAAAACCAAAGGATTTATGGTTAAGTGATGTTTCGTTAGAACGTGTTCTTCTAATTGGCCGCGAGGAAGTACTATAACTACCATTGAATTATGCACTCATTTTGCATGAATTTAAATATTCCGAAGCAAGTTTCAGCCAAAATGATTCTCCGAAATTTTCGTATGTTTCGTTTAGACGTCTCTTAAATCCTCAGAAATCATACAAGGAGGCTACTCTTTGATAACAGAAAAAATTGCCTCAATTTGGAAGTAAAGTTGTTTACATATACTTATTTACCCTATGGCAAAGAAAGTTAAGACATTTTTTGGGGGGAAATTCCTAGGTCAATTTTACTATGAGGAATACTGAGTAATGAATCTTTCCTTAAATGGTGTCCTATAAGACCGAAAAATCAGTTTTGTAGATTTAAAATGTGGAGAAATTAATATTAAGCCCAATCGTAATATGTTCAATATTGAAATAATGATAAAAGAACACCAAAAATGTGAAAATTTTTCCACACAAAGTACAATGGAATAGGTAGACAGTTATGTTACTTTTAAAAAATCATTACCTGCTTCACATTATCCAATAATGTGTCCTCGAAATTTATTGAAGTTAATTAATGACTGCCATTAACGAAAGGTTGATCTGGTATATCGATTCAAAAATTTTGAACATATTTTTAAAATAATGAAAATCTACCCAACCATTTTTCATCAATAAGCAGATAAAACTTTGAAAATTTCAGTTTGATTATGTTAACGAATGAATATAGTAGGCCCATTTTTCAGAATGTCAAAATATAATTTTTTTTCTGGGTGTCATAGGCTGTGTAACCGTATCGCCTTCATCGCTAGATAATTCATCGATGAATGCCGAAATAGTGCTCAATAATAAGACGATGGTTCAAGAACGATTATCATGTAAGTTGAAGTCTTTTACCTATCTATCTATCTACTTGTTGATTGCCAAGGCTGTTTGCATGATGGTGGCAGTACGATTTTTGCTTGTAGTAAAATAAATTCTGCATGACTGGTAAATAATTTTTATGGTTCTGCAGCTAATTGTTAACGCTTATACAAACAAACTATGTACAATGAAAGAAAGATTTGCCAGAGATTAGAAATGCAGGAATTGATTGTAAATTTATTTGTTGAAGTTATCTTCTCAACAACTGATGGTTTTTTGGTTTGTTTTTTTGTTAAAAATAACAGAATATATTCGTACCTATATATTTTTCGTAAATTGAAACTCTGCTGGGAAGGAAAAAAAGCTGTCCAATGTCTTTCTCGTTTGACTTTATTCACCTTATCGATTAAACGACTGATAAAAAAACTCGTTGATTAAACCATTAATAAATTGCTCATTCCCAGGGGTGCTATGATCATTCCTAGTCCAGTGAAGAGTACCCCTCAGAAATTTTAATTTAAGGACGTTTATTTTTCTATTAAAAAATTTGCATTAAACACTTTTTTTACCTACCCATCGTATCTTTCAACAGATATTTAGTCAGAGCATAAAAATCTAGTTGAGGATAAAAAATTTCAATTAGTGATCATTTTTCATACTATACATATCACGTTAATGACTATGGGCTGATCCTGAGTTGAATTTTTTTTGAGGGGGGATTTTGAAGCAGCGATGTCTGTTACGTTAGGTACTTCATGCGAACGGAGCAATCAAGAAAATTTTTGAACAGTTTTTTCGTATTTTTCAAAATTCTCATATTTTCAGCATGAATTTGGAGGGAGAACATAAATTCCCTGGTCCCGTGTGGATCCGTTCCTGTTGATATTCGTTTGTATACACATCTGAGAATTATACAAGAGAACTTTTTTGATGAATGAGAAGTCCAAAAAATGAAAAAAAAGTGTCTCTCCTATATTTCTACTGAGGATGGCTCCTTAAAAATAGGTTCTCACTGCACCCCAGCTCATTTGAGAAATTTCATTGGTCATAGTTTTTGAGTCAACATTTAGTCTGGACAGATTTTCTTGAAAACGTCATTTTAAAACATATTTTAACAATAAACATAGGATATAATGTAAGTACCTATGTCAAGTTCATATAAACTTATCTTTATATCCCATCATTAAAGAAATTATTGGGTTGATTTCCATTTGAGCGAGTCTCCCGAGGGACTCAGATGAACAAATGTTTCTTTTTGACACAGTTCTCATTTGGTTCTCGTGATAATATCTATGAAATTTATCTGCGTCTTGTGAAATGCTATTCTCATGAATTGCATGTTTTCTCAAATTATTTATAAATAACAGGCCTACCAATATTCTCTTACTTTTTATAAAATAAAACTTACTGCTATCAAATTGACTTTAAGGAAAGCTTAATCCTAATAGAAAAATATAATATAGTCTCATCAGCTTAATTATTGCTCCTGCTCAGTTCATGTAACCAACGTCATAATTCGAAATAATGAAATGTCATGCTATCCTTAGAAAAGAAAAAGTAGTGTAAGGAATCCGTACCTATTTATGCAGTTTTTAATTTGGCATTGAAAGGTATGTACTTATTTGAATATACATCACCTATTTTGTATTAGTAACCCTTCACAAAAGTCATCGAAATATTTTACTCAGGAGAATCTATTTATCCAAGATTGTTTTTAATTTTTAGGAAAAATTTCAGGCTATATCGTATGTGCCATGGCTTTATGTGTAACGTGTTTAAATTTAAATCATATGAAAACTATTATTATCGTAATTCAAGTTTTTTTCGTTTAAAAAAATGGTTCATTTCATCTCCTCCTCCATTGCTCGCAGTATGATGAATATAAGATAAACCTCATTGGATTCTATACTTATGTTTTAGATAAATAATAACGAATGAAGGATAGTATTTTTGAAATGGGAGTTAAGCACTGAAATTTCAACATCTTCGAACCATTTTTGTGCTTAACTGAAGTCCATTTTGTCGAACCGTAACTATGCGTGCATGGACTTTCATATTGTTATTGTGCACCTGTTGCGAACGCCAGATGTTTTTCGTAGGTGGGAATTGTCGATGTGTAGATTTTGTTGCCTAACCAATGCGCCGTAAATACGAAACAAATCTTTTCAGTGGCATTTGTTTTACATAATTATTTATTATTAGAGATGGGACGGATGTTATTCGGCTACCATTCCACATTCGGCCTATTCAGCTACATTTTCACGATTCGGCCGAATACCGAATACTTAAGAAATTTACGAATTATTATTCCAAAATTAGTTGTAATAAAAGTAAAATCAAACTTAGCACGAATAAATAAAAATCTATAAAAATTAGTGAGAATTCTTAAACAAAAATAATTTTTTCATCGTCGTTAGTTTTTCAGAAATAAGTCATGAAAAAGTTTTCGTTTTTGGATTTGTTAATTATTTCAAAAACTAATGATTACAGAAAAAAATTTTCAATACTGACGCCCATCAATTTTTAGAGATAAATTCATTTTTACCATCAGTTCTCACTTGAAACGAAGTAACTGAGAGTTAATGGCTGAAGAAACTACAAGAATAAAACACTCCACTTTTTCAATTATTTTAAGATTTTTTTATGGTTGATTTTTGAAAAACTAATGATGATAAAAAAAATTTGTTTAGTTGTAGATTTGAAAAAATTTTCTTCTGTTTTCAACAGAATCAACTTCAGATTTCTGTCTCCAACAGCCTTTGAAGAATCATGAGGTGAAAGAGGAAAGATTTTTTTTTTTCAAAGTTTAAATATTATGAATATTACAAAAACTACAGATAAATTAACCATAATAGGGATTCCAATGGGTAAGAAACTGTGTTCTTAGATGAAAATCCCATAAGGGTGTAGGTTTAATGTCCCATAGATGCTGAAATATTTTGGAGTTTTTTTTTCCCACTTTTGTTTGCTATTCATGAAAGCAACAATAAAAAAAATCTGAATTAAAAAGTATGAAACATTTGTAATGAGAAGATTGCGTCCTATTGTAATTTTTTACCACTTTGCAATTCCTTTAAAATTTTGACTCATTACTGGGGATGATCAAAAACTGGTAGTTTATGTCTATGATCATTCTCACTATCACTAGAATTCTCATTAGAATAGGTAAAATAGCTATAAATGTTCACTGCTTTTCTCCTCACTACTTCTAATGTGTCGTGAATTTAAGCATTATAATTATGTATTTTGGTTAAATGGTAACTTTCACACCTATTTTCTGTATAACTGGGAGTAAAGCCGCAGGTTAAAGCTGGTTCGTCATAAAATTCGTAGTAGCTACATGAAAAATAGACTTCTTTGGCCACAAAAGTAGTTTGTTCATGAATTTTGGCACTGGAATTGAGGAAAAATTCAGGCGTTGGAACACCTTTTTAGGGGTAGATGTGGTAGGGGGCGAAATTCAGAAAAATGTTGGATTTACGAATCAAGTCAAGTGAGATATTGTGCTCTGTGTATTTTTTTCACGTTGAATTTAATAAGATCAATCGCAAGTCGCTCGGATTGACAGTTTCCGAGTTATGATGAACTTTGTGCTGAAAAACTTTATTTTTCTAACTTAATTCATAATATAGGTAAAAGATGTTATAATTGGGAGAAGCTTTCAATTACCTTCTCTATGGATTAGAATCATTAGTATGGAGTTTATTTCAAATTGTAATCGATTCAAATGACAATACAGCCGATATATGGGGGTAGTAAGGAGTGACCTAAAAATCCACTTGTTTAAACAACTTGTTGAAAGTTCTTAACCAATATAAACATTACTCGCTAGAGCCGCCTAAAATATCATATCCTACCTTTTTTTCCGAGTTAAATTGAATGAGACCAACGGCAGGTCCGTATGATCGGTAGTTTTTGAGGTATAACGGATTTTGTACTATTCACATTTTCTGGTGATAAATGGCCGAATATTCGACTATTGAGCCAGCGTATTCGCCGAATGCACTATTCGTCTCATCTGCAATTATTAAGTACCTGTGTGAACTCATGAAAATAATATTGTGAAATTGTGTACCTATTAATAATTCGTTGCTATTAAATTAACATAATATTAAGAATATTTTTTACAATAAGCTGCATGTAGTCGAACAAGTAATCGTCCCAACGCTTAATGATACTTCGCTTACGAATGCTGCTCATAATGCTGAAGTTTAGAGGGCTCACAATATGATCTACTGTGTATATTTTCATTAAGAACATGGTGTTCCAGTTTAAAATTCAAAATCAACTGCGATGTTTTAAGTTTTTTTTTTTTTTTCTTTTTTTGCTGAAATATTATTATTATAATTAGGCAATTTTTTTGTAAATAAGGTATGCTTTTTAACGCTGATCTTGTAATAAATTTTTAAGCTGCACGTTAGGGTGGAGTAGAAAATTTTTTTTCTCTAAATTTAATATTGAAGTCCAGTATTCTCAATAGTTGACTCGTATGCTCTTAATGAAAGAATTAAAAATTTTAGTTTTTTTTTTTTTTTCACGTGTTTTGAGAGGGCGCATAGAATTAGAAATTTTAAGAAAATATGAAACAAAGACTTTTGAAAAAAAGAATAAAAAATTTGTTGCAACGTATAGGATGAAAATTACTTTAGCATTATAATAAACAAATAAGATTTAAATTTTTAAACAAACTTAATTATTATTGTTTTATCAATTTGATCTTAATTTTTGTGGTTAATTTTTTTTAGAAATGATTTTTACCCTCAAAAATGATTAAATCAAGCCCCGCTTGTTTTTTTTTTTACCCTAATGCAACCATCAGAAATATCGATCATGAAGTATCATTTTCCAGTTTCATTTTTCTGTCCTGAGCCCAGGATGTGACACGCAGACTTCTTGTCAAAATTCAAGATAATTTAATTGGTGGAAATGAGGTTTTTTAACTCACACATGTATCTATATTTGGTAGTCGAAAACGGGCCTAGAAATCTTCTCACTGTGGTTTATAGACTCGATTTATTCTAGAAAATAAAAAAACTGAATTTCGAGCCTCTTCAATAGAACTGCTGTTACTCTTTTAGTTTGGGTTATGTTTCTGCACATAATTATGTTACAGAAATAATGTATCTAATTTTTTTTTTCTCAGGAAGAATGTCGAATTTGAATATCATGGGCCCCTCCCTGGATTTTCCTGTAGACGAGACTATAAAATGAATTTAAAAAAGCTTCAAAATCTAGGTCAGGTGCCCGGAATTTTCGCAGTTTCATAACTTCGGTTATTTATTTTTTGATTTTTATGACTTCAACAAAAGGTAATTTTCTGAAATTAGTTTTCTGGATGGGTGAAAATAGCGTTTTATTGAGAACATTTGAAAAATAAAAATTAGCTTTTGACGAAAATATAAAGATCATATCACTTTTAAAACGCGAAAAGTTCTTATGATTTTTTCTATTAATGAAAATAAGTTGAATTATTTTTTCGTTTCTCTTAACGGTAGATACAAAATACTTTCAAATTTTTTATGAGCGGCTTTGCAACGTTTTTTTTTTTTTTGCAGAAAAGGAGTGGATTATAGCTCTCCATGAAATCATTTAGCTTCGCCTCTGGTACAATATTTTGTTTCGTAATTTAAATAATCAAATAGAGGATTCGATGCTCAACGAGGGAATCATTTTTATTAAACTGACAATGATTCATTATTTGAATCATTTTTAAAACAGTAATAGGTAGTATTTAAAAAAAAAAAAATAGAACCGACTTCAAAAATAAATAAATAAAAAAATAGGAAATAAAAAATGCGCTAAAAAGAGAAAAATAATCATTTTAAAATTTCTCCAGCAAGATCTATGTTTATAGGGACTGGAATTATTGAAGTCGGCGCTCTTTTTCTTTACCATATAGTCTTTATACGTCAACTCCCCCGAATTTTATGACGAAACATTTTAATTAGTTCTGACTTCAATATTTCCAGTCCTTATAGACCTAAATCGTTCTGGAGAAATTTTAAAGGGATTATTTTTCTTTTCTTAGCGTATTTTTTATAGTTCTTTTTATTTTTTTTTTTAAATTATTAATTCATTATAATATTTTTACATTTCATTTTAATTCCATTCGAAGTTACCGGAGAAATTTCACAACAATTATATTTCTCCTTTTAGAGTGTTTTTATATTTTGATGTAAAAAGTTTTTTCAATGATTTTTCGTTTCTAGCGTTAGCCGCAATGCTACTTTAAAACTAATAGTTTTTAATTTAAAAATGACTTAAAAACTAGCACCTTGATTTAAAAAAAAATTTAATGTGATTATCATGGGATTACCTTCTATCATTTGAAAAAAAGTTTATCGAAATCGGCGCACATATTGAGAAGTTATCCTGGAAAAAACATGAAAAAAACAAAACAAAACCATAATATGTATCTGATAGCTACCTATATACTCGAACGGATCGAATTAATAACTTCCTCTTTTCATTTTGAAGTCGGTTAAAACATATGATTTTTGAATTGTATGATCAGTCATCAGTAGTTCAGTTGGACGAGTTCTACGAGATGTCTCATGTCGGCACATAACAAAGTTTCTTCACTCCACCCTACCGCACACTCCACACCGCACAACGATCACTTATGCAATTTTTTGAATTTTTTTTTTTGCACACAGTTGAAAATGCACCGCCTTTGTGCGTACCGTTTCCGCCATTTCCTGCCATTTCGATATGCGTTAGACTAAATGAGATTATGAGGGACGGCCGAAACATAAAGGCGTGCATTAATTTCGAATTACGGATCACGGGCACGTTGACTCCGCTTTGGACTTTGCAGTTCACCTGCGTACGACTCGGTCTCAGTGGCATCTCATTTTTTCGGCCCTCCTCCACCACGACTGGCGCTCCAGACCAAGAAACCGTCATTCTCTATCCCACGCCAGAGGAGAGCTATCAATTTTTCTATATCGGCCAGCCTAACGTTCCCGTTATTAATTATATCTAAATTACTCAACGCGTTGATTTCACGACTGACTGTGTCCGGTAGCGATGATAGGCGTGGAATGGTCAACGAGACGGCAATATTCGTATGAAAAGCTCTCCTCAAAAATGTCGAGTGGCTATTGTGATTTTATATCATGCATTGATTTTGTGGCCCGACTGAATACGAGAAGGTTGCGGACGCGGCCATCGACGTGATTATTCGAATCGGAATCGTGATTCACTCTGTAAAATATGATTCGAATCGTCGTTCTTGAATAAAGGGCCTAGATTCCTATGCTAAGGCTCTTTTCTAGCCGGTATGCGCATGAGGGTGATAAGAGATGGGCAATCATTTTTTGTTATTTGGTTTTTCTGAGGAACTGATAGTTTTTCATGAATTTTACATTGTTTAGTATTACTACATATGTATATATATATACATATACATAATTAATGACTCAAAATGGCGGTTCATCTCTTATCACCCTCATGCGCATACCTGGTAGTAAAGTGCCTTATCTGTACTATATTTTCGCTACAAAGTTATGCGAATAATGAATCACGAATCTTAGCGGAGTAAAAAATGAATAATTTATTTTGTACAGTACATATATTTCTTACTGTTCCGAGAGTTTATCTGTCTAATTTAATAGGAATGCGCAAGAGCGTTGAAAAATTGTTTTGGATGGAGGAAATAAATTTTTTTAGCACAAGGAAAGAGTCAGATAAAGTGTTTTTCGGCTTATGCTTTCAACATATATCATTCAATATGCAGTGAAACCTCGTTAATACGTTTTTCAAGGGATCACAGGGAAATGGTATAAGGGAGGAAAGTGAGAAATTATCAATGAGTTTGAAGTTTGCTAGCACAAGTTGATAACTGCTCACTCCGACCAAGTTAAGTACGATACTTTGTTAGTGAATGAAAATTTTTGAATTTAAAAAAAAAAAAGGCATTTGCGTCTTTGTATTTAGCAATTTTGAGTCATTTGCACTCATGCACCAGTCATGAATGTTATGAAAACCCGCTCTTATGATAATATACACGCCATGAACAGTTAATAATGCAATATATTTCTCCATTGGGAGATACAATAAATACTTTATTCTCAGTGATAAGGTAGTCAGTAAATCGTCATTTTTCCACGCATTCACAAGATGATAAATTACTTTTATTTTTTGTTCAAATGGTTAATAAAAACGTATTATGTGGAAAAATATAATACATGATAAGTGAAAAAACTTAAAATTCAATTTGAAAAATTCAAAAAAAATTTTATTGATGCTCTACTAGAAAAAATTGGAGGCACAAACTATGTTGTAATAAAATTTATTCAATATGGCTAGAAGTATGGAACTTTCAAGTCTTTTAAAAACTTACATCCATATTCACAAATATCACTTTAACCTCCCTTTACTTAAACCGCATTTTAAAACGATTTCTTGCACAATTTGTTATTCAATAATGTGGTAACATTGTAATCCTTTATGAGGTTTCTCACACATAAATAAAAGATTACCACATTGTTCAATGTAAAATTGTGTAGTAAGTTATTTTTAAAGGGAGGTTCAATAAGTGAAAGTTAAAGGGACATTAACTGTGAATATTGGAGTTAATGTTGAAATTGGAATAGTGTGGCACTAATTCTCTACGCAGGCTATTTGATTTTCAGGGACAAAACTCAAAAAAACGTTTTTCCACAAAAAGTTCAAAATTTTAAAAAGTAAACCTGCACAGACCTGTCTGAAAAACTTATCATACCGGAGAATGTTATACCCATCAATATCTTCCCGGGAAATTTTACATAGCTGTACAGTATGGAAAATCATGGGACCACAAAAAAACAGCGTAATATGTGGAAAAACATTGTAAGTGAGAACGAATTAACAGGGTTCTACAGTAAGAACTTGGTATAAATGCTTTTGTCAATTTTATTGTGAGAGGGGGCGAATAAGGAGGTCAAAACTTTTTGGAGGGTCTTGGTCCTATTTGGCTCCCCATAGCTAAACCTCTGAAAGTGGTAAATCAACAAATAGTAAAAAATCAAATATGAGTTGACAATCATGATAAGATATATATAAATATATATATTGTCGATATAGACAGTAAAAATTCGATTCATCATCGTAAATTAGTAGGTACCAATGAAAAAAATAAATCGAACATTTTATTTTGAATTTGTAGTAAAATTATAAACGATAACATGTAAAAATGAATAAAACAGGTAGGTACCTATAGTTTGTTTGTTTAGGCAAACAGATTCTTGAATTTGATTCGAATCTGATAATCTGATTGTTTAGATTCAATGTGGATTGTTGAATTCATGTAGATTTAAAAAATATTCTCTGAAAATAATTATTTCCGTTCATTTTGTAGAATTTCTATGCTTTGGAAAATGTAAATGATGGATCTTCCTGTTCGATATCAACATTTTCTATACATTCTAAAGATTTTGTCGAGAATCAGTCGTAAAAATTGAGTATCTGTTAATCGAAAAAGCAGATTTGATAACACACATTAAAAAAATCCTCATTCCACAGCGAGAATCTTAATTCGAGTGGAATAAAAAATTCATTGATTCATCTGCATCAAATTCACGAATCCGCCCTAAATGAATATCACATTTGACAAATTGAATGTGAAAAATCTAGAATACAGAATTGGATTTGTGAAGCCAAGAAACAAAAAAAAAAAACAAAAAACTCATGTGATTCAATGTTTGCAACATGAAGTAGGTTTGAAATTCGAATCAAATTTGTAGAGAGAAAAAGAGAGAGATATAGAGAGAGAGAGTGAAAGAGAGTGTGAGGGAGAGAGTGAGAGAGTGAGAGAGTGAGAGAGTGAGAGAGTGAGAGAGAGAAAAAAGAAATGTTCCTGAAAGATAAAGTAAGTAGTAAATTACTCCTAAGCTGAGTAATATTTTTAGGTTTTACTAGTGAGGGTAAATTTAAACCGAATACCCCACTTGTCTAAGGTACCAATGAATAATGAACCAAAAATAATTACGAATCATAAGAAAAAATTTTCAATAAAAATTATTGTACGAATTCATGCACATTCATTGTTGGAGTTTTCATTAGGCTTTTTTACAAGTTACAATCCAGCTTTTAAAAATGCGAGATTGTATAATTTAGAAGTTAAACTATGTTAAACTTTCAGATTGTAAAAAAGCTAGCTTTTATTTGTTTACATTACAGGCAGCTTTTAAGAAAGAAAAAAGCGTGCCTAGTGAAAACCCCGCTATTGCATTACACATTTAGTGTTCAAATCCAATGTGGTGCTATACTGCCATTAATTGTTACGAAAAGTGGTGAAAATTTATGAAAATTCTTCAAAAATACTTTAAATAAACCCCGCCTTGTACACCTGACAAAAGTGATTAGAATCCCTTAAAATTTTCAATTTTTTCAATTTTTTGTCGTCACCAACAAGTTCAATATGGGTCTACCGTTGAAATGTGGGGTATTTTTGCTGGTTCATTCTTAATACTTTCGAGGCTATTAATTCACCGCTGAAAACAATTTTTCTAATATTAGCATATCTTCGATAAAAAATCGACTAAGCACTTTCAAATTCACCAAAATTTCCTTTTAGAATATTATTACGAATTAATCTGTTTGTTTTTAATTTTAAATAGGATAGTTATCATGTTGTATGTGTTTCATATGCTACCCATGGGAAATGCAACGTACTGAATTTTTGCAAAATGACTAAACTTAAAAAATACTGAGGCTTATATAATTTCTAAATTCTAATATTCCTTTTTCTGAGTGTGCAACTGCAACATACGAGAAAAATCTAAGTTTCCTCCATTGGGGAAATGTCACTATGTAAAAGGGCCGTACATTTTACATGATAATGCTTAGAAAAAACAAATTTCACTTCTCCATAATTATGTAGTTTAGAAATTTCTGACACAATTCCAAATGGTCGATAATGATTTTCATTACTTCACTAGTGTAGGTAGTAATGGAGTTTTTAATTAGGTACCGATCAATTATTTTTGTTTATTTTACTGTGACACAAATGGCCAAATGTCACTACAAAAAAAGGCCATTTTACGAGGTGATGCCTACAAACATCAACGTTCACCTCTCCATGATTATTTAATCATCGTCTAAAATACTTTTCATAAATGAAGTTTACCTATTTAATGGAATAAATAATAACCTCTTTTGGGTGGATTCTTAGAAAGAAATACCTACTTAACCAGTTGAGTAATACTGTAATAATATGTGGCTCATGCTGCAACTACGCAACTCACCGACAATCACTCGTTTTACTGACTAGTTGAATACATTATTTTTTCAATGAATCCGCAAAAAAGAGGTTATTATGTATTCAATTGAATAAGTAAACTTAATTTATGAACAGAATTTTAAACAATAATTAGATAATTATGGAGAGGTTAATTCATTTGTTTATAGGCATTAACATGTAAAATGGTTCTATTTTTTAGTGACATTCTTCCACTTATGTACATATAAACGGCTCCGTGAAAAAATGCACAAAATGAGTTTAGGTTAAAAACAACTTTTTAAACATAGGCTTTTATTTATTTATTTTTAACTTTAGCTTCTTGCGAAATGAACTATCTCATTGTCGAAGTTTGTTTGCAGTATTGGGTGTTTTAAAATGGCAGTAGTGAGTAGAATAAAAACTCTACTACAGTACCTAGTGAAGTAATGTAATTTTTAACTAGCTGTTGTTTTTTTTAATTTTATTACGATAAAAGCACAGAGTATTAACTACAATAAAGGACATAATATGTGAAACAAAAAATGGTTCCACTTTCACGATCAAAATATCCTGGCTTCTTAAGGTACCAACAATTTTCAATCTCATTTTTATCAACAACATTCGTATTTATTGATTTTTACATTAATAATTTTATTTATTGATTCATTTAATTAAATTATATTTAATTAAATATGTAATAACTTCCTTTTTGGTGGATTTGTCGAAACAGAATATTGTACCCAAATAATTGAATAAAATACCGATTATTTCTCAACTCATACACCAAAAAGAGGTCATTATTAAACCAATTTTGGATACCTAGCAAAGCGAAAGATTTCCAAGTTAATGCCGAATGGTCGATAATGATTTTCATTACTTCACTAGTGTAGTAATGGAGTTTTTGAATTGACTATTTTTGTTTAATACACGATCAAAAAGGTAATGTTAACGCTGGTATTTTTCGAGTGAAAAGTTACTCATATTATTAATGAATATAATCTCTAGGCGAAAGGCCGGTAAGAGTACGCAGTCTGTAAGAGTACGCATTGCTTTTTTTTCTGCAACTGAAAGATTGGCAACACTGATCCATCTTTTATGTTGTTCTACTTCAAATACTCCTCCTTCATGCCAAAAAACATGAATTTATAATCATTATTTCCGCTTTTATTACAAATTTTTGTATTTTTTGGTTTCTGATATAATATTTTCAAAGCACGGAATAAGGATTCAGTGACTATTATTGAAAATGACTGAGTAAATAATCATATTTATTCAAACTACATACTTTTTGCTACCTTTTCATATATCTTTAGTTACCAATGTATTTTGTTATCAGTTAGTAAAACTGATATTATTGGTAAAACTCACAAGTGCGTAAGAGTACGCATTTTGTTCCTACTACTAATTTATTTGTTTCTTATGAAAAAAGGTCCACAAAACAAAAACTATTCTTCACAAAAGAAAACTGGATTGAAATAAAGCAAAACTAAAGACGACAAGTGCTAAAAAACTTACCTCCAAAAATGAGGAAATTTCATGCCCAGCCTGTGAAGAACTTTTTTCTGATCCGCCTGCAGAAGATTGGATTATGTGTGACAAATGTAAACATTGGTGGCATGAATCCTGCCCTAGTTATTCGGGATTCAATAAATTTGTTTGTGATTTGTGTTGACGTTCGTATGAAATAAATATATATTTCAGACTATTCAATATCTCATAATCAATGAAAAAAATGAGTTGCGTACTCTTACAAACTCAAATGCGTACTCTTAGATGCCATGTCATGTAAGAGTACACATTTGGGTTTTTTAATACTTTTACCCCCCTAAACAATTTGAGAGGCTCTTGAAAATTTTGAAGGTAGGGAATAAGTAAATAAAGGTTCACAGCATAGCTACACCAAATTTGAACAAAATCCCTCAAGTTTTGACTCAGTTACATGAGGTCAAACCTTAAGTGCGTACTCTTACCGGCCTTTCCCCTATATAAAGTGAACGCACGTCTATGTAAAAACATGAATCATCTTTTTACATGGAAGCATGTTCTGTTTACATCAAAGTAGCGGTTACATTTTCTAAATGAAACGTTAAATCTGCTACAACGAGGAGGTTGATATTTTATTCTGTTTTTTATAATTTTTAAGAAATACTCATTATTATAATAGAATTGTGTAGCAGCGTTGCTTTCTGATCATTAATTTTATAAAATATCTTTCTCAACAGAATTCAAAAGTACGTTTACGTGACTCGGGAATAACTCACTCACAAGTAATCGCTCACTTTTGAACCTAATATACCATATTTTTAATTCACGATGGCGCAACTGACAAAACGTCACTACGAAAAAAGGCCATTTTACATGGTGATGCCTACAAACGACGCGTACCTAATAAATAATACCTCTTTTTGATGGATTCGTCGTACTTAACTAGTTGAGTAAAATGGACACCTACCATTAGTTGATAATTTTTCAGTTTTTGTCCTTTCGCAGAACGGACATAGAACTAAAACTTTAAGGTTGAACTGAGTTCTTACTCTTATCAGAACTTACCAAGAACTTGGGAACTTGATGCAGCACTTTTTTGTCATAAAATATACACCTATCGAAATATTTTCGTTCGTATTCAATTAGGTAAACAGCACATAGGTAGCAGGTTTCTGGAATATTTTTAAATTTTTTGGCAATTTGCGCAGACATACTCGTCGAGGTTGCGCAAATGGTGAGTGACAAATTATTCGAAAATTTTTTGTTTCCGTTCTTTGTATTTGTTTCCGTAGTTGACGATCCGTCGCCACTTTGTTCGCCCTTTCCACGTCTGCCATTTATCGCCGGTTGCGTGAAATTCAATCGAATTCGAACCGACAAAGGTCATCTGAGAGGATGCGCCAAGCTGGAAGTACGAGTGACGGGCACGGATGCCATTTTATGGGATATGCAGTTCTCGTGCTTCAAAATCGGCACCGACGGAATTATCTTCAGCAACCCGAACAAGAATAAAGATAAAATAAAGCCAGTCAAGGAGCAGATCAAGGAACCAGCGTTGAAACCCATGAAAAAACCGAACGACGAGTGCCATTAAATTCAATTAAAACATTATGGTTACCTTATCGCGGATTCAGAATATTTAACGGACGATTAGCCTGTTTTAAAAAAATTAAATTAAATATCTATTAAAAAAAAAAATAAAATTGTTCATCTTCCTATCGTTGGTTTTGAAAATGCAGTAATTTATCAAGTCAGCCTGCAGCGAATGCACTTATCAACCATTAGTACTTATGAAGTTGTTTTTAAGCACGTCAAAAGTGTAATTCCCTAAGAAAAACAAACTTTTCTGCAGAGTCTTCATGCAATTATAACGCGGATAGGTTACCTATACCTACCTCAAAAAATTATAATTTTATATTTTGCCTCTAATTATCAATGAACCAGTTCGAATGAACTGAAATTACGACTCAACCTTCACATATTTAGACGGTAATAAATAATATTCTCTTCATTGCACATAAAAATTTGGACCCTGCGGTGCGCATAGAGATTAGAATCAGTTTTTTTTATGAAAGTTTCCGAATTGAGAAACAATTTAAACCCCGATGAGAGTTTGAGGCCGAGGAAACGTAACCATTTCAAAAAAAAAAAAAAAAATGCCGAGAAGAATCCAAAAAACAGGGATTAAGTTAGAAATTAGAAAAAGTCTTGTTCTGTTTAGAATTTGTTTGTTTTGTTTTGGTTATGAGTGTCGTGTACACCATGGCTAGGAGGCACCGAAGGAAGAGGTACCATTGGGTGTTATTTGTTTTATACTGTATGGTTGTCATTGGTGGGGTGGGGGAAATTAGTTGTCTCAGCTGAAGTTGGATGGAATATCGGATGAAGAGCTTTTAGTGTTTTGCCTTCCACGTAAAAACCAGTCGTCGAGTCTATGGGGCTTGAATTTTTCGATAAGCTTAGAATATTTCAAATCGACTAACAAACCTAAGTATGCCAAAAAGTCGACATCAAGGATAGCCTACATCATGTAAAGTCTCAATCCGATGTTATATTCACGTTCAAATCGTTCAAGTTGCTTCTGTTCTTTATGCTATGCTTTTAATTAGAGAAATTTTTTGAAAACTTATTCTACTCTCATATAGGGGCGTTAATAGAAAGTTCTTTGGTGGGGGTGATATATGCATTTTTTACATATACCTACGCTAAATTATATTATTTTCCCCCTCTACTGTCCCCTCCCAAAAAATTTAGTGGGTAATATTATAGAAATGAATTATTTTTAATGATCACACTGAAAAAAATGTCTCAAATACTTCTTAGAAAAAAAATAAGGAAGTTCCTCAAGGAGAGAAAAAAAATTAACTTTCCATAAATTTCATGCCAATCTAGGTAAATCTAAATGCAAATTAGCAGTTTTTTTTAAATAAAATTTATGAAGTGCAGTTTTTAGGCGAAAGAATTTTGAATAATATGCCTATCTTTTAAAACTTTTGAATACTACTTAATTATTAGCTTACATTTTTTTCTGTTGCGTTTTTCGATCTTTTTATTAGAAATTTCATGTAATGTTTAAAAAACTGAGTTCAAGTCAAAAACTGACAAACTTGATGAGAAAACTGAGTGATCTTTTTTTTTTAATCTATTCTTGGTGTGTAAGCTTATTAGATAGGTTCACATTTACCTTTTTTTTTTTTTTTTTTTTGTAATTTTTTGTCGGATTTAGTATTTGAGAAATTATAATTCAATGGGCGAATAATTAATTTTCGTATGTCTTGAGAGACTAATAGAGAATAAAGAATGGAACATTGTTGCGATTGATAAAAGGAAAGAGCCAGAGAGAGAAATCTCTGTTCTTTTAAAAATAGATTGATTTTTAACTTAGTCTATTTATTAAAAAAACAAACAAAAAGGGGAGGGTCTGGGGGCCGTTTTATCATCGAAATCCTCTATATTTACACCTCTGCTCTTACCCGATTACGTTCCGAGATCACCATTTGATTCAATATTATGACACTAGTCATGTATTACTAAGTGGGTGTAAATGTTACCGACAAAGTGTATACAAAGTGTAGGTATAATCTGTCATTATATAGAACGTCAAAAATGAGTTGATAAAGTATGAGATAAAAATCATTCTAAACTCTGCTCATACTTGACAATGTAACTTTGTTTACAATTAATAAAAGTTTATATATATACGTAGATGTAGATTCACTTATTTATACATGCCCAACGTCTTTTGTGAGATTCTATAGAATTCCTAGGTGTATTTTATCGAGTGACCGGGTACGGTGTGTAATGAATTCAAATATTACGAATAGGTAATTCAATTAATCAACTTACTTGGCCAGAAACGGCCGGGCATTTTGCACAATGCCGACCATTCTACAGCGAGAGTCATTCCATAGAATTCTGGCATCATTATGATAGCCCTGTATACTACATATCCAGGCAGAGGGTTTTATGTGCTAGATGGCGGTAAATGGGTATTAAAATATTTATATATTGTATATAGGTATATACATATATCCGATAACTACAGAACTTCTTCCTTCTTGTAAGTCTGTTAGAAAAAAAAAAGTAAAATCGATACGACAGTTATGTAATTTTATTTACATTATAAACAGCTAGTATTATTAATATGGACTTGAAAAAATAAATTTCTGTACGTTTAGAAAGGTCACGACAACTTTGTGATAATGAAATACACACAGTAAATATTAGATTCTACAAGTAGGAATAAAACTAAACAAAAAAATTATATATTGAGATCAAAATACAAAAATTTATCATATCCTACATATTAAGATAAATAAAATTAAAATAACAAAATATTTGGGATAAGTAGAAATCCATTTTGAAAGTATCTCAGGTTTAACGTTAAGAGTAGGCTTCTTACGACGTTTATCTTTTTTATATTATTATTTGTTTACGTAGGTACCTATAGCATATTATATGTATTTAGATAGGAATATAAAAATGAGGAAAAAATCATGTAAGTGGGTAAATAACATTAAAAAAATAAAAATAAAATGAAAGATGGTCTATTTTATAGAAATATTTTGATTTATTTTTTGGCGGTTATGTTTGTTTTTTCTCCTTTTCCCCCATCAAGGTGTGAGCGATTTGAGCGAAAATATCGAGTCAAATTAATTTCGACTTTTTGCTTGAAATAAAAACACGTACGTTGACGTACAGCCAGCAAGTAGTCAAAATACAAAGAAAACTTTTTTCAAAATAAAAAGTAGATATGAATACGATTCTTTTACCTATAATGAAGCTAAAACTAAAATACATTAATTCTAGAGCTTAACAGTTTTTCAACGTAAAATCTGAGATTAACAATTTTGTTGGAATCCTCAGTCCCTTTCGGCTGTATTATTGAGTTTTTTTCCTTTCGAAAGTAAATAAAAAAACCCAGATATTTCTCAGCCGTAGGTTTATCTTTTTCACTGAATGCCACCGATTTTCAATCAAACAAAAAATTTAAAAAAATGATTAAAAAGAAATAAGAATGAATTTTTGAGTGAAAAATGTTTAAAGAATATAAAATTAAATTTAATATTATTCTAATGTTGCCTGTAAGACATGCCCTTTGGGCCTTCGCCGTTTTTTTGTTCCTTTTTAAATTTTATCATTTTGACTCGAGAAAAACAAAACATGTTCAACAGTTGGAAAATAACCATAAGTTAAAATCAAACTTACGTAATTCTCTTGTTCTGGTTGCTGTTTTCCGTAGACGTTCGGATAAGAAAAGTCGAAAATGAATTTTTGATACCTATTTGTTTTTCATTTTATTTTTTGAAATAGAAATATTCATAGGTAGTCTACCCATATATTTATATCGAGAATTTCAGGTGAAGGACATAAAAAATATGAGTGTTTGAGTGAAATCTCCGGTAACATAGTATAAAAAAGTTAATAGACCTATTCTAATGATAGAAACAAAAATAATCGTTATTCACATGAAATACAGATTTGCAAACAAAATGTGACTCTTTTGAGCACATGATTGATGAAATTGAGTCATATCTACCTACTTCAAAATATGCACAATCATTAAATCGCAATAAAACAATCATACGACTACAAGAAGGATGGAAAAATTTCCAATTCTAGGAGCAGAATAATTATATAAAAAAAGTTTTGAAAATTACATCGTGAGACGCCGGTTAGGTAGGTACTATACTTAAACTAAGACAGATATTATAATTTTTTCTACTCGTGGTCTGTTTGCAGGTTTTTATTTTTGGACTTTTATTATTTTTATTAATTCGTTTTAAACAAACAATAATTAGTTTTCGTAAGTGATGAATAAAAAAAAGAAAAAGAAAAAAGAAAAAACTGAAAAGAAAAACAAAACAAAAAAAAAACAACAATGAATTTTATTGTTAGGAATTTTTATTGTATATTTCTTGACTAAAAACAATGAATAGATTATGTGTCCGATAAGTGAAAGATGGAAATTCACTTTTCATTAAGAAGTATCAGCTCTTCTCAAAATAGGCCCAAAATGAAATTATCGCCAAAAACAATATCAATAGCATCTGTTACTGACAGTTAGCCTATACGGCGTGATTGAGAATTAAATGCAGCAGAACATGTGGGAAGTCTGCATTTGTGACGGTACTTCGTTGCAAGTAGGTAGGCTGAAAAATTCAGGATTATTTTTTTTCACTTGTCCGTCAGCAGTACCTACTTTTAATTTTCGTCTGCTATCAAAAAGCTGATAGTGTACGATTTTACGACTTTTTTTTCTCCAAATTTTTGACAGCTCTCCAAATATTACCAAGTTTTTCATGGAATTTTCTTTCTACAGTAACATATTTTAATCATCATCATCATCATCATCATGCAAAGATTTGGCGATTACGTCGAACCAAACATAGGTAATGGTTAAATTTTTTGGAAAACGTCTTGTTTTGTCGCTGGTGTGAGGACTATCGGTAATCAGGTTTTTCACTTCAAAATCGTCCGTGAAAAATCAACGCAATTCTGTGAACAAATTTCAAAAAAAACAAACGAAATAAATGATCTGTATATTTAAAATAAATAGGTACCTATTCATATGTAGATGGTTGGATATACTGAACAAAAAAAGTGGCTGGACTAACTTCACAAAATGGGTTATTCCAGCAAAAGCTTATAAATTAGATTATACTATGAAGTCGATGGAGTGAAGGAAAGTGATAAGGTTTGAGAGGTGAGGGGAGTTGTGGGCGAGAGTAGTGGTTATTGTAGTTGGTAGGTTATAGTGATTATGAAGGGTGTGAAGAGCTGGACATGTCGTGAGAATGTGAGTGAGTGAGAGAGATTGAGATTTGCAATGTTGACAGTCAGGTGGATGAAGATTAAGTAGAAGGAATGAATGAGTTGAGGCACAGTGGCTGATGCGGAGACGAGTGATGGCAATTTGGTGGCAGCGAGAAAGTTTCCAACCCACCATCCTTTGGAAACATGTGACTCCACTTGACCGCAAGCTGCACATCAAGAATTCCACTCTACAACTTTGGAAGACTCTTTGGCAGAATACTGAACTTTGAGGTTAGGTTAATAATTTTATTCAAATTATACCTAGGTAACGTAACTATGTCGACGAAGAGTAGAGAATGATTAGATTTTTTAGCCAATTTGCTTGCAAACGGGTTATAAAAATTGATCTCGGGTTGGGGATGATGAAAATTATCCGTTTCATGAAAACAGAAAACAATTGGTACGATATATTTTCCTATTTTCTTATAATTGTTTTTAAATGTATATATTTACTGCCCAAAATTTGTGTTCACGGTTTTAAGAAAACTACCGAAGGGATAGGCTTGAAATTTTCAGGAAGAGTAGTCATTATTCTATAGAACCAAGTCTGATAAAAGTTTTTTGCCTATTGGTTCTGCAGTTTTTGAGAAAACTGGGGAGTAAAAAATATGTAAAAGTGATTTTTCTAGGATTTTGAAGAAACTACAAAAGGGATCGGACTGAAATTTTCACGATAGATTTTCCTTATGTTGGTGCAAGTGTGATAGGATTTTGGTGATATGCTCTCTAAAATAATGTAATTTTGGCTGGTCGGTTTTAACTGAAAGAAATAATCAAGCATGTTGGAGCAGGATGTGAGAGTATATAATCGTGATGATTTTTTCATTGTAAAATTTAAGTTTACGCTGGAAAGTCCCATCTTATCTGTTTTTTTCACCATTTGAAAAAAATTATAATTTTTGATGATCTGTTTCTACCACAACATATTTATTAATGCAATTATGGGGAAGAGGAAAGTTAATTAGATATTTTTGTTTATATTCTAAATTCGTTTGAAAACCTTAATCATCTATTAAATATTAATTTTTTGGTTACAGGAAGAATGTGCCAACTGGATGGTACCGAGGATACATTTGTGCAGTATCATACATTTTAATAAGAACCAAACTGCACTAATAGTTTGATATAAATGCGCCAAACCTTAAAATGAGAAAATATCAGAATACAAGAACTGTTTAAAGCGGTCTTTTAGGTGTCTGTGCTACAATTCTGGTCCACTTATAGTATATGGTGTACCTTCACAGGAAGGGCTCACCCAAAAATTGGGAGGAAATAAACTTTCAGGTTCAACATAAAAATTAGCAAGATATTTAATCAAGTCTCTCATTTGTTAATTTGCTGATAATGAAAATTGTGGAATACCTTGTCGTGAGGAAGTATTCTCACTAAAAGGTAAATTCTACAGAATTAATTGCGTGTTCTACCACTTCATACTATAGGTATGGGAGAGCCAAATCCTCGGCAAAAACTGGTAATTTTAGAGCCGGTTCTGAGAGTTTATATACAGGATTTGGTACATGCACACAGACACACATACATACATATACATATGGGATTATGTCATCAGTTGCATCGTTTCCTGCTTCCGTAAGGTGATAAGAAACGACGCAACACGTTTGGTATCAGGTCGTGACATGGTCGAGATTGTTATCTGGTAATTGATCTTAGCCCGTGCAATGTATCGTACTTGTACGCATGTACAAGTACGATACATTGCGACAATTATTTGCCAGCCCTTAGGGGCGGTGACTGTCTTCAAGCGGTCCGAGCCCCTATACTTCATACCAGTGAGTCCCCACAAAAATAATAGACCCAAAAAATATTTCTAGAGAAGGCAGACCAAAAAAATTATTGCAAGTATTTACCTTTTTCCATGTTGCAAATGTATTCTCATCACCGGCCTAAATGAACCTCTCAAAAAAATGCTTGCTCAATATAAAAATTACATTTAGTGCTCAATTTTATTTTATTTAAAATTAGCACTTTTTTTCTTTTTAAAGAAATAACACTTGGGCAAGAGGTGTAATTATTTTGGCGCGAAATGATACGTTTCATTTTCAACTTTTGACTGATTGGCGCATTTGGGGTTTACCGATTTTTTTTCACCCAATTTATCGTGGAATATTTTTCAATGTAGATTTAAAATGGTTCGAGGTTAAAGTGGAAGCAAAAACCAGTTAATATGAAAAATGAGAGAAAAAAAGGGAACAAAACAAAAATAACTACTCACACACTACATTGTACAGTTTTCACAGACGATTCGCCAGTTCATTTGAAACCATTTTTTTCGTTTAGTTGATGCTTTTCTTTCGTTTTTTTTTTTTTTTGTTTTATATCCAAATTTTTTGTTCTGCTTACGTCAATGTTTAATGACATTTGCACGGAGTACATTTTTTCCCCTCTTTTTTGCATTTGGAATATTACCAGACTAATTCTTTAATAGCCTGCCTGGGGGATTACCAACACTTAAATTTTTTTCACCTATTCACTTGTAACAGGAGGAAGTAAAGGACAAACTTTTTTTTTTTTTTTTTTTTTAAATACTTTTTAGGTTAGTGTCAAATAAAAAAAACATTTTGAATTCGAGTTTAAAAAGCCGATTACTATAAACACTTATTTTATGCTTATTATATTTTTTAAAGTTGTGCATGCCGATGCACTTGAAAAGTAGAGGAAAAAATATAGATAGCGGTAGAAGTAAGAGAAATAGAAAAAAAATTTAATTATAAAACATATTTCCAAGTTGTTGTAATATGGTATATAGTGGTGTAGTAGTGTGTGTGTGCGAACTACCTTGTGATTGACGACCGGTCTCTGCGAATGTAAACATGGCCGTTGCCGGCCCAGCCATCTCACCAGACCATTCCGAGTATTCTCGACTTCCTTCGATCACCGAAAGAATAATTAAAATTAATTCCACAGTCATAACCAGTATCAATATACATTCCAAGGCCATCTGTATTGATGTAGTTGTATGTAGAATATACTACCGATGGAATCAGACAGCAATGGTTAGCAGGATAGAATCTGTTGACTGTGGTCAAAATTTTTCATTTGTATTTGAAAGGGTACCTGTAATCATAGACCAAACGGAAAAAAAAAAGACCACGTTATTAGTATACTCAAACCATTATATTAGGTAGGTATTATTGCAGATGGCGGTTTTATGTTGTTTTTTTTTTACCCCCTAGTGAATTTCCAATGTAAATATGAGTACCTGGAAGGATGCAGACGTTACTAATAAAAAAATAAAAATACAGCAACCAAGATAACGTTTATGATATGATATATGTGTGGCTCTTAGATGGTTATTTTTGAAAAATTGCAACAGTAAAAATGTGAAGAAGAATTCACGTGTTCTGATGGCGGCTGTAATATTAACTTATATGGTTACTGTGACATCGTTTATGCTTGGTAAGTTGAAAGAAATATTACGAAGTGAAAATTTATTTTTATAATTGAAGCCGGAAAATAATATATTTAATAAGAGATATAATTATTACTATCTGAATGTAAAATTTGTTAAATAATTTCCATTAAAAATTAAAATCAACCTCCAGGTATCTATTTCAAGAGTAATAAATATAGATTTAAAATTGGACACTCACAATCCACCAATACTTATGTTGTGGCTAAGGAATTACCACCTACTAAGCAAAATTTATAAAATAAAAACCCGAATTATTAACCATGTTCTACTCGACTACCTATCATGTAAATCGAATACTCATCAACTTACAATTAGTTACTTGAATATGCGAACTTTACTGAAACCTTATACATTCGCAACACTTCAAGCAAGTAACTTAATTACGTAATAAAATTTTTACAACCCACAAAAACCTATAACTAACAATTTCTGAACCAACCTTTTAAAACTTGCGAACACAAAAGGTACATTTCTTCAGCCCCCCATTCCAAATTTTGAAGTGAAAACTTGTGGTCTAATTGTGCTCAGTTTGTGTTAATTTGTGCTATCAATTTCAGAATTAGTGCTCATCTCTTTGTTCAAATATGAACAAAAGAGTTTGGGGGGGAGCTAGAGAAATGCTAGCCCCCATTTGACTCTTGGTATAATTTCTATCTTCCCCAGCAAAGTTCATCTATGAATAAATTTCAAGAGAGTTTTGAAAATCATATTAGGTACAAAATTATATGAAAGATACAAAACAAAAGAATTATTACATTTAAAAACTTTTCTACTATCTTTATTTCTTCCTCCCTTCACGTTCCACACGGATATGAATTTTAAAAATGATTTAAAATTTGGATTTAATGCTTCAAAGCTTCACATTGAAACGACAAAAATAAGGGAAACACCGAATGATTAGAAAGATACCTCAGTTTGTGAGCTTTCTGACTGACGGCATTCAGAGTCATAGAATGTCGTCAACAAATTGGGCTGCGATAAATCTTTTCGATGATTGCCAAAAATCATTGAAAAACAAAATGGCGAACAAAATAATGAATCCGTGGGTAATTATATTGAAAACAAATTAAAGTCGAGTATTGCGGTTATGAGTTTATAAAAATGTCTTGGACTTGATTATGTCTTCGGGGTATCTACCTATTGGTTTGTACAAGAAAATTAGAAAAAAATTATAGTGCAGCAAGCTACGCTAGAAAAGCAAGTTTTCAATAATCATCAAAAATCATTTGTAAGTTTTCTCAGTTTGGGGAATCGAACTTGGGACCTACATATTTGCCAGCTGAAAACAGTGAACTAAACTGCACGACCATCTCACCGCATGGCCATCTTACTGCCCACTATAACTGGGGAATGTACTTTATATAGAGCAAGGTATGGCAGTTTCCACATCATTCATCTCTGTTTACTTTTTCTTTTCACATCCCTTCTTAATTCTCTTTTTACATCTGTCCCGGTAGTTTCAAAATTTTTGATTTTGTGTCAAGTTTTAACGGTTTTTCTTTTTTTTTTCTTTTCCAATATTGATTTTCATAAACATCGATATTGACATTCAGTATGTTCAGAGCTACCCATATACCAAATTTCTGCCCTGGAAAATGATAAATGCGTCTTAAGCCCAATTGGTGGAACTTTTGGCAGCCCCCATGGCTAAACCACTTGACAAATTTTCACTACGTATATTTGATACCCATTTTTATCAGATTTAGATCCAACTACTTACTAAATTGTAACCCTCTAGAATAATAATCACCTCAGCTCCCATAGGTGGAAATTTTGTCAGCCTCTATGGCTATATCGCTTATCTGATTCTCATAAAACTCAATTAGTTTTCATTAGGTTAAGAACCAATTACCTACCAAATTTCAGTTTTATCATGTTAATTACGTTTCAGTCTGTATTGGTGGAATTTATTTTGCTCCTTCGTAGCTCAACTCCTCAACCAATTTTCACAAATACAAGCAGATTTGAGATTATGCCAAAACTTACCCACAAGATAAATGCTTGAAATACATACATACCCATACAAAATTAAGTTCCCATGTGTGGATGCGCTTGTGCACATGTAAGCACGCATGCGCGTGCATACACACACACACACACACATATATATATATATATATATAAAAACTATAATAAACATACAAGCTGTTAATTCATTCTTTAAAATTATTTCACAAAGTTATTTCCCGATATTATATATTATTTGCAAATTATTCTCTCATATTTGATGCGCATGCGCTTCTACTCACACAACCAAACACAAAAAGAAATGTTCAGTGCTTCCTCGGTAACACGAATTCTACAGTGTTACCTATTGGTATGCCAACAAAAATTCAGGGGGGGCACAAGCCAAAGCGCCACGGAACACCACTTCAGGGATTGTATATATATATATATACACACATAATTACATATGAATGTAAATAATTATAAAGATATATAATTATAAAGGTATATGAATTTCTGATTTTTAGGCCAAAAGTCATGATTTTTTTATGAAATGAAGAACTATCATATAGTACCAAACACAACTTCACTAACCTACACCATCTATAATAGCCGGTTGGAAAACCTGATAAAAAACAACTTTCTTGAATTAGGTATTAAAATCACTCAGTTACACTCACCTCATACCATCTTTCAAACGTGCGGAAATACTTATTCTATGATCGAACCCTCTAAATTATTGGTGGCTAGTTTTGTTCTATGTTGGTATAGCCGACTTCCAGGGTTTATACTACAAAATTATAAATGACCACCTCTGGTCTTGACGTTTTATATTTGAAGTGTTCGACGAAACATTATCTATATTTATAGGTACCGGTTCGTAGGTGCGTCCTACGTCAAAAAGGAGTAGATACTTATATATTGGATTCTGGCCAACATTGCATGTATGGAATGGTGGTAATGAAAATTAAAATTTGACGACTTACGAATGACTCACTGCTCGTTAACTCGAAACAATTTTCATCATTTTAAACTATTCAACGAATTTGGTTTGCTAAATAGTTCGTATTTTGTTCAAAATCGTATTGATTTTGTCGAGAGCAAGAGCTGGATTCGTAGTGAAGGTGATTTGGAATAATAAAAAAAATGCGTAAATTATCTAGTTCTATCCTACATACAGAATATAGTACGAAGCGAAGAAAATGTGTCCTTTATTTAAGTTGAAGAAAATATGTCCTTTATTTAAGTTCAACAAACTTTATCTTTCTAAATTTAAACATGTGTACTAGCCACGAATTAATTAACGCACGTCTATCGTCACGTATACCTGCCAAAGCGTTATTCCGTTATTTGCCATTTGTAGAAAGTTGGTCACAATCGAATCACGATTGTAATAATATTGTAAACATTTGCTTCCAAGTTGATTTTATTGGCGCCAAAGCACGTGGAAAATTTGAAACGTTTTAATATTATCAAAAAGAAAAACCTACAATGGATTAGTTACGTGTGACGTCAAAACCTGTCTGAAATATATCAATAGTTGCAGGTAGACGATTTTGGGTCCAAGCAAACTTATATCGTTATCACAAACCTATGTAAATTCCAATATGATTACGAAAAATGGAAAGAAATAGCAAATTTTTAAAGAACAATGCGGTAGAATCATAGTATTCAGAGTATCATAGGTTATGGTATAGCAATACATATAATTTCTACATGATTCTCAGCCTTTAAAAGTGTTCTTTCAATTTTTTACTGTGTAAATTAGATGAGTCAAATTGTTTGTTTGGACCCTTTGACTATATAGCTTAATGGACTGCTAGAACTAATAAAATCTAGAAGCCAAAGAATACAGGCGTTACTTTTCGAAAAAGGTACTTTGTGTGAAAACTGAATTTGTATTCAGTTATATTTTTGTGACTCCTAACAATATAAGCAGTGAGAGAACGATATTCTTTTAAGTTTCACTAGTGTTTGTACTTTCACTTATCACCAAAGGTCGTTTTTTGTAAAAAGAACGCCTGTTAACAGTGGCTTCAGCGGTGTTTCATTTAACCCTATGTATTTCTTATCAGTTCTAGCAGTCCATTAAGCTATATAGTCAAAGTTTGGACCCAGTTTCAACTGATAACCACGTGATGACGTCAACCCGTGTCTGATCTATTATTATTAACTAACGTTTGGAAAACCAAGTGATTCAGAATTGCCAAAAAAAAAAAATTAAATTACGTGTAAATTTGTATCTTCGACATCTCCGTAACTTAGTATTCGATTACTTAAAGAAAAATTGAAAAAATGAAGGCAGAAATACGACATATATATGGATATTAAATTGTAACATTGATTTGAAACACTCGATACTTTGAATATTTCATATCGTTCATTCAGAGTCGTAAATTTTTTTATTTTTTTTCCTCTTAAATCGTTAAAATAAGAAATTTTTAGTTTTTCTATCGAAGAAAGTGTAGGTATTATATAGTTCAACACAAAATTTTTTATAACTTATTCAGCTAATTTTCATTACTGCATAAATAATTACGTGGTGTTAGGTGGTTACAAGGCACTGTATTAGTTTATGCAATCGAGAACACCTGTCCCACTTTTGTTGAGAAAATATAAATTTATGATAATTTTTCCGTACAGCCTCAATCGACTCGAATTAATTTGCATTCCTTCTAGAATACCTAGTCTAATAAACTGAATAAATATTTTAAAGAAATAATATTGGGAAGTCTAGTTGTGGTGGAGCTAGCGTTTGGCACTTCTGAAAAGGGGTTCATGATATGTCTGGTTTACATGCTATTTCCCATGAAGAAAAAAGAATCCAATCTCTAACTTCTGGATCTATTTTTCGTAGGACTACTCATGTATCTAATAACTTACAAATAATAATGAGAATTATGCTTTAGTTCTTAAAAATTTAATTTCTTTAATTATATATTTGTACAAATAAATGTTTTGTTGTCGTATTCAACACAGATATTCACAAAATAGCGACTTTATAAATTCTACTAAAAAAAAAAAGAAAAAAAAGAAAAAAAAGATAGGTACCTACAAGAAACTTGGGGTTAAGTGAGTTTAACATAAAAATGTTAAATTTATAGTTCACGTAATTTTTATTATTTTAAATTAAAACTAGTGGTCAGTATCAGTGGCTGAAGCTGATTACAATTAATGTGATAACATTTTCATATTATTTGACTTTAATCCATCGATGGATTTTACTCCATTCACCGACCGATTTTCTTCTAGTAAATATTTTAGCTACTTAATATATTGATAAAAATTCGATTTCGATGTTAAATGGGAAATATATGTAAATAAATATCGATCTGGTTTATAAAAATTCGATATATAAAAAAATCTATATTTTTCGATGTTAAATGGAAAATAAAAGCGGTGAACTTAACCACACAGCCATCTCACTGCCGACTATAATTGGCGAATGTATTATGTATTAGACAGAGTATGGCGGTTCCCACACACTCCCTATTAGAGAGACTCAACACAAGTTGAACAACATTAGATGCTGTGGGAGGTTGGGCGGAGCCAGAAGTGCCTCTTATACCTATACACACAGGCTTATACTATCTATATGGGTTCTATTCCCACTATATAGGGCGCCATTGATCGGTGACTCAGGAAGGAGAGTTGTGAGTTCCACCATGCACCACTAGGGTCCGTGCGTGTCCAGCATACGTCGAGGGTCACCAGATATAGGTTTTGTCAGTTTGGGGAATCGAAGCTGGGAGCTACATATTTGCCAGCTAAAAGTGGTGAACTTGACCACACAGCCACCTCACCATGACTATAACTGGCATATATATTATGTATTAGGCAGAGTATGGCGGTTCCCACAATTATATAAATAATAAAATAAATAGAAAAATTTAATCGAGGATTGATAAGCCATTATAGATTTTCATAGACTCACAGGAGGGGGGAATACATTCTGCTCTCGATACACTACCACGCCCGATTGCAGTCACTTATTGATAGGGATTGAAGTAAGTGCACATCAATATTTTCATTTTACCGAATAAAAGCATAACATTCTGAGCTTAATATTTTATTAAAACTAAAATTTAAATCTCAAATTGTGGTTTATTAGCTACATTCTGTTGAACTGTTCACGATTTCAAGAGAAGGAGGTTATAATCTAATGATTGTATGGTAAGAAGTTCAAAATTTTCAGATTGTCATTACGAGAAAAGTAGAAGCAATTTGCTGAGAAGAAAAGAAGAATAGACTGTTATAGCCTTTTGCAGCCTTATAAATTAAAAAATCTACAAAAAGTGCGTGGAAACTGTTTCATTGGGTAACGGGTAAAGAAGCCTCCATTAATAGTTACTAAAATATTATAAAAAAGTAATATCATCTGATGTTGTCTAGAATGAAGATAGATTTTTGTGTTTTGGAAAAAATATGATCGCTCAAATAAAACAATTCATTCTTCAAACATCTGTAATTATCTTCTTCGTTTGGTATTGCAAAAAAAAAACAAAAAAAAAACACAAAAATATGAGTAGCCCATTCTGCATGCTGACTAAATAGGGCATGAAATCTCTAATCGTTAATTAGGAAGACGTCGAGTTCAAATTTCGAATGGTCAAGGTAAAAGGGAAGAGTGAGGTGCGAGTGAAACAACTGAATAAATTCACGAGAGAATAAAAAAAATTATGTTAAAGTAGAAAATCATTGAAGAATGACGAAGTAGATTACCTTGAAGCAAGTGTATCCAGCCTACAAACGTGAAGTTGTCTACGAAACTAAAACTTTGGCATGGGCCTATATAGGGACAAATTAACGCGAGTATCTACAACCAAAACTTATCACATTGAGAAATAAGTTTACGTTAAAAAACGCGTTTTTAAAAGATAAGCTTTTATTTATTCATTTTTGGCTTTAGCTTCATGCCAAATAAATATTATTTCGTTACGAAAGGTTGGCTGCAGTATTAGTATATTTTAAAATTGCAGTAGTGAGTAGAATAAAAGCTTATAAAAAGAACAGAAACTGTATACAAATTACATCGAATATGTAGGTAGGTAGGTAGTAAGGTACCTACCTTGGTATAGTGGTAGTCATTAGAAGTGAAAAGGAAATTAAATTTTTGTGTTTACAATATTATGTGGCTTAGTTATTATTACACTTACTATTGGGAAAGCAAGAAAGAGGTACTACCTGTTGTATTATTTCATTACATTCGTATTTAGAATCGCAAAAATAATGAATTAGTAATTGTTTAGAACTTCATTATAATATTATCAAGGTTTGCAGCACTTGAAATTTATAACTGATTACCTACTTGATATGTAGATAAAGAGAAATAAAATTAAGTATTTTACATTCTGAACGAAATATAAATTTTGATGACGTCGTTCTATGAAATTGATGAATTTTTCAATGTTGACTGGTTAGTAATAAAGGCTGAAAAATTTTTTTTGAAAATAAATGAAAATTCTTCGTGTTTGTGAGTTAATACATAAGAAAAAAATTCGGTCAAAATGGGAAAGTGGTTTCATTAGTCGTGTCAAAAGTTAATTAATCGAAGTGAAATGAAGACAACGTGTGTTTTGAGATAATGGTGGTTACCTTCGTCAATGTTATTTCAATTTCAATGAAACTTTGAACCTTCAGAGAGAAATATGCGCAATGTGGGAATTTTCAATGTTATCACTTGAATCGCAAATCAGTGAAGAAAGTGATGAGTAAGACGACAACATGTTATAGCATTGTATCGCTAAAAATTCAGTAGTTTCAAAATACGAAACAAAATTCAGAAATGAATCCTTAATGTAGGAAAATTTTGAATCGGTAGCCGCATTGTAGGCCTATGTATCTATACGTACCTACTATATAGATAGTGTTGATGAAAATAGAATCATTAATTTCATTAGTAATTCTAATAAAGAGCGACCAAATACACGTTAGGTATATTTACTGCCTATTTGTCTTTTTAGCAAGAAATGTGAAATTTACATTTCGTAATAGTAAGTATTTTGAACTAATTAGCAATCTGATTCACAATTTTTAGCTGGTAGGCTAGTTCAAGAGGTTTTGGTAACTTAAATTTGAAATTAATTCTTAACACATAAAATACAACGAGATCATTAAAATATTATTATTTGACGGTATCTTTAAGATAGTCACTACTGAAGATGGCCAAAATTTGCGAGTGAAGCATAAAATGAAGAATTTCTCTCCAATCGATATTTGTCTAGTCACTAGAATTCAATTTCATATGTTCGATATGTAAAAATGTGCGGAGTTCTTGGCATTTTTTAATAATATTAACAAATAATATTCTATTCGAATAAATGCGGAACTAGATGCCGAAATTAGGTGTGACATTTGTCAGGAAAGAACTCGAATATGCGGATGAGTAGGGAACTTCCTGATCCAACTCAGAGAATATGTTAGGGTCTTTTTTGAAGATATTGTACCACATGTCTTTCCTAACAAAAAAGTTCTTTCGATTGTTCAATTGGGAAATAGCTTATTCATTTATTGAGTTGTTATTTTTTCGCAGAACCAACACGGAACTAAAACTACAGGCTCAAACTAAGAATTGACTTTTTTAATGGAACTTGTCGAAAATCAAGAACTTAAGGGCAGTATTGAACGCAGTTAATGATAAGAGAATTGATTAAGTTCAGCATAAACTTTGTTATTATCCTATTGCACTTGAACACTTCGTTCCTATTTACTAGGTTTATTGTTGAATTCGATCAGAGTTTCACATATTCAAAGAGGAAAAAATTGAAAATACACGCTGGACACGACATTCGCGGTGACTTTTTCATCGTCGGCAGTCCATATTTTGTATTGCAGAATTTAGCATTATTCCTCCTAGTTACCCTTTGATCTTTCCCTCCTTTTTTGCCTCATCCCCTCCCTATTTTCAACTTCCCCACCCGATATTATACAGGTTTTTACTTAAATTACAATGTATTCGGTGATATCGTAAGACTCGTTACATAAACACACAGGCTGGAGCATAATTAATAAAATAAGATGAAATAGTACCACCTACTTATCTATTAATTGATTTAAATACTTATTCCTCGCAGTCTTGTGGTAGAGAAAAATGTTAATTAAACTAAATTTTACTTACCTATAAAACAAAATATTAAAAGGCAGTAGGCGGTACTCAGTACCGTGCCAAAATCTGATTTAACCAAGAATTGTATTCTGTGACAAGTTTTTATGGTCAAATTGTTTGAAGAAGTATACATTACAGTCGAAAAATCATCGGCTTGAATGACTGTAAAACTATTTTTTTTTAAATTAATAAAAAAATCCATTTTAATTTTCTCGTTATAAGATAACAGTAAATAGTAAGTATGCAAAAGGAAAATGTCTCATTAAAATTAATATTTCAAGTTGATGGTTAATCTACAAAATTAAATCTGATAGATGAAATGAAAAAAATTTGTAAAGTTGAAATAAATGCACGTTTCAGCAGATCGTAGGTAACAATTAAAAAATTGTGCCAAAAACCTGTTAAAAATCCTAAAATATAGGTTGGTACCTGCGGGTAGTTTTGGTGTGATGAATTTTGAGGATACATTTTATGGAAACACCTACCACATTTAATGGATCTGAAGCAGAATATTGGATGGAATATGATGAGGAATGCGATACCTAACTTATATTTTATTTATTTATTTCAAATTGCATAACAATGTAAATAATTATTTTTGATAAAAGTAAAAGTTGAAATTCTTTTTATGTGTTTTATAAATTTTATTGTTTTGTTTTCAGTGTGTTGCAAGAAGTAATAAACAAACTCTTTTCTGGGCGATGGGAGGGGGATGGACGAAGATTTATTTTGAAAGGTAAATAATAAAATAATTGAAAAATATTATTACCTATCGAGATTATAGCTATTTTTTTTCTTAACGTTTTAGATATCTTTGGCTCAAAAAGTTCATCAATCACATCAAGATTGCAAAAATTTGAAGGTATTCATAAAATGATAATATGAAAGAAGAAAAATTATAAAAATCAAATCACACCCTGAACCTGAAATTCGATCTATTTGTCAAGTTTTTTACCCTAAACAACATACTGAACGATCCCTTCTTCCGCGTCTCAGGCAAAAGGTAACAGAAAAACAGGCTTTCAGGTAGATCTCGTTCAATTTGCAGCGAAGGAATATGAAAAATATCTTAGTGAAAAATTAAATAAACGAAATAGTATATTACACACCAAGATTCAAAAGTGAACGTTTACATGTGAGGGAGTTTACAAAACGAGCGCAGCAAATGAGGAATTCTCGAGTCATGTAAACTCACTTTTGAAAGTTGTTGAGAAAGATATTTTATATAGTTAATGATCAGAATGCGATAAAATGTTAAAATCTTTGACTATAAAGTACTGGATCAGTAAAGAAATATGATTTCTGGTTAGACATGCCGGCGCTAAATGGGAAACCAGAATGTATTTTTTGATGTATTTTGCTTTATGTTTATATACGCTATCTTTGTGAATTGAAGGGATGTCTTTATCAGATGTATTCCAAATTGGTGAACTCAAGAAAATGTGGAAAATACGTAGAAGGTACACTAGGGTTGCCTACTTTTTTGCCAGTATATCTTGACATTAAAAAGTACATTAGTCTCATGAAGCTTTATTAGTTCAATATTATATAGTCAAAGGTTAAAATTCTATCAAATGATTAGTCTCACATAAAAATTAGAAAAAACTGAATAAAATATTAACCTCCTCATTGTGGCTGATTTAATGCTTAATTTAGAAAATGTAACCATTATTTACATGTAAAGTGAACGTGTCTCTATGTAAAAAGATGCTTCTTATTCTTACATGGAGGTGCATTCACTTTGCATCGAGGTTACATTCATTAATGATAAGAGCAAATTTTCACTTGAAAAGTACCAGTGTAAACATAGCTTTTCTGATCATGTATTATATAAAAATAGAAGTAAATTTATGTAGACTATTGTTGAGTTTGAAACAGTCATTGTATGGAGTGAATTATGGTTAAACATGAGGCCAAATTTCTTACTGACTACGTAGATTATGTAGAGTGAAACACAGTACAGACACAACTCATCGCAGTTTTGCTTTCAGAGTCCTTTTTCATTACTGAAAGGTATCAATACAGTCCTAATAATATGAAAGTACCACACCTACCTCTCATAACAAATAAGATTATTTCCCCTCTGAATGCCTTCTAAATTACAAAAAAAAAAAAAACAAATGACTCAGAGGAGTTGCAAATCGGCTATTTTTAATTTAAAACTACTCATTCTTAACCGACTTCAAGGGAAGTAGGAGCTGTTATCAATTCGATCTATACATATGATTTTTATTTTTATTTTTTATGTTTGTTTTAGCATAACTTCTGTATTTTGGTTATTAATTTTGATGAACTTTTTTAAATAATAGGAAATTATGCTATGGTGGTCCTATTCAATATATTTTAAAATCGATGAGCCAGATTTTCAGTTATCTTTATATGAAAAACTGTTAGTTTTGAAAGAATATATTGCCACTAACACTAGAAACAAAAAATCATTGAAAAAAATGCTTCAATAAAACAAATCTAACCAACTTCAAACAAAAAAAATATATAAAATAAAAATGCTCTAAAATGAGAAAAATTATTCTTTTAAAATTTCTCCAATAACTGCATAGAATCAAAATGAAGAGAAAAGTGATTAGGATAAATTAATAATTTAAAAAACAAGAACTGAATTGACTTAAAATAAAACAAAAAAACAATAAAAAATGGGATAAAAAGAGAAAAAGAATAATTATAAAGTTTTACAAGCAAGATTTAGGTCTAGGGACTAGAATTATTTAAGTTAGTGGTAATTAACAAGTTTGATGGAATTAACATATAACGCATATCTACATGGTAAAGGATAAGTGCGCCGATTTTAATAATTTCAGTCCCTAGACCTACATCTTACTGTGGTGTGCGAAAGTCTAAATAGATGTCATCTGGCCTAATGTTTTTTTAACCTTCATTTAGGCGATAGTAACTGTTTCTATTACAAAAAATGGAAAAATAAATTTGATAGTATTTAAAAAAATTTTTTTTTAATTTTCAAGGAACCATTTTTTACATACCTTACATTTTGTTCTTCTTCGAGAAAAAAGCTCGCATCAGATGCGGAAGACATTTGGTATTTTCCTTAGGTAAGGGGGAAATTGACACGTGTACCAAATTTCACATTTGTTTGAATTATTTTTCTTCCAAATTTCTCAGACTATAACTTGTTACATAATTAAAATCAAGTTTCCATTAAGGTAGATAGGAACGGGTTCCTAATTCTACAAGACTTAAGATTATAGTTCACATAATAATACACGTTACTCTGACTGAAACAGGTAAGTAGTTTTTGCTAATTTATTCTTTCAAACTGTACACGTCGGTGAATGATTCATTCGAAAATGGCACTCAACAATGAAGTTACAATAAAGTTCATGTCGAACAGATAATTAAATCTATCGGTGTTGAATGATAAATTCGTATTGCCGCCAGAAAAAACGAACAAATTAAAAATGCAACACACCCAAAATCCAATCCATCAATGCGTAGAGGATGATGATGACATTAAATATTCATCTTCCGTGGGCAAAAATTAGTCCCGAATAAACTAAATTTGATTATTTTGCTGCAACCTTTTGCAAATTTGACTAAAAACTCGCATTACTAATCTAAAATGTTACCCATTTGTACCTATAATATCCAAATTAGAGAGATAAAGGGCCCTAAGTTGAAGGTGGAGCGAGGTCACCGAGTGATGGAGACGAAAAACAGTTTCACAAATAAATCATCGTTTCATAATGTTGCTGTATCATTGTGCTGATACCCAAGGGTAGATAAAATTAATAATAATTTTTTCACATTATAAAAAATAGTATTGCCATGACTGTAGGAAATTTGGCTTTGGTTTATGACGATTAGACATTGACATTTAATAATAACCTACCTACTAACTACCTAATAGTTTATACTTGAGTAGAAGCAGAAAAATTTCAACCTATAAGTGTTTCTATAGTTCAGCGGCGTCGCTAGATGATTTGTTTTGGAAGGGCAATGGGGCATACAAATTCTTTGCAGGCCAAGAGAAGTGTGAGATGAAGATTTTGTTTGGCTGATACTGAAAATCTATCGGCCAATATATTTAGTTCAAATTTTACTTGACAATTTTCTCGGAGAAGGGAAGTGGAAGGTTAATGGTTTTTTTGGAAGGGAAATTTACTTGACAATGTTCTCGAGGAGTTAATAGTTTTGTTTTCTTTTTGGATGGGAACAATGGCCAACCCAATGTCAATCGTAGTTACTGTAACGCATATAGCCGACTGATAAAAATTTAGGCGACTATATTCGTACTCACAGGCGATATTATTTCAAAACAAAATAATAACCTTGAATTCCATCGACTCTTCTTCTTTCTCAAATTGTTTTTGATGACCTAAATTCACTCTAGTCCGTCGAACATAAAGAATCTCTCCATTCAGCAAATCCCTACTTAGTACTAATCACAGTGTAAAAAACATATCCTTAAAAGTGTATGTAAACTAATGTTGCCTGTAAAATATTTGTACTTTGCTATAGAGTGTTTTTGAGACCGTTTCTTACTGTTCTCAACAGACTCTGCGAAAATATTTTATCTGTACGAATTTGTGTACAGAATTAATCTTTGATTAAAAGAGATAAATTAAATGGGTTTGAATATTTTCATACTTATTGTCTACTAGCTGATGAACCCGGCCTCGCATGGATGATAGGTGTAAATTATCTCTTGCAATTTTTTTGTCCTAAATTTTAGGGACTTTTTTTTTTACCGAAGTGTTTCTGTAGTATATTGTGTATTCACTTACAAAATAAAAAGCCAAAAGAAGCGGCATGTTTACGCCCCCCAAATGAAGCAGATTATACAGAGGTCATGGATTTTCACTGCTTATTCCGTAGTCCACCCTCATTAAAATTGACAGAAGAATAAATATCAACAAAAAAGTATTCTACACCTTTTTTGTCGGGGATATAATTTTGGATTAATCACCAATTTCCCCTACTTATCACATTTCAGCAACATTTACCCAACTGATTTGTCATTAGATGTTTTCAAAAGCAGAAATACCAAAATTAGAGAATGAGAAAAATCAACAAAATCAACAAAATTGAAGCCACATATAGATATTTGTAATGACAATAACTCCAAAGTTGAAGAATAGAAAAATGAAAGGTAATAAACAAAATAGCAGCTACATATATATATATATTTGGATCTGTTCACGCACACAGTCACACAATTTATTTGAGGGATTATTTTTTTAAAGATAATTCAATTTCTATCAGATATACTTTCAAATTTATTAATTTTAAACCATCAGAGGATCAGGAAAATTAATTTAGTTAAAGTTTCATTCAAATTTGGAGCCAACTTGCGACATTAAAAACCATTTAATTCTTATAATAGAGATTATCGAATGTCAAGGGCCACAACAGACTGTGGTTAGTAAAATATTTTATTAATTGAAATCAAATCATAATAATATTTATTATCGAATTATTATCATACTTGTGTACGGTGTAACCTTGTAGAAAGGTATCAAAAAGGTACGAACTATTATCTTTTTATGTCGTCGTTACAGCTATTTCACTGGTTTGGTGAAGCAGACTACGGTGTTTAAGAATTGGGCAACGAGGTTTCAGTGAATTTCTTGCTTAGTTAAGAGGCAAACCTGTTACATAAAATTTCTGTGAAGGGGCAAAGGTGCTTTCATTTTTTCCTCAGATGAAAAAACGTAGAATTACCTTATTTGTCGTTTTCCCTAACAATATACTTACCTACTACATATTTTCGAATCGTTTCTCGAAGATGAAGAGGGTTCACCAAGTTTTGGGAGGCCTAGTCCCAATGCTCCCCCAGTTTCAGATTTGTCTTCGTTATACATACAAGTGTTTGACGAGTACACACTTCCAAAAATAACCTATGTCCACCTTCGGTAAGGTTAAAAATTAAAGAAATAAACGAAGCGGTGGGGAGAAGTGGTTGGTAATTAGGTGGTGTGAAATGCGAAATATGAATACAATGCACCGCTCATAATAACATCCTTTAAAATGTGCGTTCGTTCTGTAGGTAACACTCTATAATTACGATTGGTACGGAACAATGAAGAAAAACTAGCAGACAGTGCGGACTTAATTTTGGATAGGCTACAGGAATAAACCATAACGGTAAGAAACAACACGCTACGTCCTATTCGCAGACGGAGAGACAAAGACTCTGTGTATAAGAATTAAGTACGTACCTGTACGTTCTTTCGAGCAATAGTGACAAAAAAACAAAAAAAAAACAAAACAAAATAAACTACTGCATAAATACGTACGCATAATTATCATTTCTACGAATACAAAGACGTAAATATATGACTGAGACAAGTCGAGTACTCGCCTAAGATAGATGTGAACATTCGAAAACAAATAAAAAGATTGAATTTGATTTTATATACTTTGCGACGATTATCTTTAATTCCAAAAATTGTTTATTAATGCTATTATTCAAATAATGAATGCTGATATATGTATCAATGGTAGGTTTCTTCCTGGTGACTGTTCACGAATTCGTCATATTTATGGGGATAGCTGCGCGTTGTATTTGTCTTTTGTGTGCCCGTGCATTATTTATACTGCTAGATATTGTTTTTAATTCGAACGTATTTTCGAAACGAACGAGGAAATTATTGGTGTTGCAGATGCCCGTTTATGACCACCATTATCACAAACCTGTGTGTAACAGAGAAGGAAAAATAATTTTCCTATTTTTCAGCGACGATATAGGTAGAACAATCTTTAATGAATTTTTTTTATGAAGAGGGGTATCTGATTTATTGGATGTAAAATTTTTTTATTTCAACGACAGAATGGTTTCGTATTGGTCTCGAATCGAAAACTTCAAGTCATAAATTTTTATTTCTTTCCGAAAATAATAATTAAGGTTGGAAAAACGTTATTTTAAAAACGCCTCGTTTCGTGGGTGAAACTGAATGTTAAGATATTTTTCTTCGTGTGACAATATTACGAACATACCATCTGCTGGAAGGAGGAGATATAAATGTCGCTAAAATTTGTTCATCTTGAACTGAAAAAAGGATATTTTGTGAGGTGGACTGAGGGAGGGCTAAGCCCCAGAAAATGAAAGTAGACTTCTCCCCTCAATGGAAAAGAGAAACAACTAATATTCAAATATTGTAGTTTTTTTTTTGTTTTTTTTCTCAAAACAAATATTAAGTTTTAAAATCAAATCATACTCGGTGCTTAAAATTTCCCCAACTTCTTGACAGAACTCCAACTATGGGAATATTTCAAAAACAAAAAGAAGAAAAAAGTTGAACTTGGATACTTTTTCAAAAAAAGTAGTACCAGACTTTCATGTTTTTTATAATATTCATCTATGTGTCAAATAGTGTGAGAAGCTGCTGATTTTAATATTGTACGAAAGTAAAAAATGGTGACATGTGAACTAGCCAACAGTATCGACAAATATCGATATATTTTGTAAATTATAATAAATTGCAAAAAAATGCAAAAATACATCCAAAAAAATTTTAATTTCAACCTACCCTACTGCAGATACTTACTTCTTCAGTAGTTACAGTAACTCAGTTATTACGTTATTAGTAAATAACTTCATTTAAAAAATCAATAATTTCCTTCAAGGATAGCTACGCCAAATATTGATATTTCTGCACAACACATCTTGTCAATTTCTTCACTTTTTACACTTCTGTCTTCGCTGCATGTGCGCTCTTTTGATTATTTCTAGGGTTTGCACTGCCTGTTTTTTATAAAGACAATTCTGTTTCTTTTTTTTGACGTCGATGTTACGTTTTTAGGTGAATGTTTCTAGAAAGTTTTTAGTTAGGTGTTGCAAAAAATTGTGTGTAGGCCTAGTAATAACCTACTTTCCGCACTCGAACTATAAGTAAATATTTCGTATGTCGGAAGTGTTGGAAAAGAAGCCAATTTCAACGTGGTGCAAAAAGTAAGAATTAGGTAACGGACACCTACATTTGTAAATTCATTATCTTTTTGTACCTTTGTTTTGCCCCGCGCATGACCCCTTTTGAATTGGCTTACGTTTTGAGCTGTTTTTTATACATTTCTCGTTCGCATAGTTTTTTTTTTCCACGTTTTTCTTCGTACAACTTTTTCGACTGGACTTTAATCATCACATTCGTAGCAGTTAAGTACTTATAATATTAGCACTTACGTTGCACACTATTTTTCGTAATACTCAACGAATAATGATGAGGAGAAGAGAGGAAAAAAAGGTAGCCCAATTTATATTTTTTCACGCACGAGAGATGTGTAAAAAGTACTCCTATATGTAAAGAGTCGTGTGTTAAATAGTTGAGTTAAAAAGCGCATGCGTGGTCTAAATGCCTCATAAAGAGATTAGCCTCTTTGCGCGCACTTTGGACGTATAAAAATGTAAATTTTTCATGTGTGTATTTTAAAGACAGTGTGCCACATAAAGTAGGAAATGGCTACTTGAAGTTGGTAATTGCTACTCATGTGATTTGCGTCACAACTGTATTACAAATAACTATTTCATATCGAAGGAAGCGGAGGAAGTTATTTTTGAAATGAAAAATATAAAACCCTACAGGTATAATTAGCCGTTATATCTACAAGGTAAGTATAGACTAGAGATGGGACGAATATTCGGCAACCATTTGGTCGAATACCAGATACTTACAAAATTCACCAAATAAAGGATTTAATTTTTCAAATCTAAATTTTGGCCTACAGTTTCACTAATCAAAATCAATTAAAACAACAGAAATAAAATAGAAAATAACATAGGCTAATATCATTCTGTTTTAGAACAAAAATTAACATAGTAATAATATGCACGAAACTGAAGACATACGTGAAATTTTAATTATACAAATAGAAGAAGCGGATTAAAAATTAATATCATTCCTAATCATGTTGTTTTCTCTTTTTTTTTGTAAAGAATATAATACATTTATGTTGCCAGTTCTCTTTCTAACCTCATATTTACTTATAATAATGGTAATAATATATTACACACGAAGATTCAAAAGTAAGCATTTACATGTGAGGGAAGTTTGTAAAACAAATGGGGTGAGTGAGTAATTCTTAAGTCATGTAAACTCACTTTTGAACTTTGCTGAGGAAGATATTTTACATAAATAATGATAAAAAAGCAACGACCGAACGTTGAAATTATATCGTAAGTTTTTCGGGAAAATTATAAATAATGGAAAAAAAAAATCAACTTCTTTATTGTGGCAGATTTAACGTTTCATTCAGAAAGTAACTTCTACATCGATGTGAAGTGAATGTGCCTCTATGTAAAAAGATGCTTTACGTTTTTACATGGAAGTGCGTTCATTTTATATCGAAATTACATTCACCATTGAAAAGAGTTACTTTTCATTGGCAAAATACCAGTGTAAACATTGCTTTTCTGATCATGTCTTGTACAAAAGAATTTTTTTCTTTTTTTTGTTGTTCCTTGCAAGTTTAAATACAATGAATTAATGATGAGATAATGGCGAAAGAAAATATAAGAACAAAACTGGGCGCTCTGCCTATTACTATATATATACAAAGTGTTTTCTGCATAATATTTTGCCACTTATTGGACACTGAAGGTACACATATATACATATATATATATATATATATAATTTTGGTCATACATATATATATATATATAATTTTGGTCATCTAGGATTTATAATTGGAGTGGGTGGAGAAGGGGGATAGCCTCCTCCTCCCATGTTAGTATATCTTAAAACTGAAAAGAATTATGACCGAATATTGAAAGACATCTGTATACTGGCTATACATTTCTCTTCACCAGCTAATCAGATATAGATTGTGTTCTAAGTGAATGAACTTTTAGGCCAGTATGTAAGAACAATACTTGAGTATTAACAGTGACTTAGGAATTACTTGTCCCAACAAAGTCGAATGTCATGGTTTGTGTTGGAAAATTAGCAATGACCTGTGTTTGGTGGAAGAAAAAATGAATTGAGACAAAATAAAGCCACGAACAAATGCTAATTTCGAAATTCCCAAGCTCAGTGAGTAATATTTGTGTAAAAAAAAGAACCACAAAAAAAAATTTTTGTCGGTCATTTTTTTAAAAATTAGGTTTTTTTCTTTCCATTTCTCGTCGGTTCTGTTACAGTTATGGAACCGGTTTTCTCCTATTCTTGAAAAAACATTTAGCATTTTTGAATTGATTTTCAATTTTTTTAGGAATAGTTAGTGAAGATGCATCAATCGTCGCTTTTATTAGTAGATTTTTTTTTTTTGTTTTCGATTGAAAACTGAGTAACGGTTTATGAAACGAGAAAATTTCATAAAATAATCATATGTTTTCCTATGAAAAACAAATTAAAACTGTTTCTTATTTGTGATGTTGTTTTTTCATGCAGCCAAACTGACCTAAATATTCTCAAGACAGAAGAAAAAAACAAAAAAAAAACAACGTGGTGTGTTGAAAAGCTGAAAATGTTGATTACTTTTTTTTCGTTCCAGTTTGATTGTATATATGTTACTGTTAAGTATTCGTGAATTTAGGCCAATTATATTTTTGAACAGACTTCAGAAAAAGGAGGTGGTCATTAATTTGATTCGTATATATATATTTTTTTTATATTTGTTCCAGCATAACTTCTCAACGTGGGCGCCGATTTTAATGAATTTTTTTGTGAATGATAGAAGATGATTCCATGGTGGACCCATTAAATTTTTGTTAGAGTCGATGAGGTAGTTTTGAAGTTATCTTTAAATAAAAAACTATAAGTTTTAGAGTACTATTGCTTCTAAAGCTTGAGACAAAAAATCATTGAAAAACATCTTTTTATCATAAAATTTAACCAACTTCAAAAAACAAGAAATGAATAAAAATATTCTAAAAAAAGAAAAATTAGTTTTTTTTTAAATTTCTCCGATAAAATCTACTGCGCGGAATTAAAATGAAACAGAAAAACATTATGGTAAATAAACATATTTTTTCAAAAAATAAAACCGACTTAAAAAAAAAACAGCTAAAAAGAGAAAAATAATAATTTTAAAATTTCTCCAGCAAGATGTAGGTCCAGGGACTGAAATTACTGAGGTCGGCGCTATAATTAAATATTGTGTTATAAAATTTGATGGAATTGATGTATAAAACCTACATGGTAAAGAAAAGAGCTCCTCTACAAGGAGAAACGTGAGTCATCTCTTTAAATGGAAAACCATGAGAAAACATTATGCGATAGATATATGGGATAAGAGATGATAATATATAAAAATTTGTGACGCAAAACAGTTTTCAAAATACCATCTTACGAATTTTTGACTGACCTATAGCCTAAAAACACAGCGTTGTGAAAATTCTGAGACCGTAGTAGGCCTAGTGTTATATCCAGAAGCATGAAAAAGCCACAAATAAGATTGAATTGCCTACAATTTGTGAGAGGAGCAACCTAGTTTTTTTTCTCAAAAATAAAATCATTATTTTAAGGCATAATTCAGGATATGCTACTGGAGTTGATGAGCATAAAAGATTAGAACACCATATTTAAATTTCATGCTTTTTCGTACATTTTATAATCATTGTTATTTTAATTTTTTTGGGGGGGCTATAGTGGATTTTAGCTAGGAAAGCCACCCTCTTGGGTACGCTACTGATGAAGACTAATGGTCACCGAATGAAAGAATGATTTTTATCAAGTTATTTTAGAAATACAAGAATCAAGGTTTATAGATATCTACATATATATTCTTTTTTAGAGTATTTACTTTCTTTTTTGACGAAAAAATAGGCCACTCTTTCTTTTGGTTCAAAATGGTAAATTCTGTAATATTCCCTCTTTGTTTCTTCACACTTTACAGTAGCCAAATTTTCACTAAAATCAACTATTTATCTCACTTTGCCGACCTAAAGTACTTAAAAAATGTTAAAAAAGAATAAAAATTCAAAAGTTTGCCTTTTTTTTCTTTATTTCTCTTTGACTTTTTTAAATTTTTTATCTGGAAAAAATCAGTGAACACTGACGTATGAGTGCGCAATAGTTCGCCGTAGGCTATACCTGTTGTACTTAATTGACCGCCACTTGAAAAATACACTTAATTTTGTTTCGTTTTATTTTATTTTTATCAGAAATGGTAAAGTAGCTCTATCATTCATGCATTTGATCGAAAATTCCTATGGTATTAAATGACTGGTGCCAGACGACCTGTTAAAGCATGAAAATAAATATTCTGGATTCGAATTAACATTTTTTATGTTTTTCTGAAAATAGGTCATGAGACCAAGAAGGGATTTTTTTCTTGGACAATACTACATTGATGAATATTTTCTCTCTTAAAAAAAAAATTAGAAGTCTCACATAAATTCTTAATCTCAACAACATAAGATATGAAAAAAAAAAAATTTTTTTTTAAATTATTATATAGGTATTCTACGTACTTAATGATAGTAGTGTTCCCGATTATCAACATTTTCTGATCAATCAAAACTATCCATTTTGATCGACCCAAAAATTATCAGTTTTCAAACGATTGACCGCAGTCGATCACTAATTTCCCATAAAAGAGTGTTTTTCTTTTGATAAGTCACACAAATAGACCTATATTTCGCTACTAATAAAAAATTAGTAGCAACCAAAATTTAATCCGTATATTTTGACGATGCATTAGTCATAGAAATGGAAAATAAAAACAAAAAAAAATATACGTAACTTAACTAATGAAAATGTAAATTGAAAGTAAAAAAGTCGATCTTCCAGTATTTTCGGTTTATCGATGTCAAATTTAACGAAAATCTATAAATTCGTTTGATTGATCATTTTGGTCCGATCATGATCGATTTGTTTTAGTCGATTTTTGACGGGGACCACTGAAGGATACGCGTATGCTCACGAAAAAGTGTAAATCTTTAATCGCAAAATAAAATTTTATATAAATATTGTTTCGATTGTAGGTAAGTGCAATATAATCGTAATAAATAATTTTTATACTTACGGATAAGTGAATCAGAAATTCACTCTTCAATCGGACGAAAACAAATTATTGAATGCACGTCGCGTGCTGAGAAAATTCAAAAATCGAAGCTGTAATATGAAAGTAAAAATCAGAAAAACATTTGGAAGAAAAATCGGAAGGAAAACCAAACAAAAAGCGTTCGAAAATTCGAGAATAACGTCGAACACTGATTACGAGGTGGAGTCATGTTGGTGTGCCAAACGAAACTGGCTACTTGCAGGTTTAGCATTGGCGTAAGTTCATATGGTAAGACCTCGTCATCGCTGTCTATGAGTTTTCAAAGCATAATGCATGATGAAAATATCAGATTTTCGTAACTCCCACTAAAAAGAATTTCACGAACACATTTTCGTGACGTAGAAACTAAACGAAAACTCGCATTAATAGAGTAATTTTTTTTCCTAATTAATAATTTTTTCTATTTGCTTCCCGCGAGCTCGAATTTTACTGGCAAAGCTCTAAGTACGTAATTTATTCATTGGTTCATGAACTCGGAGTTGATAAAAAAAAAAAAAAAATTCTAGCTTATCCATAATACGACATAAAAAGTAGGTTTCAAATGTCTGCTTCGAAATAATTGAAACAAATATAATAAAATTATTGATTAGTTTCTCCTTCAACCTTAAAAACTAGCTTCTGCCCCAACCTTTAAAATTTTACTTCTGCTCCAACCTTAAAGGATAATCAGAAAAACATTCTGAACCTAAAAGAATAGAGAAGAAAATCAGTGAAGAATAGCAGAAGTGATAATAGAACCCAGTAATATCTCAATAGGTACCTACCTCAAATGAAACTTTTGCATAGGTTGTAGATAATTCAGGATTCTGGCGGCATGCAAATGCTTAAGTAAATATAGTCTCTGGACCGAATTAACAAATGAGAGGGATGTAGGGGAGGGAGAAATTGAATTTTTGAAGTAATAATGTGTTTTCTAGGATGAAAAAAGAGATTTTTTTGATCACTTTTTAAACAATTATCTGAAAGAAAAATAAAGAACCAATCGTAAGAAACATATTATACCTATACTTAGCTACTGAGGGAACTAATTCACTAATTTCTACAAATAGAGTCGATGATTGTTTTTTTTTTTGTTTTTTTTTGCCGCAGACGAGATTCTATTTCTGATTTCTGCATACATATCTAAGTATCTCATTGCCTTTTTCATATCCAAATTTCTTCTTCACGATAGATAAAGTTTGATAAAGAATAAATTATGAAATTTTTTAAGGCCTTTCCACCTTTGATAATTATTTGTCGTCAAGAGAAAATGGAAGCGTAGATTTAAATACTAGCCTGTACGTAAATACTGAAAATAATTTATCTTTTTTATTACTGTTTTCCCCACACCGATTTAAAACCAATTATTTGTTGCGAATATACACATTTTAATTTGTTTTTACTTTATGTTTTCTTTCTAAAGCATGCCTTTCTAATTTTCGAAAATATTTGACATAACATTGTTTTGACTTACCTATACCTTTTTGTATCAGTGCCTAACGAATGATTTTCGGGAAATTACAGTTCGATAGTGAAACTAATTAGAAATATGGTGTAGATAGATCAACTGAATTTCTTTGGAAAGAAAAATTGTTTTTTTCACGTCATGAAGTTTCTATGCAAATTGTGGACATTGGTATTAATTACATTGGAATATATCTAACAAAAAAAATTCTCAAGAATTCCTTCAAAAGATTTCTTAGTTCAAAATAACTGAAATTTACGAATCTTATGCACTTATTAATTTAGTTAATTGATTCGTTTTCAAAACAATTTATAAATTTAAATAAATTAATTTTCGAGTGATTTTGAAGTTAGCAACCTGTGAAATTTTAGGATTTTTTTGAATGTCAATTGTCGTAGCGGTCCTATATCACTGCCAAATTTTCAAGACACTATTCATAAGGAATGCTGTAATATTTGGCAGAAATTTCCAAGTAGGCTTACCATATGAATAATCTTATAAACGGGAGTCGGTAGGTAATTTTTTAAACAGAAAATTAACAAAGCGAGGTCTAATTAGAGAAAAATTCTCTTGAAGAGGTAGTAAAAGCATTACATTTCAACGATTGAACTATACTGAAGTGTCAAACGGTAATCTGTTTGTTTTATTATAATATTATTTTATGTTCTAATTTGTTTTTGTGAGATAAACTGGAAATTTTAAATATCAGCAATTACTCTCATTTGTTTTCACTTTCACATAAGTATTTGAACAGAATTTCAGCGATATTGTGAAAATCAAACGAACAATTGAACTGAAATTAGGCTGCGAGATATTAAGATATGTTAGTTTTAGATTTTCTGAAAATTTAGCAGCAATTGTACGTTTATTGCTGAAATTCTCCAAATAGATTGAGTTTATATCATCTGAATAGTTACAGAATCCCAATGAATTTCAGTAATAACTTGAGAATAAATTGTACAATTTCAGCCAAATTTTCACAGAATCCTCACTTAATATAATTTAATGTCTCCACAAAATTTAACTCTCTATGAAGAACGGTTCTCTCACAATTGCTCTCAAAAATATTAATTGCATAGAAGGAATGTAACTGTTTCATAATATGTGGTAATAAACTGACAAATTCTTAATTCATCCAAACTTTTTCATACGAGAGTAACAATTTTCACAACAAATATAACATGAAAAATTAGCACCTCCAACAACCCCAGGGAATGAACCATAATACCAATAGAAACCAAATTTAGAATTGTGTTAGATATACTTCATTCTAATACCCGTACTAAATTTTGCGACTATATGTTGAAAAGTAATCCTTTTAGAGCCATTACTCTGCCAAAACTGCGACGAAATTTCCCCTATCAGACGTATCGCAAGATATATCCTCACCAAAATTAGTAGATACTGTCCTTGATCCAAAGCACATACATATATCAAATTTTAGCCTTATCGATTGAAAATTATGACCTGTACGCGGTTCAATAAAAATTGCATATAAACTCACCTACTGGACGGACTATGAGCTGGATCCGGACCAAAAATAATAGTTTTTTCTTCTGATGGATCCAAATATGTATTTCAAATTTCAAAATAATCCGATCAAAATTAAGCCTGGAAATGGACTCAACACAAAAAAGGGTAAGTCCATAAAAAAAATTTTTTTAAATATTGCCAAAATGTACAGAAAATCATGAAATGAAAAACGTACCCACTTCCACCTTTGGGTCTGAATACTCGCAAAATTTTAACTGACCCATAACGTTGAGATAGGTCATATTATTCCTTCGAAAAAATTACGTTTAATCTGTCCTTAAATCTTTTTAATTTATTTAGTATATTTTCATGGAATATTAATTCTGATACGCAGTCGTTTAAAATGTCGTCATTTCACATAGAGCAGTATAGCGTGCCAAAAAATTCTGGGTGAATAAATTTCAAAATTTTCTAATGGACTACAGAATTTCCAATTTAATCGTAAAAAAAATCTTTGTGGTGTACAACATATTGGATCTTCTACAGCCAATTTTCATTTTATTCAATTTTTGTTGGGTAAACATCTTAGCGCTTAAAATTAATGAGAATTAGGATCGTAATTTGTACGTCTTATCATAGTTACAACATTGTAAACTGTTGGCATCCAGGTGTGTGGTTGTGTGTGTGAGCCATGTGCACGCTCACAACCACACTGTTATGCTTACACATCAATCCTTCATGAGTCCCCATTGAGACTTGTTCAGCTTATTTTGAATTATTGAGGGAGGACAAACTTCTTCCTATGCCCTCCTATAGTTTCGGCTATAACACAGATTTAATATAAGTGAAATAAAATGGCTGTTGACGGATACACAGAACTTAATGTAATGGAGCCTAATAGTCTACATGTTGATAAATTCACCCAATTGTGCCGTCCGTTTAATTAGACCAAACGTGGTCAGTAATTTTCAAGTTCATAGTACTAAACAATGTACTTCGTCAAATAAAGTTATTTTTCGACAATTGGTGCAGGTATCTACGTAATAATTCTATTGGTTAATAAAATTGTATTTAATCTTGGTCAGCAGCTAATGCTTAACGAATTTTTTACGCACATATCTTCTCAACAAACGACGGTAGGAATTGTTTTGTCAGAAAAAAAAAATTTGATTGTACGTGTTTTGAATTTGTTGAGGTAGGGCCACATATTTTACACTCTACAATATAAATTCCAGTTTCAGGCTATTTTTTGAATAGGCTAAATGGTAATTTTAACTAATAATAGCGTAAGCTATAATTTGACCTGTAACCGATAAGTACAGTAAGTTAATTAGCTGGTAATGATATGGAGTTAAGAAAAGTTGGCGGATTAAAAAATGAATAAATATAAATCGATATTTTGTTGGCTAATATTGTGTAAAGGTAGGCAGTTAGACCAACATGTATGTGTATATGCCAGATAATTGGTACCTTCTCTTTAGGTTTGTTTTATCAGCGAATATTCGTATGCAAATTTTTGCAATAAGTATTTCGAGACGTATGTAGGAAGACCTTTCTCTTTTAAGCCTCTGTAAAATGACAAATGGATTCTGGCAGCATGCACGTAATATTTATTTTTTCCATTTTCATAACTTATTCCATTTTAATACGAAGTATTAACGGTTTAATTTTTCTTTCGTGAACGGTTATTTTGCAAAAACATTGCATAAAAAGTGAAGAAAAATTACCAACTTGCAAAGTAAATTGTTGTTTTTTCGTTTAAAAAGCAGTTTTATTTTTACGTGCATAAAACGATATCTTATACCGCACAACTTCTACTGCTGGGTAATTTTCAACTTTTTTTGGGTGAAATAATTTTTGTAAATTAACTAAAATTCTTTGTAGTGTTATTACAAAGGTTAATTTTTGTTGAAAAATTAGCTCAGACTAAAACGACAAAATATGACGTCAAACAAAGCTAGAAAAATAGACAGCATCGTGGGAAAATACCAAAACTTTCAAGAACCTAAAATTCCACAAATCTTGTTTCGATTCCCATTCTTACAAATAATTACTTTAGATTCGAATTGAAATTCGAACGACACGAAGTATAAAATAATTATTTAGTAGCGGCAAACAACCACCAACGGTTAATTAAATTTGAGAACGATTAAATTAATTATGTCGTTTATATATATATACACTATACATACATACATACGTCTACGGAGTTCGTAGAAAATGAATTGAGAAGAATTTGAGCGAGTAAAAATTATACGAATACAGTGTTGAAATCAAATTATTTCAGTAGATAAATAATGTTCCTCCCAGTTTTATTTTTCTTTCTTAAAGCGTCAAAATTTGATTCAGAAACCGGTTGAACCGGAATGTGTTTCTGATTATATAGTGCCACTTCATCATTATCGAATGCACTTGTGGGCCTATTTTACCTTCAAAACATTATGAAAAGTGTATTAATTTTGTGGTTTTTTTTGTTGAAGTTTGAGATAAAGTTACTTGTGATACAAGTGCGTAAAGTAGTGGATTTTGATACGAATGTGATCCTGGCGAATGTGATCTTTTTGGCACGAGTCAAGTGCGAGTGATGCAAATCATACGAGTAACAATTACCTTCTACGCATGAGTGTCACATATAATTTTTTGCAACAAACCCCCAAAAAAATTTCGCTAATAGAATAATTTCTCCGCTGCTATTTAAGCTAGAAAATAGGAGCTAGTACTGCTGGAAAAAAGAAACAATTTGTCTAAACTTATATTCCATCAAACTTTTATTCATCCTTAGCTATTTGAAAATGGACGAATAAAAAACGCAAATTAACGGAAAATATGATGTTTTTTATTGTTTAAATAGGTTTTTAGAAAAAACTTCTATTAGCGAAATTTTTTTGGGGGTTTGTTGCAAAAAATTATATGTGACACTCGTGCGTAGAAGGTAATTTTTACTCGTATGAAAACCGCATTAAATTTTTTATTTATTTTTGTTTTTCTCATTCGTTTATTTTCATGCAGGTAAAGATGATTAAAAAATTACATGATAAGAAAATTCGTAATTGGAGCAATGCAAATTCCAGCTCTCTAGCTTGGATAGGTAGTGGCTAAGGGATCACTGAATGAGAGATGAGAGGTTCTGCATTCAAAAAATCAGAGATCTTATATTAATTTTCGTTTTTTTTAAATTTGTTTATTTTCAAACAGCTAAAGATAGTTAAAATATTACATGGAACTTTTGAAAATTTTATGTGTTTTCTAACTCCAACCCCAGTTCTTTAGCGTGAATAGAGGCTGAGAAATAATTGGGTGAAATAAAAGACGTTTCTTTCGAATTGAAATGTTGTGCTCAATTAAAGTGGCAACAAGGGTTTATATAGCTACGGCACGAGGGTGTCCGAACATTCTTGGTGTCTCTTTTGACCTCCTCACAACAAAAAATCACCAAAACTGATGAGAATACACAATGTTTAGAGGTCAACTTTTTTCTTTATTGTGGGAGGTCCAGAAAACCAGAACCTCCTAATATACGCCCTTGAGTAGCATTTTGATAAGTAGTTTTCCACAAATTCAGGAGCATAATATTGGTTAAGACGTAGGGTGCATGCTCAGCCAAGACAGTGATTTAATAATGTAACCCTGTCTCAGCATGTGTTTACTTGAAATTTTACTTTTTTACATTGGGTAAAACCTTCTATTTCACCATTAAAAATATACACAAAAACATTCGTTTTTTGGGTGGGTCCTTTTTTGTAACACGCAATCGAAAAATACCTATTTTTATGCCCCTTGACTGAACAAAAAGTGGTGAATTTCAAGACCACATAAAATAGTTATTTGTGATATAAGTGCAAAAAGTAGGTGATATTGACGCATGAGTGAATTTTGCAACAAGAGGCAAAGGTGAGTGTTGCAGATAACACAAGTATCAATCACCTTTTTTGTACACGTGTCGCTCTATTTTTTCCAAAAACCCCTAACATCTCAAAATAAGGCAAAATTTTCTTTTTTTGTAATCAAAAAATATTCTGAAGCTTCTCACCCACCAACCATAAAAAAAATGACTCATTAATTTTCTTCAGAACCAAATCATTAACTCAATTATTTTACTATAGAAAATACAAAAAATTGAGAAAGTGATCGATTATTAAGGCCTCGGCATACCAGCACGATATTGAAGTGGTGTGGTTTAGGCGATACTGAGGCAGTAAAAATTATCACATGGGATACTTTGCATATCAATGCGATATTTTAGAGTGTTCCTCCGATGGTCTAATTCATCCGGATAAATTAGACTGCCTGGGTATTGATGTAAACAAATATTTTGAACACATTTTAATTGGAATTATCACTGCACCACTTGGCCAATCTGCACAAAAATTGGTAGCATATTACAATAGATTGATGTGAATATTTGTTTCAAATTTCATAGCTGTGGTACAAAATTAGGCATTTTATAGCCAGAATAAAAATAAAAATACCAGCCAGTCCACAACAAAATTATTAGGTCTGGTCTTTGGTTTAGTTTGATTATTTTACCTCCTTAGTATCCTTTAAGATAATTATTTAGTTTAAAAATTTATTTTTTTTTTTGGGTGGAAGATGTTGCAAAAAAATAGTGTATGGCATGACGTGTGCGAAGTAGGCGATTGATACTAGTGTGATTTGCAGCACTCACTTTCAGCTCGTGTTGATCGCAAATAACTATTTTTTGGCCTGGTGACGTTATGTTCGATCTTTTGATCGAAAGATTGCTCTGCGAGAATCGGGTCTTTGTATTCTACATAGATGAGTGTTTTCTTTGATCCTAGACTTGTTTAATTTTTTACGTCACTGGTACCTATACTTACTGATAATTTTTTGTTCTATTTGTTGGCTTGCAATAGTACTTTCCGGTTTTTTGTATGAATCTCTATTCTCTACTGCAGTTGCATAGTTACTGCAAAGCGATTGGAGCAGTTTCTTCAGGGCACGTGCCTAAAGAGGGCATAAAATCTCCACCAAAAAACAATAATTTAGTTAAAAAATTGCATTTAAAATAACTACATTCATCATTGGATATTGGTTGATAAAAAATTTTTTTATAGATGATAAGAGAAACCAAAGACGCAATAATTTTGTTTCTAACTTTTTTTTTTTTTTTTAAATGGTTTGAAAAATTAATTTTAAAAAATGATCAAAATGAATGTGGTTAGAAACAATAAACATTATTATTCCCTAAGATCACAACTACGTAGATTGAATTGGTTGATAACTTCATACGATTTAAAATTTGAATCATATAAAAAGAAAACAGAATTCTTGCAACATCAGGAGAACTGATGCATGATTTCAACCAAATTCTCATAGAATCTTGAGTTAGCGTGTGTAGGTATATCGATGTTGCAACGAAATTTCAGCTCAATCCTACGTCTTGTTTTAGATATATCGCTGAAATAATCTTCGAAAAGTGTGATTCAATGATATCAGTTCAATCTATAGTTAGTGAATTTCAGCAATATCTCGAAAATGAAACGTACAAATTAAGTCAAATTTTCTCAGGATCATAAATAAATGTAATTATATCGATGTCTCAATGAAATTTCAGCTTATTCCTACATTTTGTTGTTGATAAAGCAGAAATTATCTATTGTTAGGGGATTTCAGCAAATATTGAAAATTAAACCTACAAATTTAGTCAAATTTTCACAGGATCTTTAAAGCAGACATACATCTATGTCGATATGTCAGTGAAATTTCAGCTTATTTGTGCGTTTGGTTTTAAAGATATTAATGAAACATTGTTCAGAAATCCGTTGATTAATTCAAATATGTAATAATCTAATATGAAAAATAGTGATAAGTTAACTTAATTGACAAAAAGTAAGACTTTGCAGAATGCATGTTTTTGAAGTCAAACGAACGTTCAGTTAATACGCTCAACAAACGATATGCCTAAAACGCCAAGTAAGTAGTTCACGAAAAAGCCCCCTCATAACATTGATAAGAGTTATCAATTTTTTCATATTCTACTAGTTTTCTGCATATTCTACATCACAAATGTAGAATATCGATTTCTACGCGTATAATGCCATCCCTGATCAAAGTATCTGTGCGTCATTAGAACAAAATGTGCTAATGAAAATCTTTTTACAGCTGTTCCAACGCTCTGAAATTATAAAACCAAATTAGAAGCAACAACCAGAACAGGGTGCGGAATTAATTTCGAATTCGTTTGAATTTAAAATTTCAATGATACGCGGTACATGGCTTTTGATGACTAATAATTGACGTGGTCAGTTAGAATAATTCACTTACGTCACGTTTGAAACGATAAAAGACAATTTTTTTCGTTTTCTCTTTTAATTTCCTGCAAAAGATGTCAACTGAGTTCTGCTATGGTGGAACCAAAAGATATGCGTTGCTAAGTATGGCATAATATTAGAAGCAAAATTGAAAAGCAAAAAAAAAAAAAAGGTACGAAAGAGAAAGAAAATTATTTTTATTTCATCGCATTTTATAGGTTTCTAAAATATTTGCACTCATGACTAACAGAGGAAAACAATAACGCGCTTACGTTCAGACCTGTTATTCAATGTGAAATTTCACCAAGATAAAATCGTTTACACGTTGAAGAAATCCAGTTATTTCTATCGAGATTACTGCTGTCCATAATTTGTCATCATCGTTTTAATCGAGCTAAAAAAATGTTGAAAGTGAAAACCGCAACATTTTCTCCACTTCTTATTTATTTATTGAATGGAAAATTTTCGACAAGGTATAAAAATGGTATCATAACAAAAATTGTTTTAGACCATACAAAGTTGGTAATTTGAACACGTAAACTTTTACACAGCTGTAGATATATTTTCTTACACTTTCGTACGAAGAGTTTTTACGCCCTGAGGCAATGAAAAATTTTGCCGTCCCCCTTTCCCATCATCAATAAAACTGAGAAATAAGAAAAACTTTATTTTTATATACGTCTGTACCGCCCTTAGAACCTTGCCGCCCTGAGGTATTGCATCAGTTGCCTTGTAGATAATACGGCCCTGAGTGGGCGCCATTATTAGCGTTTATACGGTAACCTCTCTGAATGAAAACAATTTTTTCTCCAAAGTTAAGTATGTAGCTAAGTTAATGGCCTAAATATAAAGTGTTAAAAATGAGGCTGAAATGGAATTGGTATCGACAAAAAAGTTCGACGCTTGCAATATGGTGGAAGTAGGATCCTCAATGAGGAATAAAAATACTCCTTTCCCATATTTTGTGGTTCTATCAGGGGAGTGGGAGTTCAGTGTATTTTCTTTCATCGTTTTCAAATTTTCTTCGGTAACCGAGCTGAACTATGTATCATAAAATTAATATTTCAGTACAAAAATAATTTGTGTAACATTTGGAACAAAAATAGTTACCATATATTTTTTTTTAAATATTCTGGAAGCTGAGATACAGGGTGGTAAAGAAATGCACCACTTTCAAAATCATAATAATCTATTATATTTTTGTATTACTTGGAAGCTGAAAATTAAAAGAGAAATAAAATTATATGCCCAAAGAAATTATCGTGCTGAGATATGTCATATTTACATAGTCAATAGATCAGAATATTTCATGTTGGTACGTACATGGTGTTCCCGATATTGAAAATGAACTTGATAACAAAATAACAAAATAACAAAATAACCAAATTATAAAAAATAAATTTAAATAAAGATTGATCTTTAAAATAAAAATAAAAATAAATAAATAAAAATAATTTTATCATTAACTATGTGAAATACCTTGTTGTGAGAGATATTCACACGTAGAAGATAATCTACAGCTTTACGTGTTCTGCCACTTCATACATTGTAAGTATAGGAGAGCCAAATCCAAGGCAAACACTGGCAATTTTGTAGCCAGTTTTGTGAGCTTATACACTGAATTTGGCACAAGCACACGGGACACATACGTACATATACGTACAGTATTATGTCATAAATTACGTCGTTTCTTCCCTCCATTTAGGTGATAAGAAACGATGCAGCGTGTTTGATGCCAGTCTGTGACATCACCAAGATTGTTATCAGGTACCTAATTGATCACAGCCTGTATAATGTATCTTACCTGTACACGCGTACAGGTATGAACATACAAACGTATGTGTGTTTAATGGTTTTATGTCATAGAGATGAATATATGCCAGCCTTTGGGTAGTGACTGTCGTTGAGGGGTGCAAGCCTCTAAAACCTCAAACGAGTATTGTCCCCACAAACTATAATAATAAACTTTATATTTATCAAAAACAACCTAATTTTCATTATGATATAAATATCATGCATTCATTTAGGCTTTACTTTTAAATAGTTTACAATTTAAAAAAAAAAACAAAGCTTTTTTACCATTCTGCATCTGACTTTCCATGATAATTGCGAAAAAAGTTCATGAAAACGTCTTTGTTCAAAATTTTGTAGATAGTATTTTTGTATTTGAATGTATTTATTATACATCTCTTAGTTATTGAAGAAAATTTAAAAAAAAAAGTAATCACACATCTTAGTCCTGGTGAAAGCACATGCAGAGTGCCAATGATCTTGGAAAATTTGTATTTTTTATTCATGAATCCAACTTTGAATTATTCCACGAGTAAAATCTTTTGCAATTATTAATTTGGTTTCAAGTCCTTATGTGACTAGGCTTTAAGATTAAAAATACGTTATCAAGAAAAATACAAAAATTTTTAATAACTAAAGTTTTTCTTATTATTATTATTATTATTATTATTTTTTTTTTTTTTCAGTGAAAACCTTTTAAATACTATACTAGATAGGATAAAGATGGGGAGCAAGGAGTCAAGAAAAAACTTAAGCTCACTTGTAAATTTTTGAATTTTTTTATTATGATTTTTTTTTTTTAAATAATGAAATTATGTACTCCTTTATTCTTAATTTGTTTTCAAAATTTGCTAAAATTCTTGAATGTTTCACTGTTGAGAAAATAATTTTTGTTTATCATTTCTCGTCTTGTTGATCCCAGTCTGAATAAACTGCCTGTAAATTATTCTGAATGTATGAAATTTTCGTCAAAAATACCTATTTGTCAATAAACAGTGGATTGGTATGAAGGTGAAGAAAAGTTAAGTTGGTTTACTGTGGTTAGATAACCTCGGTGAACTAATTCTTGAAAATTTGAAGACAGAATTAAGTAAGTTAATAAAAAATAAAACTTGTATCTGAGGAAAATACCTGACAAGGATAAAAATATTTTTGAGGAATGCGAAAGAACGTTTATTCACAGGTATTAAATTTTTCGAAAAATCTTTTTGCAACACTCAGCTGAAAAATACGTTTTTTATTGCTGCTTGACTGAATAAAAAGTAGAGAATTTCATTGACATGAAAAAATATTTGAGTTGACTTTCTCGCACGGATCGATCATTTTTCTTGCATGGTTGGTCTACTATCTTAGTTTCTTGTTTTTTCTAAAATTTTATTATTAATTATTTGCTTCTAAAAACAATAAACTTTTGCCCTTTTTTTGGAAGTTGAGGTTGTTGCGAAAAATAGTGTGTGACAGGTGTGCAAAGTAAGTAATTGATACACGTGTGATTTTCTCGCCTTCGGCTCGTACAGCAAAATTCACACCAGTTTCAAAATCACCTACTTTTTGCACTTGTATCACAAATAAATATTTTCCATTACTTTTCAGGGCATTTGTTGCATTAAAATTGAATTAAAGTTACGAAAAAATGAAAATGAACTTTTGAATGGTCAACCAGCACACGCATAGGCCTGTTCCTTTATTTCTCATTTTAAAAAGTATAATTACAATTTCCAGTACTGAACGTCTCCTTTTTTCTTCACCAGCTAATTCTACGAAGGGTAATTCTCATGGAATGAAATTGAAAGTACTTTTTTAATCTTTGAAGTGAATTCAAATTCAAATCTCGACATTTTATGCACTGGTCCTACTAACTGCACATATGTCATTTTCTTCAATTATTTTATTTTATTATATTTTTTGTAAAAGCTTTTCCACTGCGGAGATTTAAACCTCTGCCATTAATGTTTGTGAGCCAGAATTTTAACCACTATGCCACGAGGCTTGATTGAATCATAAAGTATAGTTTTCGCTTATATGTTTCTCAGTTAGAAAAATATTTATTTATCTATCTTAATTTTTTTTTTTTAGAGGGAGGGGGTGCTGCAAAAAGTGATACACGTATATATATTTAGCAATTTATACTCGTGTGATTCGCATCACTCGCCCTCGGCTTGTGCTGCAAAGATCACACTGTGATTAAAATTACCTACTTTATACACTTGTATCACAAATAACTATTCAATGCTTTCTAAAGCTGCGTTTACACTAAACGAACATGCGAACATCGAACGTTTTTTTTGCTTATTTGGTGTGAATGACCATCAAACGAACTAATAAGAACAAACGAAATTCTCTACTGGAGCGAACAGCAACGAGCATCCTGTAACCTGGTGAATATAGGAAAAGACTGAACGAAATTGTTCGCTTGGTATAAACCCACCTTAAAACAATTTTATATACGACTGGTAGAAATTTTGACTTAAAAAAAAATAATGCATAAATTTATTACAATGTTTCTGTTTCGTTTGATAGGCATCTCACTGTGTCCATAAAAAAAAGTTTCCATTCAATAATGTCAAAGAAAATACCCGATACTTTTAACTCTTACTGCATTCATCCAACGATTTTGGTAAGGAAAAACAATAAATGGCGAAAGTTTATATTTTATTCGTAAATAAAAAAATAAATTAATATTCACAAAAAATAAATTAATAAATTATTCTGTACAGACGAGTAGAATCGTTAAAAAAATACACAAAATAAATAGGTACTCATTAAAAAAAAAAAAAAAAAAAAATCGATTGAAAGGAATGAAAAAACGAACAAATGAAATTACTCGATAAATAATATGACTTTTTCTACAATTACACAGAAAATGGAGATGGTGGGAGGGCTTGAAGACGAGAAGGGGTAACAAAATTTTTTATCTTTCAAGATTAGCACGCGGCATTCGCATGCGTTTATGATTTCTGTTACTTCTATTGTTGCTGTCGTTGTTGGTGTCGTCGGTGTTGGTTGAGGTGTGATTTCGAATATCAGCTAAGCCGAATCTATGCGGAACGATCGTCTTTATGGAGCTCGGCACGATTTCGGTGGGGGTAAAGGTGCTGAAGCTGGGGCTGCCAGTCGATGGCTGTTGTTTAGCCGAGAAAGCACCGTACAGTGGATTCGACTCGAGAGCAGGAACGAACAGATTGAGTCGGCCTAGTCGGTTCGGATTTTGGAGCACCGCCGACGGCTCCTGGATGAGCGGTGACATACGTATCTTGTAGACGTGACCGCCGCTGCTCCAGTACGACGAGATTTCCGGACTCTGACTGAACAGCGGCGGCAGATTCATTCGTTTGTGTTCGCGACCATTGTGCACATGCGTAGGCCGAGCACTCGAGGTCACCACAATGGTCTGTTTGGTGTGGACGTCAAATTTACGAAATTCGTCGTCGTCATCGTCATCATCCTCGTCAATACTGGCCACACTGCCACCATCTTCTTCAGCCTCTTCGCCACCGTAGTCGGAATTCGAACCGCCATTATTGGCTGCTGCGAGACCGCCTTCGTCACTATCCTCATCACTGTCCTCCAGACCATCCTCTGAATCTGACTCGTCCGAGGCCGTGCTGTTGCTCTGTTTGGTCACCGTCTCCTCATCACCGCCGAAAACACTGGCGGCTGTGTCCACCACATCGCTCAAGTCGTCGTCGTCATCGTCTTCGTCTTCATGTTTGGCGGATTCTGTTGTCGTTGTGCTCGCAGTTGTCGACGAATGGACCCTTTTTAAGGGCGACGTCGTTGTTACTGCTGCCGCAGCCAAAGAACTGAGGGATGGAGTTGTCGCAGCTGGTCTATTCACCTTGAATGGTATGGTCGAACGTACAGTGTCCACCTCGTTTAGGCGGATATCGTTGATGGTTGTTTTGACGTCAGAGTCAACCTCGTTGTATTCGTTGTCTGGCGTGACCTCAGTGACTGACGCCTCAGCCAGTGGTAAGGCGGTTGGTTTTTCCAGCCTCTCCACTGTGTTATTTCGACGAAGTGCTTCATCGACGCTTTCAACCACATTCACCGTCATCGAGGTAGAGGTTACTGGCTCGTAATCGGCCGCATCAGGGGTGGACAGGTTGGCGGGCAGGTAAATTCGTTCGGTCGACTGGAACTGCTGGGTGGTTGGTACGTAGTAATTGGCTGCTGTCGGTGATTCCTTTTCGTCCTCAACGGAGTTGTAGTTCTCCGTGACCAGATTCAACGTCGCAATGTACACCTTGTCGGTGGAGATCTGCTGCGGAGAGGTGTACACTTTTTCGGCAGTTGGCAGTTGAGCCATTGTTGGCACGTAACTCTCCAGCGGCTGGTTGGGTGATGGTCGGATTTTCTCCGTGGGCTTGTACTGTGGTGGTGACACGTACACTTTGTCGGCTGATGGTGAAACAACTAGGGTTTGGGCGTGGTGTGCTCCACCGCTGGAATAATGTTCTTGATGTGTCTCAAACACGGGCTGAATATGGTGAGTGGCAGCTGCTGTTGCAGTGGCGGTGGCTGCAATCACACTCTGGGTGACGGCAATTTTCGATGGCGTTGAAACAACCACTTTTGTGGTGACAACACGTTGAGGCTTGGCACGTTTTGCCGGCGCCGTTGTGGCCACGTAAGGCTTCACAGTGGCCGGCTGTGGTGGTTTTGGTGCGGACGCCGTTGGTTTCTTTTTCTTGTCCTTGGGGTCAGATTCGAAGAAACTTTCCAAGAATTCGTCGCTGAGCGCCGAGAAACCGGTGTAGTCGCCTTCGCCGGATTCGACAGCATTTTCTGACTCATTGTCGTCGTCTTCACCCAAACCAAATACGTCGTCGTCGTCGTCATCGTCGTCATCATCGTCATCGTCGTCGTCGTCGTCTCCTGGAAAGCCGAAATCATCATCGTCATCGTCGTCATCATCCTCATCCGCCGGGACCGGCTTGCCTGGCTCCACGTTCAAACCTTTGGGGCCTAACTTGAAGCAAGAGACACGCAGTGACGCTTCAACATCATCCTGGCTGCGTAACTCCAGACCCAAACAGGCTCGTAGATCGTCACCATCTCGTGAGATGCCATAAATCCGACCACAAAACTTGGATATTCCACCGGGTAGGTTCATGCATATCGGTTTCGGCTTTTTACCTGCAACAATGCAATCGAAAGTGGAAAAATAGACAATTAAGAACCTGTTTCGTTTAGTATGATAAAAAAAAGAGAACTAGTTGCTCCGATGGTACCAAGGCGGTGTTTATTTATGATATAGTTGATAATCTTGCTGGGATTTTTTGCACTTTTTTTGAGAGCACGTTTCAAGTAGAATTTACGTTTTAATTGGTTTTTTATCTCATTCCGGTAAAATATAGAGTCATCACGAAATTGGCTACTTTATAGCATTGTTCTTTTGCTAATTTTTGGCCAAATATGCTGGAAAACTGAAAAATTACGGGATGGTTGTTGAGCTGCAGTTCTTAATGGTGTTCAACGAAATTATCGTACATTGCCCTGAAAACTGGGTTCAAACGTTTCGAAGTTTATACATGGAAAAGTTTAAAGTTCGAATATTGTCCAATGTGTTTTGCGGGAATGTTATTTTTTATTTTTTAATATTGCTTTTTAATGTTTCTCCATGGATTATTCAATTTTTTCTTGGCCTCTTTTTCAAACTCGTTGAATAATTTTCTGTAAGTACCTTCATTTTACAAGTTGGAAGAGTAAATTTAACGAAATTCTTCTTTCAGATAGATATCGCCTTTGTAAACTTATTCACTTCTTTATCAGCTGATACCAATAAATAAGTTCTGCACAAATTTAGTTGAACTATAGGTCCCAGACGTGGCAGATTGGCAGATGTCCATGAAGGCGTTTGTTTTCCTTCATGAAATGAAACATCATTTTTACCTGATAATGGAGACGACATTAACTTAATTGGCACTCAGCATTATATGCCGAATGTTGACTTATTGATTTTGATTCTCACCATAAAAATGTCAAAATAGTTCAGTAATAAGCATAATTATTATAATATATTTGTGCAGTGGCCTAATCAAAGATTTTTATTTTACGTAAGTAGTTTAAAGTTCATGTGATAGACACGTAGACTATAATATGATGTTTAAACTCTGTTACTCATGCTCATAATATTGTGCTTCATAGGTCGTAGGTATTAAAAGCTTATGGCCTATAACTTCATGAAAATCAATTTAAACACCGGTTTTTTTCGATCAACGGCTACATAACATTATAAGACAACGAGTTGTTTAAAAGTGGAGCCTCGCTGTAGTATGTTAATTATCTTTTATATTAAGACGACTTATAAATGGTGCTTGCTCACTGTGTAGCACTGAAACTAAATCTGATAGCTGTTGGTTTTTAGCTCGCTTCAAAATAATTCTCTTTAAAAAAGAGAATACGATACCTATAATTTCACTACAGATAATTGATTCCAAAAAACAAACTAATGACACTCCTTTAAACCAGTTTGGCAAAATTTTAATTTCTACGGTTAAGTCTGACAAAATACTGTGTTTAGTTTGGCCTTGAAAAGAAATTGTGGAGTTTGTTATCGTAATTAGTGAATTACAGGGTAGACTGCGATGGTACTTATTCACATAATGTTGAAGACAATTAAAAACTTGTCTTTTTTTATTGGCTCCATAAATAACCGTCTGAAAAAGCAATCTGTTATGTGGGGATTTATTATGTTTTTGCTTCGATAACTTCTGATTTGATTTGCAAAAATCAAGGATTTGACGTGTTAAAGAATTTATTAGTTTTGTGGCCAAAAATGTCACAAATTCAATAATTACAGTCAAGCTGTCGCGTGCTGCATTCCTGTTAAAACTATTTATGCTGAACTTAATGGGTAATTATGTCGTACCTTATCACTTGTACCATAAAAATGATAAGAATATTTACTGTAAGAAATGTTAGTGTTACACTTTTATTCGAAACATTTTGCTATAAAATGCGTATAAAATGAGTTAGGTGGTAAAAATTAAACATTATGACCTTCTGTGGCGACTACTGCCACACTACTTCGGCTGATTGCCATTCTCCCTCGATCACTGTCACCCGACATCGTGGCCGAGTGTATACGGTGTCGGCTTTTGGTGGCGGTGAGCGAGGGGGGTTTTAGGTGTTCGGCCGGTACGGGTTTGAATCCCCGTACTGCCTGAACACCTAAAGTGGTGACCCCAATGTGATCCGGGGGATGGTAATGCATGCCATCTTTCGGACACGTACAAAACCAATAGCCGTGGTGGTACGTCACACCACCGATACCGGTATGTGACGGTGCTGTAGGGTGTGCGCCACGGTGCAGTGATGAGGTGGGGCATCACCACGCACCGGCGTACATCCCTACCCGCAAGGCGCCTCCGTACTGGTTGTCGTATCACGCTCCGCTATACTGGGGGGGGGAGTGGTGTGGCGACTACTGCCACACTACTTCGGCTGATTGCCATTCTCCCTCGATCACCATCACCCGGCATCGTGGCCGAGTGTATACGGTGTCGGCTTTTGGTGGCGGTGAGCAAGGGGGGTTTTAGGTGTTCGGCCGGTACGGGTTTGAATCCCCATACTGCCTGAACACCTAAACCTTCTATTCTCCCCTCATGGATCAATTAGCACGAGCTGGAGAGGGACGAATTTTGATACGATAATTAGTACAACCTAATGAATATGTCGACCGAAAACAGCTTATTAGGAATTAATTCCCTTAGTGTTTAGCTTTCTTCAGACCTATTTGACCCCGCTATACACACATGAATCAAAGGAAAAGAGGAGAAGATAGTCGGTTTTATGGATGTTATCCAGTGCCAAAAAATGCGTTCATCAGCTAACTAATTGGTTTCAGTGATACCTTATTTTTCGTCATATAACGTATAATATTCGTTTAGAGAGGCTGCACAATACTACACATTGTTAGCTGTTCAGCTTCTTGAGTGTGTTCAGAATTTTTTTGCAGCAAAAAATCTGTTCACTATGGTGTTGTTTTCCTTACTTTTTGAGATATTGGCGAATGCTATGGAAAAAGCTTAAAGCATTATTTCAAGTAACTCTAAGTTTTGTCTTCAGTTTAATTGAATAGGATTATGCCAATTGATGGCATTTGCTATTAATTACCTAACTGAGATGGACATTACTTACTTAATATTTGTAATTTAATTGAGCCTGTTAAAAATCTTATAATACTGGTTCTAGGGATTACAACTTTTGTAGGGGGGAGATCAAGAGTGATATTTTGAAGGAAATTTCTGAATACTGTATTAGGCAGAAATGTGGGAGTTCTGACTTCTGAGGCTCTGTAGGTGATAACCTCCAAACTCATTAGGAAGGTATCTACCCAAAATAAGAGTGTATATCATCAAATTTTTAATAATAATGCTGAAATTTTTCATTTTTTATTTATATTTTTTCACCTAATGGTTGATTTTTCGTTGATTTTTTTGTGTTTTTGGGTTGAAAATGTAGTTTTTAATTTGTTTTATTTAACAAAAAAGTTTTTATTCGGGGAAATGGGAGCAGGTATTCTGCTTGCCTTAGGCTAGAACCATCTCTTACCTCAAGTGGACAGTGGAAAAGATGAGAGTTAACAGAATGCAGTTTTGAACCCTTCTCCATTTATGGAAATTTTTAAATGTGGCAGCTGAACTAATCAGTCACTGGAGAAAGATAATTTATTCACGTATAGTCGATGAATTCAAATTTGAAGGTATACCTACATCGAAATAAAAAATAATTTTATCGTATTGTCAATGATGAATACCTAATTAATAAATTAATCGTTGTGTAAGATTAATGTTGGAAGTGAAAATTGGTGTAACCACTACAGCGTTGAAATCTAAACTCGTTGCTTGGTTAATAAAAATTGACGATATACCTATAAATCTAGACTTTCATTGAGCCTAATCTCTATTTCTAAAAGTGAATTGATGAGAAATAGCTTTATTTTGGTGAATATACGTATTTTGTTTGGAAAAAATCGAAACAGTTGTGGTTCGCCGTGTTCAGTTCAATAAAAAACTCTGCGACAAGCTTGTCGTACAAGTTTTTGATGAACCATAAAAAACCACCACCGCATTGTGGTAAATCAAATACTTAGGTATAGCCTATCCGATGAGTAGCAAAAATTCTTACCAAAATGATTTTGTCCATGTTGCATGATATTTTGCAACATCTTATTTACTATAGATAATCGGTAGAAGAGTTGATACCAAAAACATAATTATTCCCAAATAACGGCGATTGAAAAATAAAATCAAATAAAAAAAAACTCTAGCGCAGCAAGCTTCGCAAGAAAAAGTAGGTTTCTCAAAAATAGTGCCAAAATGCTCAAAAAATCATTAAACAAAAAACATACCCACTCCCACCCCTCGGTCCTAATATTAAGGAAATTTTAGTAAGTATATTTTTTTCAAATATCTACTTAAATATACGAAGTTGATACCTACATCTATCCATAACTCATAATATTTTCTACCTTAGAGAGGATTATCTCCATATGTATTTTTTTGAGAAAGGAAAAACGAATATTCTACCGAAAGGTAAAATATTATTTTTAAATAAAAAGCGAAACAATCGTTACATAGTGATCGATAACAACCTACCGGTATTGTCAGTGAAAATTTTTCCGTTTGAATATTATATTATTTAACAAACAGATTCTTTTAGATTAGTGGACTCTGTACCGACATTAAATACTGGTTGTTAACCGTGTGATGAAAGTATTATTGGCTATTTCCAAGAATAGAAACTACGATAAATATTTAGCCAATAATAAGTGAATGAATCGACTTCCATAATTTCTCCGAATTCATTTGTGGTTTTGTATACTGCAACAACGAGTTAATGGAAAAACTTATTCTTGAATTAATGAAATAGGGAACATAAATCGATTTTCAATCAATTCTTGGAAGCATTAAGAAGGGTTTGATTATAAGTATTCCAATGAAAATATTCAAATGACCTAAACACAGTCACGTAAAAACTTATTCGAATATTTACACGTAGTGATGGTACGAGAATTTGCTTTTTTTTTCTAAACGCTCAAGTATTTGAGCATTTGCTTAGCAAATGCTTGAAAAATAAATGCTTGACATTTTAAAGCATATTATGCTCAATAATGAGTATACATTAGAAAATTTATGAGAATTTTTAATAATTCTGGTTTCTGGGCTAGACAAATGAATAATACCTAACTTTACAAAAAATCAATTTTCAAAATACACATTTTTTACAAGAGTGAATCATTGTGTGAAATCTATCACACTCACACGGCTGTTTCCCATACTATATTTTGTTTTCAAATGATTACACTATCTAATGGGTATTCATAAAGTATAAATTATATCTTCACTTAACAACTCACAGAGCATCCCGACTACGTAAGCATATAATTATCGCAACTTGCAAGTTTGGAACTGATTACATCTTGTTTTAAGAGGAAATATTAAAAATGCTCTAGCATGCTGTGCAAATACTGAGCATGTTTGAGCATTTTAAGCATGAGTACATGCTGAGCAAATGTCTGAGCATAGTCAGTATTTGCTCATCAATAATAAATGTTAAAGCTTTTACCATCACTACTTACACTTATACCTTACTATAAAATAATGTTAAATATTTTTTTATCTACTGCTGTGATAATTTATGGTGTGAAGTAGTAAAATAGAAACTGGATAACAACTTCATTTTTCTTGTAACCTTACCACTGTTGGGCCGCTTTTCAATGCTATGTGGGGAAAAAACACTTGCACTTGCAGCCAGAAAAAATCTATTTTCAGACAATCACGTTGAAAAATCTTAAGACCTGATAGTTTAGTTCATAACCAAAATTGGTAGAATCAAAACAAATGTGGGGACCGCTGGGTATGAGGTAAAGAGGCTCGGATCCCTCGACGACAGTTGCCGCCCCAAAGGGCTGGCAAATAATCATCCTTGTGACGTTAAACACACTAAATACGTTCAATCTTAATTACCTGCAAGTACATGCAGGTAATGTACGAGTACCAAATCGTGACACAATGAAACAATGTCACAATCCGTACACGAACTGGTCAGCCATCTCTTATCACCGTAGGGGATGATGCGACCTTTTTGCCCTCACAGACGTACGTATATTCTTACATACGTGTCTTAGTGTGCGTGTAAATAAGCCGTATATAAACCACCCAAATCGGCTCTAAAATTGCCAGTGTTTGGTCTGGTTCTGGCTTACCCGTACTTATGTACGAAGTGGCTGAACACGCTTAAATTCTATAAAATTTCCTTCTGGTGAGAATATCTCTCACGACAAGGTATTCTACAGTGGTGATCCCGACGTGATATTTGGCTACGTAGTGAGGTGTCCTTAGGCACGTTGCGCTTTTACAAAAATTTGGCGCGGTTTGCTGGAGAGATATTCCCTTGCTCAGCAAATACAAAAAATTTTTTTTTTGCAGACTAAAACACCTTTTAGGTCGTTGAAGTAGAGTCTACTGAAGTGGGAATTTATACCCCTCTCCTCAAAATATATAAACAAGGAGAAACCAAACAGTAGACCTGGAGGAAGAAGGTTGGACTCATCCCCCAACCCCCCTGACTTTGACTCGACACTCCAAGAATTTACCAAATCTGGAAGAAGGCCCTCAACACCCAGAATTAACATGACTGGGAGCTGCAATAAATAAAGATCAATTAGCAGTAAAAACATTGAGAAGTGGTCAAACTTTAAGCCAAAGTTCTGACCCAAAAACACCTGTCCTACAAACACAAGAACCAGTGTTTTCAACCAGCAAGGAAAGAAGTAGTTCTGTGGAATACGCTTGTCATCAGAAAGACAAAGCAATGGTCCCACCACCAACCAAAAATCCACAACCATCGCAGGGAGGTAGTAGTCAGCCACAGCTGACACCCGAAGTCTTGGCGCAGATTATGCAACTTTTGCAATTGCAGCCAGGGCAGAACCCCAACTTCTACAGACGGAGGATAGAGATCCTGGAATTTCTGCCCAATGAGGTAGACTTATGGTTGACTCTATTAGAAGGCAGGTTCAAGACCGAGAACATAACTCTGAACCAGCGGTATCTACACATCTGTGGAGGCATGCCCCCACAGATAATCCGCCACATTCCAGACATCATGGAATGCCCTTCGACAGAAAATGACAAATATGCCTGGTTTGTCAAGAAGATCAAAAATGTATTCGGAAAAACTAAGAATAAAATTATTGATGATGTGATGGGTGGTATGAAGATGGGGGACGACAAACCCTCAATCTTCATGGCAAAATTGAGGCAGAAGGCGGATAACATCGTAGCCCCTTCTGTCATAGGCAATCAATTTTGCAAACAACTTCCCCAAAGTGTTGTGCAATGCCTAGCTGCCATAGGTTTGACCGTGATAAACACATCCACAGACTTGGACTTCCTTGCAAAATCCGCAGATAATGCGCTCGAATACACCAGGTCAAAGCCCATGGTCCGTGCAGTGTCTGCAGAGACTGGAGAACTCGCTCAACTTCGAGCCCAAATAGCTCAGTTGACCGACGAAGTAAAACGGAACAAAAGCCAAAGCTCAACGAAACCCAATAGTAGCTGGCAACAACGATCCAAATCAAGAAACAACAATAACAATGGCAATAGCAGAGGACAACAGTCCCGGTCCAGAGACCAAAGATCGAGTTCCAACAACAGGGATCAGAGTTCAACTCCCCCACATACATCATCTCCCAAAAACCAGTCTCAAAATTGGTATAAGAAGAGTTGTTTCTTCCATAATAGGTTTGGCGCGGATGCCACCAAATGCTACAACAGGTGCAAATGGTGGGGTAAATCCTACAACAAGGAAGCGTCAAACTAGAATGAGGGGCCATCTATGCGGCCGAAGACCCCTCGAAAAAACACTCATGCCGCCTGTTTATAAAGGACAGGACAAATAGGAGATGGTACTTGATAGACTCAGGTGCAGACTTGAGTATATTGCCAGTAAATAAAAACCAAAAAATACTTCCTCCGTACTGTGAATGGTCAAAACCTTCCAGCTTACGGACTTGAGACCAGCAAAGTTGACATCAGACTTAAGGAAAATATGACGTGGTCCTTCATGGTTGCTGATGTTCCAAACCCGATCCTGGGTGTAGATTTCCTTGCACATTATGGCCTGATCATTGACCTCAAAAACGACAAACTGATCAATAGTGAAACTAAAAATTGTGTGGATGGCAAAACGCATGCTTACAGACTGGACACAAATATATCCAGCTGTACAAAAGTCGACGGACAACTCTTACGGATCCTGTCTGACTATCCTGGAGTCACTCAACCATCAATTTGCAGGCATCCTACATACAAACACGATACGGTTCATTACATAGAAACCAAAGGACAGCCTTGCCATGCTAGAGCACGAAGGTTACTGCCTGACAAACTCAAAGTGGCACGGGAGTACTTTCATCGCATCATTGAGGAGGGTGTATGTCGCCCCTCAAAAAGCTCATGGAGCTCCCCTATCCACATGACCAAAAAATCAAGTGGAGAGTGGCGAATTGTTGGAGACTACAGGGCCTTAAATGCCATAACAGTTACTGATTGCTACCCAGTCCCCAATATAATGGACTTCAATGCGAACATGAAGGGTAAAACGATGTTCACCAAAATTGACATCAACTGGGCATTCCACCAAATTCCTATGGCTGACCAGGACGTACCAAAGACAGCGGTTATAACCCCCTTAGGACTATTCGAATACCTTCGAATGCCGTTTGGACTTCGCAACTCAGCACAAACTTTCCAGAGATTTATCGATGGACTGTTTAGGGAATTACCGTTTGCATATGCATACTTGGATGATATCTGCATTTGCTCTGAAGGCAGTGAGCAACAGCACGAGGAGAATGTAAGAGCCATCATAAAGCGTATACACACTGCTGGGCTTACTATCAACGTAGGTAAAAGCTTATATGCACAGACTGAAATAGACTTCCTCGGCTACAAAGTCTCGGCCGAAGGCATTTCCCCCTTGAAGACCAAAGTAGAGCCAATATTGAACTTCCCAAAACCCTCAAATGTTGCTGAACTCAGGCGTTTCCTGGGGATGGTGAACTTCTATAGACGTTGCATGAAGAATGCAGCAGCCAAACAAAGTAAGCTGTTTGCACTAATAAAGACAAGTAAAAAGAAAGATAAGACTCCACTCGAATGGAATGAAGAAGCCGAACAGGCCTTTGAGAAAATCAAAGATACACTGGCAAATGCAACACTATTGGCTCATCCAGATGAAAGTCTGCCGTTATGCGTGAGTACCGATGCATCTGATTTTGCTATTGGTGCAACCCTGTACCAATTAGATAAAGACAACAAGAAGTTATCACTAGCTTTCTTCTCGAGGAAGCTCTCAAAAACAGAAAAGAACTATAGCACATACGATAGGGAATTGCTCGGAATTTTTGCTGCGTTGAAGCATTTCAGGCACCAATTAGAGGGTAGATGTTTTTCTGTGTATACTGACCATAAACCCCTAACATATGCCTTCACACAAAAAGCAGAACTGGCATCGCCGAGAAGAGCGCAACAATTAGACTATATTGGTCAATTGACTACCGACATTCAGTATATAAGTGGAGAACTTAACACTCCAGCTGATGCCTTGAGTAGAATCGAAGCTATCTCGGCTCCTGTCCAATTGCCTTATGCTGAAATAGCTAAAGCACAGCTTAAGGATGCAGAATTGCAAGAGTTGTTATCGAACGATGATACTACTCTCAAATTGAGATAGAGAAAAATTCCTGGTACTGATGTTTTATTAACATGTGACGTAAGTACAGGTAAGAATAGGCCATTTCTACAGGTAAAATATCGCAGGTTGGCTTTCAACAGTGTACATAATCTGTCACATGCTGGGCTAAAATGTAGTGCTAAACTAATTTCAAAAAGGTTTGTATGGCCACGAATGAAGTCTGACTGCAACAAATGGGCTCGCAGTTGCCTGAACTGTCAAGAATCCAAAGTAGGAAGACACACTCGCTCGCCCCTCAAATCCTACAAACAAACAGAGTGGTTTAAAACAGTACATATGGACTTAGTAGGCCCATTGCCACCATCCCAAGGACACAGATACCTGTTGACAATGATAGACAGATCAACACGATGGCCAGAAGCAATCCCTCTACACGAGATGACAGCCCCTACAGTGGCTGCAAGGTTATACGATACCTGGATTGCGAGGTATGGCATACCAGAAGTCATAATCACAGACCAAGGTTGCCAATTTGAAAGCTCGCTCTTTAAAGAGCTGGCTAATAAGCTTGGTGTTCAACACAGTCATACCACAGCTTACCATCCTCAAGCCAATGGCAAAATTGAGAGATGGCATAGAGCTCTCAAAGCCTCCATCATGTCTCATGATATCAAGAGATGGGTGGAAATACTTCCTACCATCCTCTTAGGCCTTCGATCTGCCCTACAAACCGATACAGGTCACTCTGCAGTGCAATTAGCGTTTGGCAAAGAGCTACCCCTTCCAGGGGACTTCTTCACACAATCCAAGGAAGTTAGCCCCAAAATCATGGTACAAAACATAAGAAATGATGCCAACAATTTCCTAAAACAGGCAGCTTGCCATGGCCAGCCCAAGATTTACGTCTCGAAACACTTGGCCAATACTTCACACGTATTTGTTAGAGACAAAAAAATGAGATCTGTGCTGGAGAAACCATACGCCAGTCCTTACAAAGTAGTATCACAAGATGAGAAAAACTTTGTGATACTCATTGCAGGTGAACCTCGAACAATTTCAATTGACAGATTGAAGCCTGCATATATGGTAAGTGACGATAAAAGAATAAAAAGGTTGCAGAGGGAAAACATAGAAAATATACAGACGGATTCAGCAATAAACACAGAAGAATCCGTCGAAAAATGTGAAATAAAAAACTCACAACAGAAAACATAAAAAAAGTCTGTAAGATTTTTGGACGATGTTACCACTAAAACATTCGATCCGGAGGCCCCCATAAGCCCACGAAAAAGAGGCAGGCCCCTAGGCAGTAAAAAACGCAAAAATTCCCATCCTTCTCGCAAGTCTGAGAGGTTAATGCAAAGAAAATAAAGTTTACTCCCGAAAAAGTAATATCCGCTACGTAAGTTTAAGCCCGCTAAAAAATATTTGACGAAAATTGGAACTCCAAGAGACAAAAGAAACTCCGGAGATAAGCAAACAAGGAATGCCAACAAAAAGAAAATGACAGGAATAAACAAATCCACGTGCGATATGGAAATAAACATCGCAACGTGCGTTTACCGTTAAACACAAAGATAATCTCAACGTTGTGACGTCACAAGCAGAGATTCCTTTGTAATAAAAATTCGAAAAATATATTCTATGAGTTTATTTCAGGCATAACTTTGCTTAAACCGATCAGAACTTAACAGGAAAACTTGCATATGGCTGAGAATTTTAAGCGCTATCCCCTCTACATACTGATAATAAGATGTGAAAATAATGAAACGAAACTGTAATGGTAAATCGAAAACAGCAGTAAGTTCACCCGTTTCAGAACTGCCATAGATCTTGGATGTGTTCTCTGAAATAATATTTTTGGTTCCTTTTCCTCAAATAACCTATTCTAATGTCGCTGCCAATTAATACCATCCTGAAATCTGCCAAAACTGCTGAGTTTTCACAAACTCAGCGGAAGACCGAGCAGAAGACGGAGCTGGATCGGATAGAGGAGGAGCTGCTAATGGACACAGCTCCTCCGGTAGACGATGTTCTAGCGGAAATGACGACTCCTCTGCCTCCAATAATCTCTCCTCCCCAGTCGCCAAAGGAATTTACTCCAACTCCGGAACCCCTGAAGCCGGAGCCAAAACCAGAGGACAAAAGGGAGCCAATGAGGTTCTTGTTCACGGCCGAGAGGGCCGCAAATGAAAAAGCTAAGATGGCCACCTGGAAATCAGGGAATTCAAACTCCCCGATGTTAAGGAAGCCGATGTTTAAACGTCCGCTGCCCCCTCACTCCCATCATCACCCATACACTCGCTCAAAAAACGTACCACCGAGGCGTAGGGGAGAGGACAGCAAGGCAAACTACCTGGCTTGGATACACGCCGGTAGGGAATCCTACGAGTGTGTTGGGGCCGTGGTAGGTAGCACCCTTGCAAAATGGGAAGCCAACCAGAGGCGAAAGTAAAACCTGCACATCCCCCAGGCCTTGCGCATTTTGATCATTTTTGCAGCGCAAAAACTGGGGGGGAGTAGCTGTGGGGACTCATCGGTATGAGGTAAAGGGGCTTGGGCCCCTCAACGACAGTCGCCGCCCCAAAGGGCAGGCAAATAATCATCCTTGTGACGTTAAACACACTAAATACGTTCAATCGTAATTACCTGCAAGTACATGCAGGTAATGTACGAGTACCGAATCGTGACACAATGAAACAATGTCACAATCCGTACACGAACCAGTCAGCCATCTCTTATCACGGTAGGGGATGATGCGTCCTGGCCACCCTCACAGACGTACGTATATTCTTACGTGCGTGTCTTAGTGTGCGTGTAAATAAACCGTATATAAACCACCCAAATTGGCTCTAAAATTGCCAGTGTTCGGTCTGGTTCTGGCTTACCCGTACTTATGTACGAAGTGGCTGAACACGCTTAAATTCTGTAGAATTTCCTTCTGGTGAGAATATCTCTCACGACAAAGTATTCCACAACAAACTATTCTTATCAAACCATTGTAAAGTTAAAAAATTAATTACAGGACTGATTTTTAAAATTTAAAAAAAAAAATATGCGAGTTTTATAGTGGATTTCTAAATTTTTTATTCCCTAAAATGTAATTTATCATTGTGGGAACTGCCATAACCTGTCCTTTATAAAATACATTCGCCAGTTATAGTGGATGTTGCAAAAAAGTTGTTTTTACAGTGACTCGAAGAGATATTTACACATCAAAAACCACTAAAAAGGAAAAAATAATTTCTGAAGATGTTTCAACAACATCAGTTTTTGATCAACGATGTCATAATATGATTTTCTTCTTAATTTTTCAACTGGGTGCCAAATTTCAAGGAAAACAAACAACTTGCCTATTTATAACTGCTTAAAATTTGGCATCAACTTAAAAATTTGTGTTAAAAAATAAAAAGATTGCGCTCATTTGTGATCAAAAAGAGATGTTGCTGTAACATCTCCAGAAATTATCTTTTTTTTTTTAGTTATTTTGTTAATAGCTCATTTTCTTAATGTAGGCTTTAAATTGGTTTTATTTTTTTGAATAAAAGTTATATTACTTTTCAATTTTTATTTTTAATTTTCTAAATATGAAAGAAAGAGCACAATGTAAAATCCATCAGCCTACGTACCCACTAATTTTTGCTCAGACCGTATTAATTCTTAATTTCAAATCCACCATATTGGATCCGCAATTTTAAATTTCAAAAATTTTTCAGCAGATCTGTAATCAGCAACCAAAAAAGCTCCAAAAAACTAATTCTCACAGAAATTGATTTAATTTTGAATTTTAGGTTAATAATTTCGAATGTGGTATGGATCTGGTATGGATCCGGTATGAATTCGGCATGGATCCAATATTGATCCGATTTGAACGAAAATTTAATGGACCACCTTTGGAATATTCTTTTTCAAATGAATCCTCAATTATCAGAATCAGTTTAGCCTTGTTGAATAATCAGTGTACGCACGAGTACCTACATAAAAAATATCGAATACAGAACCTCCCCTTTTGTAAGTCGGTTTAAAATGGCGGCAATTATGTAGATTGTACCAACTAGTATTATTTTTTAAGAAGAGTAAAAAATGTTACAATGTTTCGCAATACCTAAAAAAATTACGAATTAATTAAAAATACAAATTAGTAATATTCAAATATACTAATATAATTATACCATAACTCATGGTGTTGCTTTTTCTCGGAACTGTCAGAAGTGATAGATGAAAGCTGATAATATTTTATTTAAGAAGGATCAAAGGAAAAAAATCCAAAAGAAAAACCAGTTTCTAAGTCTTAGATACAGAAATTAAGATGAATTTATAGAAATTCTACCTGAAATTGTCACATTTCGTAGTACCCGGTCGCCGAAACTCATAGTAACCAGCATCGAGTCACCTTGTAAATACTTGAGACTGGCGCATCCTGTAAAAAATCAGAACATATTTTTATCATATGAGTAGTCTGTGTTGTTTATTAAGAAAAACAAAACAATCAAAATTCACTTTCACATTGCAGAAATTAGTTCCTATCTCTTGCAGTAATTTTCAAATAGTAGCCGAATTTAAAAAAGAAAGGTTTTTTTGGCCAAGAAAGATTATAACCCATCGAATTATGGGCACAGAAGAGCCTCGAAAGTACATTTTCGCATCAATCAGGCATTGAAAATTAGTTTTGTATTGTTGCCATAGGCAAGATCATAAAGTCTCGCCTGAAATTAGAATAGTTATGAAGATTCCTTTAATGTGAAGAAATTTTTATCCATGTTTTGTACACTTTCAGCTGTTTTTTCTGTTGATTTTGGTCTTTAGTTTCAATAATGAAACATACGTAGTAGAGGATTTGGAACGTCATCAAAACGTAATTAATTTTCAGTTGAAAAAGAGAAATACCTAATTTAAATTTTCTTTGACTGAGTATATGCGTACGTGAAGGCAACAAAATTGAATAGTTTTAACGATAAAATTGACTTGATTAGACCAATATCAAATTTAATTATTAAAAATATAACCTAAACTAGTTTTAATATTAATATTTATTTTTATAAACATGAATATGTTTAACCCTAATTTATTTAGTAACGACAGATTTATTATTAAAAATTATTTTAAGATCCAATCCCACATTGCCCAGTAAAAAATGTTATCATAGTGAAAGTAAAAAAAAAAAAAAAAGTTAAACAAAAAACAAGAAAATAAGGGAAAAGTAGAGGTACCTATGCTCGTTATATGCGACATTCAATTTATCGAATCGAAGGCTACCGTAGAAATTCACAAAAAATTACTTGACTTTTTGTAACTTTATTTCCCATCTTCTAATAACTGGTATTTACCTAACGCAGCGATACGTAGCCATTTAATGAGAACGTATCATATAATTTAGTTTTTTTTTTTTTTTTTCAATTGTCTATTTTCCTCAATATTACAGACAACTACGGATAAACAAAATGAAAACCAAAAAAGTAGTGGGAAAAATATAGGCTATTAACCCAGAAGAATCAGTAGATTTTATAATTTGAACAAAACTTAATAATATGGTTCCTCCAACAATCATCCAAGTTTGGAAAAAGCAAATAATTATCTGGTACTAAGACAGTTAAAACGTTAATAAAAAATTAGAAAAAATTATCAAAGGTACAAATTCATAAATTTTATCATAACCTCATCATTCGACGAAATTCAAAATGAAAATTCCATAAATATACCACAACTCACACATCAGTGCCACTTATTATTTTCTCACTTTGATAAAATTCAAATTTTGCAGATCAACTATACTTATAATTTGACATTTTCAACCACCAGACGTTGACTTTTCTCTTCACCAATTTAAAAAATCACAAACATTTCTAATTATTTACCCAGAGCCATTTCATAGCCTGATTTCTTATTATGCTACATAAAATTCATTGCGACACAGATATAACATCAAAAACCATCTCTGAGGGAACCTATGCTTTCACAATTTTCAAATGAGCTTCTCACATTTATTATTTAAGTTCAGTTCACCGGTTTTCATAACAGAACAGACAATAATTTTTCTAGAAACCTATTTTGTAGAATTTAGCTACACCGCGGTGTATATTTTTTATTATGTTTTCAGATTTCCTTAGGCCCAGTTTTCCCATTGCTAGATCAGCTCTCAGCATATGCATCGACTCTTGATGAGGCAGCTATTCATTCGCTACACGTCGCTACACCTATGAAGGCTATGAAATCTTGAGTGTGGCGTCGCACCAATGATCAGTCGCATAGTGGAACAAAACTCTTGTAAGTTTGGCTGAAATTCCAAACTTGAAGGTTTTTCAAAAAAGTTGATTTAATATAAATTGGAAGCATAATGTTCCCATTACTATTATGAAACACGTAAATCAGGCCTATAGCTTTCAGTAAGTTTAACTGGTAGATCGCACTATCAGTATGATTTAAATGGTGTTTTATTGCTACCTATCTGACAGATAAATCTATCAACTGGAGATTGAAAGACCAGCCTGTAGTGCACTTTCCTCAATGCTAAATGCTTATTCCTCTAATTATATAACTGCAGAACCCTCATCGTGCCTCACTTAAATACTATTCCTCCATGTTCCATTACACCTACAAGGTACACACCATTTATTGCTGATAGTCGACTGCAAATGATTTATCAGTAATTGTAGAATTTGGATATAGTGAACAAAACATGTATGGTCCCTCAAAGTCTATTAATAGTGCATCGTGTGACAAGCGCGTAGTGTGGGCTACTTTTTTATCGGGTATGAAAAATTTGCAGATGAGTCAAAGGGGAGTGCTGCAAATTTGACACGAGTTAAAATAGCCCACAAGCACTTGTCACACACACCATACCTTCATCATTTTATGCACAAAAAAAAGTATAGTAAGAACTCCCACTCCCAATAAAAAAAAACTTATAAAGGAAATAAATTTTGGAAATTATAGCCAAAAAAACACAAAAACCGCAAGTTTTCCATTATTTTTGATTTTTTTTTTTCATTTATTTTCCAACAGCTAAGAACAATTAACAAATTATAAGGAAAGTAGTTTCAAGTAAATTTTTTCCTCTTTCTATCAATACTAATCCCAGATTTATAGCTTAAACAGGGGCTGAGGAATCATTGAATGAAAGAAGAGAGGTTTCTGGATTTCAAACAATTTTTTTTTTTCTAACAATTTGCGTTTTTTTCATTTGTTTATTTTCAAATTGTTAAAGATGATTAAGAAATTAAATGAAAACTAAATTCAGGTAAGTTTTCTCTTCTTTTCAGAAATACCATTTTCAGCTCTCTACCTTAAATAGCGACTGAGAAATCATTGAGAGAAAGAGGAGAAGTTTATAGATACCAGAATATGGCAAATCTCCTGTTAATTTGAATTTTTTTTATTTATTTGTTGTCAAATAGCTAAAGATAATTTGAAAATTATATGGATATTTTTTAAATTTTATCCACTTTCGATCATTCCAAACCCCAGCTCTCTGATTTAATTAGAGGCTGAGGAATCATTTGAGACTTTTTTTTGAAAATTGAAATGTTGTGTTTGATTGGATTGTTAACTTGACGAACAATTTTTCACGAAATAACTGAATAATAATATCAAAATCATTATATGAAGAAATATTTTACATCTTGTCGTGCAAGATTAGGATGCGCAACAGTGTGTGAAGTACTTTACACACTCTTGCTCGAGATTTGGATGCGCGGGAGATTGTAAAATTATCGTCTACTTTACAGGCCAAAAATTCGTTTGTTTACATTCGCTGTGTATGCATGTAAAACTCGTTCTTTTGTGCATGTGTTGAAAAAAACAATTTCTACTCTATTATAAGAGAGTCTACCTCCGCTTGGACAAAACGCTGCTGTGGTTACCGTATATGTATCCAGACAAATATTGTACTTATTAGAGGTTCTTCTTTTATAATGGAATCATAGTACAGTTTTCTTTTTTAGAGACAGGTCATCTCTTTACGATTTGCATGAGTATCATTATACCTTACTAAACATACTATCCACAAAATATTCTTCTAAAAAGACAAAAATATACTAGGTATCTCGGTTATCAAACCCTATATTATTCAATCTGAACTTCAATCTCTCCTTGAATCTCTCCCTCCCTCCCTTCATATCTTCACTGATGGCTCTAAAAACACCTCAGCAGTTGACTCTGCCATTTACTCCACCGCTTTCTCTTCTTCACATCGGCTACCCTCTTTTGTATCCATATTTACAGCTGAACTTTCTGCAATACTCACAGCACTCAAACTCAAACTAAAACCGGTTTGAGGTAGGTAATCATCCTTACCTCTTCCAACTTTTGACTGGGACACAATTGTCTCACTCTTCCCTCACAGAAAACCCCCTTCCTCCCAGTTGTTCTTTGTACTTTATGGACTACCATTATCTTTCCTGAAAATCATACATCTTGTCCTGCATCCCACTCCCGCCAAAATAATCTTGTTCATTAATGATTTTTCTCTCATTTAAGCAACCTTCTTCGATATTTTCATTTCAAAAAAGTTGACAGTAACTTAGGAGTTAGCTGCACCTACGTACATTTGGTGTCATTGATAAAAGAGAAATCAAAAATTATCCCGCAGACCAAAAACTTGTATATAGGGAAGGTAAAATGTCATTTACATTTGTAGGTCCGAAAAATTAGAGGAGTGCAAGAGAGCAATATTCTTCGCATTATCAATTTTCTCGTAGATATTATGCTTATACTTATCCTCCCCACATACAAATGGTTTGATTTCGCCAAATATTATCAAATAAATAATTGTTTTTGGTTCCCTAAACTTATTATTCTTATATCCCCAAACCAGTTTTTCCAATTTTTACACGTCTGTTTGCACAACATCAAGGTAAGGTCCAGTGAAGAGGAAAATTTTGAAGTTGGAAATTTTTCCACACCTCAAAACGAAGGGAAAAATCAAATCGGTTAAAGGAAATGTTCAACGCTTTGTAATTCAGATACTAAGTTTGGAATCCACTGGATTAACCCAGGAAATCTAGAAAATCATTTCGACCCGAAACTAGTTTTTATTTGGTGGTCAATTATCTGTGTTTCATTTGTAGCGTGTGATATTATTAATATCACACTTGAACCTTGAAAAAATTGTATTCGTTTCAACTGGATGGGCTTATTATTTTTGGAATTGAAAGACATTTATTTCATCGTTATATGAATATTGAAATACTAAATGAAAACCCATATTGAACCAATATGTTTGACCTGCAGAGTACGAGAGAATAAAAAGCGTGTGATGTGCGGAAATATGGGTATTATGACCGCTGGCCTGGTGAGTAGCGCTACCCAAAATTTAAGTTTATGCACCTCTGAAAAAAATCTTTCAATGCTTATTTTTCCCTTAAAAAATTTAGTTTAAAAATTTTCTTCGCCTATTTTAACTTTCAATAGATTTTTAATCAAAGAATAAAAATGTAGTTTATATTATTTAGGGAAAATTTCGGAGAAAAATTTCAATGAGCTTTTATTCTTCAGGCTATAATATTACTTGGAATCATGAATAACTAGGAACAGATCCAGACCGAAATTTTTTACTTATTTATTTATTCTTTTTTTCTGGGGGGGGGGGAAACAATTATTCGGTACCTATTTTTTGAAATTTTCACATTTTCAGCATGAAATTGGAGAAACATCTCTCTGGTCTCCTCTGTCTCCCAAGATCTACCTCAGTTAATTGGTCATATACATCTAAGAATTCCACAAGAAAACTTTTTTTTAAATGAGAAGTCCAATGAAAAAAAAAAGAAGCCTGTGGGGACAATACTTGTATGAGGTAATAGGGGCTCGCACCCCTCGATGACAGTTGCCGCCCAAAGGCTGGCAATAATCGTCTTTATGACGTTAAACAAATATACACTGGTGCGTTTGTATGTTCGTACCTGTACGTACGTACAGATAAGATACATTGCACGGGCCAAGATCAATTACCAGATAACGATCTTGGTGATGTCATGGCCCAGTACCAAACCCGCTGCGTCATTTCTTATCACCTCGACGCCGACAAGAAATGACGTAACGCATGACATAATTACGTACATGTACGTATGCATGTGTGTCTGTGTGCGTGTACCAAATCCTGTATATAAACTCTCAGAACCGGCTCAAAAATCGCCAGTGTTTGCCGAGGATTTGGCTCTCCCATACTTAACTGTATGAAGTGGCAGAACATGCAAAATACTGTTGAAGACCTTCTAGTGTGAATATCTCTCACGACAAGGTATTCCACAAAGCCCAACCTAAAATTCTACTCAGGATGGCTCCTCAAAGAAGGATCCTCATAGTATGCTTGTGCTTAAAGAAAACAAAGTAAAGTACATAGATGTATGTTTCTCAGAGTAAAATGGGTTGCAATGTTAGAATGGTTTTTTGCTTTAGAATGCGTTAATCTGCAATTCTTTACTTTGTGTACCCAAAAATGTGCAGGTAAACTATGGTGTTGAATACCTTGTTGTGAAGAGGATAGGTACTCAACAAGAAGGTAGCCAGCAGCTATTTGCGTGTTCTGCCACTTTGTACTTGCATATGGGAAGCCAACACCTAGGCAAACACTGGCAATTTTGTAGCTAGTCTTGTGAGTTTACATAAGGGATTTTAGCACATGCACACAAATACACATACATACATATATGTATGATATTACATCATATAATTATATCATTTCTTATTAGTCACTGATAATAAATGATGTAAGACGTTTGCTATAATTCTGTGACATTGTCAAGATCTGTATCTATCAGTTTGTCGTGGTACAAACATTGTATATTACTTGTATGTATGTACAGGTAAAAACATATAAATGTACAAGTGTGTACATAATTTGTTTAATGTCATAGGGATAAAAAATAAGACAGCTTGTCAGCGGCAACTGTCATCAAGGGCTGCAAGCCCCTATATCTCATACAAGTTGGTAATCCCCACATATGGTTTTTATTGCCTGGGTCAAATCTGTGGGCTGATGGTGTGTGTGTTTTATGGAGCACACTACAATCTTTACATTTTTTTTTCTTCAACTAATATATTGCATATTACACATTGATGTCCACAACCAAATAAATTCAAAAATTTGCTCAAGTGATCAGAGCCAAAAAGTGTTTTGTGTAGATAGAAATTTAAATAATTTCATAAAGAAAAATAACTTTTTTTAATTGAATAGGTTGTTTTAGCTAATGAAATGCAAAAGCTTAGATCTCTCTCAAGAGTGTATCTTGATTTTATTCAAATCTATTTTACTCTTAATTTATAATAATAATGGCCTATTTTATCATTATTTGTTCATTCTTGGTAGGAAGTGGGAGGATCGATTCTAAATCTATTAAAAACGTAATTAAAACAAACCTGGTCCGCTTATGACAGGAACTACTGGCAATGAAAAGTCACGACAACAGTTACATGTTAAATTCGAACAAGAACAGTATCTGTTGGGAGTAGCTTGACGTTCTTTACGGAATTCTTTGTGCAGTGATTTTTCCAGTAACGTTCTCCATTTTTCATCGTCTTTGTGACCTAAAATAATATATTTTGCTGTGTTAGTGCTGCCAGCCACGTCGAATGATAGTATAGCTGTATTTAAGAATAGGGAGGAAAAAATACGAGTAGTTTTACACTTTTCACCTACCAATATATTTGGATGCGGCAAATGAGATTATTAAGAATATTAACAAAAGCTCAAATACCGTAGAGAGTTTCATTCTCTAAGAATCTGAGTCCTTCTTTTGAAACGGACTTCCTTCCTTTGGTTTTGTGTCTAACCTCCCGTTTATATGGAAATAATGTCTAAAACAGAAGAAGAGAAAACGAATGATTAGAGATTAAAAAAGTAAAGTGCGAAGAAGATGAACAGCATAAATGTCGATGAAATAATGGCAGAATACGTTATTATAAGAAATATTGTTACACTATAAGTTCACCTTAAAGTTCATAATTATTTGGTTATAAAAATAACTTGGAGCTATATTAAAAAAATGTTTCTTTTTTTTTGTCCGTACTAATTGAGAGATGACAAGAAGTAGAGTTATAGCACAGTCAGAATATTAATGATAGAAAAATTGGTTTGTTTATGTAAAAAAGAATGGTGGAAAGTTGTGCATTGATATTTTTGAATCTTTAAATTTTTTCAATGCATCATAATATGGTACATATTTCGGTATTTTTTTCTTCTTTTTTTATCTCATTGTTAAGGGCTTCAGCTACGAGGCCATTTGACAGACCATTTTACTAGTGGTGTGAAAAATATCGATACGTATTGAACTTATCAAAGTTTCTCTAAAATATCGATATTTCCAATATCGATATATTCGGGAAATATTGTTGGGATCAACAATCCTCCTCCCCTCACACTTCTGTTCAGTCAAGTCTGTCATTTATTAGTGTGTGAGTATGGTGTTGAGGGCATTGAAACATATTTTCTGTTTTTAATCGTTCAAATAGTTTTTGTGTTACCTGATGGTGCATTGTAAATAATTGCACACCAAGTAAAGTTTTCATGCCTCTGGTTTTTTCCCACACTGGAGGTGTGAAATATTTTGTTATTCATCAACTCCTACACTTGTGTTTTATTTAGAGTGAAGTCTAAAGCTATATTCTTAATTCTACAACAGAAATATTTTAAATATTCAAATAAAAATATCCTCTGCCAAAAATTATAGTCTCTTCTTCTCTCCACAAGATATTATAGAATTCATATTTGGAAGGGGGTATGATAGGTAAAACTCCAGGGACTAAGTGAAATGGCTTTAGTTGCTAAAAGAAATTTGAATAACTTTAACATAAAATTTCATACTTTCGTCAAAGTAAACAAAATTTCACTGGATGTTTTTCTACGCATTGGGTTATTTAATAGGAGTATAAATTTGCATTAATTTTGAAATTGGTCTGCTCATTGTATGTTTACCAATGTTAAATGCTGAATTTGAATTTCAGTTCAGTTTTTTTGTGACGTCCATTTTTGACTTAAATAGTCAGTTGAAAAGATAAATTTCCGAAAATTTTGAGATTGCATCTTGTCAATGCTCAAATTTTTGATAGGCTACTAAATATTAATTTTTTATTTACTTTTTCTTTAGTCTTTACAAAATTAATTTTTTGATTTTTCAAATATTGTGGAAACTGCTTATTAGGGACACTGGATTAAGGGGACAACTGTTTATTTGAGAAAAATCAGGGAAGTCCTAAAACAAACACACTAAAACTGAAGGATATAAGATAAACATTCCTTTATTGGAACAAAGAAGTCTATAAATAATGGAAAATTGCTATTGAATTCTCTGATTTAAGAGATAATAACGTCGATTCAGATGGTTTTTGTTGTTCTCTGTTATTAATGTGCCTGTCTGTCATATTTTTTTGCACAAGTTGATTGGAAAACCATCAGCAGTAAGTTGATTCCGAATACATTGAATCAGTACCTATTACCAACTGTCATCAAGAACCTCTAGTAACCTTTTTTGTTTTGTCATAAATATTGAATAAATTGAAAAAAATATGATGTGTCCTCAAATTTTCCATTAAAAAATTTCAACTCCAGTATTTATTTATTTTTTAATTTCCATACATATACACTCAGCATTGGTTAAATGGGACACCGCTTATTTGGGACAAAAAAACGGAACTACCCAATCTGCCTCTATTAAGAGGTTTCCGCTGTATATTTTTAGCTGTTGTTTTAACTAACTAGGTAAAAATTTTCTTTTTTACTATTCTGGTGTAGGTATTTATTTTCCAAAGGATTTGTAAGACGCAGTGGTTACGTGCATAGTTTCATAGTTGCATAATTATATTGGACTGTAATCAATGCCATATTCCACACTCAAAATGGTGATGTGTTCAATTTGGTCCATTTAGTACAGTAGTTCCTGAACTGGGAAGCCCAACCCCTTTTTGAAGGCAAGTGTGCTTCACGGAGGCGTAAAATTGTTGCTACTACCAAAATAAACTAATTAAAAATAAATTAAAAAAAAAAACACAATAAGAATGCTGTTGTCACCAGTCGAGAGGGTAGCTTGACCCAAAAGAAAGTTTGGGAACTACTGATTTAGTATTACGAAATGAGACTGTAAAATTCATTTTAGGACTCACAATGTGACATCGGATCATCCTATCTCACTTTTGACACATTGCTATCAAATAATTTTCAAACTGTGTGGGTAATATGGCCGTAATACCAAAATTAGTTTTGAAATAAATAATGTTAACTGAATCAAAATTTCAGCTTCATTTTGTGTTTTTTAGTAAAGTGAAAGACGAGGTTCAAGAATTTGTTTTATTATTTTGATTTTTTCACCTCCCTTTTCTAGGTTTTGCCATAGCTTACCAACCAGTGGAAAATCAGAAAATTCGCACCAAAATTACAGTGACTGCTGTTCTCATAATGGATCATAGTTTCAGGGTACGTTTGTGATCAAAATTAGAAAAACTTAAAGTTATCGTCTTCCTTGAAGAGAAAAACAAATTTAAGATAAAACTAGAATTTTTTATTCTATTATTTGACATCTAACCGAAATTTTATAAATTATCTTCAATTACTGAAATGGAGTAAAGCATATCAACAATTATCTAATTATCTAACACCACTTATAGTTGCTTGAGTAGTTCTGCAAGAAAATGTGAAAATAATTAAAAATAATTAAACTTTTATCATGATTGAATAATTAATTTTCTGACGCAAATACTTGCGAAAAATTTAATGACTGGCAGTCGAGAAAACCATTTCGGCTAAATTTTTTTTGGTTTGATCGACTTTATTTTACTAACTGCACACCTCATGCAGTTTTCACGTTGATCGATTGTGAAACAATTTTGTTATTTAAAGTTATATTTTTTTGTTGATGAAAAAAACAGGTGGTTGTTAATAAATTCTTAGTAAATTATGTTCTTGGGGAATTTTGTCTTAAGATTTATCTTTTCTAAAATTGTGGTGCCTTCATTTGTTTGGAATAGGTGTGGTTTTGTATTTTTTCTGGCACGTGCCATATGGTAATTTACTTACCATGTTTAAAGTCCCTACCCGAATCGTGCATTTAAATTGCTGGTATGAGAACGACTGCACTTGATGCAGATGTCTGAATAATATGATTAAGAGATTGTTGATTGACAGACAATCGCTATAAAAATGTTCGAAATTGATTCCAACATTTTTTATTGAATTAATTTATCGTGGTTGTTTTAGTTTCATTACAGTTTTTGTCGAAAAGTAGCATATTTGTGTAGGAAAAAAAGAAAAGAATTAAAGCTTATAATAAAAACGAGTTTTTAAAAGATAAGCTTTTATTTTATTTTTTGGCTTTAGCTTCACACTAAATAAATATTATTTTTTTGCGGAAGGTTGGCTGCAGTATTGGTATATTTTAAAATCGCGGTAGTGAGTAGAATAAAAGCTTATAAAATGAACGTAAGTAAGCATTGCCGATGACTACAACTGGTTTTTAAACTAAATCTTGACTTGTTTGGCAAAATTATTGATGAAAATTTGGAGATTTTTGTATTATTGAAATTTTGTTTATTAACTATACGAAGACATCGGTGTAATTTAACCTACTCAATCAGAAATCTCATATTTTTTGAAGAAATAACTGTACTTTCAGCATAAGTAGTGATGGTAAAGAGCATTTGCTTTTTTTCTTTTAAATTATCGATTATTGATAATTTGACTTGAGCCAATTTCTTTTATCCACTTTACCATGATTTTCGTCTCAACGAATAACCAGTAACTAAAACCTATAACCTGAAAAGTTATTCTTGTTTATCAGAAAAATAATCAGCAACAAAAAAATAGTTTTTAACTAATAACCAGTAAACAGTAATCAATATACCTTTTTATTGGTACCCAGTAACCAGTAACTACAAAAATATTTTGGTTACATAGCCTAGTAAGTACCTATTTTCACGAATCAAAAATCACGACTCCTTTTTTTAGCAATTGTGTAAAAACAAAGTATGACAAGCAAGGTTTCGAGTGAAAATCAGCTGAACACAATCGTTTCATACATATAAGTATACCTGTATAGTCGTTCAAATTGGCGCAGAAAAACTCGTCATTTCACTCACTTCGTTGACACGTCGTGAAAACATAAAATGAAAAATGTCTTATCAAAAACGGCGGTTCCGAAGAACGTGCAAACCTTGTTAGTTAATTTCATTTTTCACGCATAATTTCTTTCGATGTACGATAAAGAAATTATCTAAAAAATTTGTAACCCAGTAAAAATATTTCTTAAAAAAAAAAAAAAACAGGAAAAAAATTAGATTCGCGTGAAATCGATCACGACGTGTACTCCCATGACTAAAATAAATTACCTTCGTGACTTAGATCTGCAATTATTACTTATTTACAGAAAAATAATGGTCAATTGATTATTTTTGGTTGTTATTGTACATATATAGACGAAGGAGTAGGTAAATGGGAATTTTGTATCGAACGTACGAGTAATTAGCAAATTGGCAGAGCATAAATGATACGAGTAAAAGTAAATCTCTCATTTCGTTAGACAACATCTTCAATACCAATTTTATGAGCCACCAACGCTGTGAAACAACGCTTTGTTTAAAAAAAAATAAAAATTATATGAATATACAGTACTGTCTCAGTTATAATGTAAAATTTAGTAATTAATTTCTGGTCACCGATTCAAAGAAGTGTGGCGGTAGGCTTTGAACCGCTTCTTCATCTTTGCAAATTTTACGTGAAAATTTTATGAAATTAGTTACGTTTTGGAGGTGTGAGTGATCTTCTTTGTTAAAATGTACTATTTTCCATGAATTATATGATACGAATATTGACAAAATGTATCTTAAAAAGTGAGTTATTCGTTTGAGTACGCGTCAGGAGTAGACCAATCTCTATTGTGGAAATTAGTGAAATTAGTAATAAATTGGTAACCAAACTGTATGAACATAATTCATTTAGTAAGCAGAATATTACGCAGTTATAATGCTAAGTTGTGAGGAGATGGCCAGTCTCCAATACAAAGGACTGTGTGGTTCCGCTATGCGAGCAGAATCGGTACAGTAACGAGAATAAAATTGGCGCATATAGGTACCTATATGGTACATTCATTGACAGAGTTAATTAATGAGATGATAAAGTGCTGTAGTAAGCAGTGTCACGCTCTATCAACGTGAATGACAAAAGCAACAAATTTTAGTAGGTACTTGATTAAAATTTGTTAAATATTCAGAGACAGCATGAGTAAAATAGTAGAATTTGTTAGTGTGAGGTAGTGATTTGTTAGTGTTTGCGTGGAGCATATAAGCAATATTGATATCGTTTACACTACGAATTCGTGAATGAATTTGCTTAATATTGTGTTGGATTTTTATTGCGTTCTTGACAGAACTCGGCAGTAAAAATTAACGTAAATTGAATATCAATACAATTCAAACACACTTGCATTATTGGTTCAGTTTGTTAGGAGAAAGCTGCAAAATGCTGAAGATTTATTTTATTTGAATACTGGATGAAAAGATATATACCTAATCCGTCAAGTTAGTTGTTTTGTGTCACTGAAACCAAATTACAATTCGTGCGTCGAGTGTATTTTTAAGGTTTATAAAGAACTTGAAAAATTGCTACATATCCGTGTTTTTAACATCGGAAATGTTTAACGGGAGGTACATAGCAAAAATATGACGTCATATGTAACCAAAAGTGAAAACAAAGTTGGCAACAAAAAGTGAGAATATAGTTTGCAACAATAAGTGAAAAAAACGAAGTTTGCAACAAAAATTGATAAAAACATAGAAAACCCCACATAAAAAATTAAATAAATGCCATTCCTTCATATTCAAAATCAAATACGTCAAATCTAAGATGTTTTTGAAATAGGCTACTGAGTAGAAAAACTAGGTAATTAATTTGTAAGTTCATTGAAAAATAATTTTGTGTGAATTTAAGCATAAATGATTTATTATTGGTTATGTGTTTAAATGAAGAAGTTTTTTGAACAATTTTCAAAACGGAATTACTTTTTTAGTTTGGAATTTGGCAGCACTGATTCATCTTATAATTATTCTGTGAGTTATACAATCGCATGTAAACAATAGAAATCAGCCGTAGATAACGGAATAATGCTTCTTCGATTTTCAAGTGAAAAAATTTTCCTACATTTGCTGTTAAACTGTAATTCTTAATTATAAATTATTATTAATTTGGTTTGTTTAATATGTAGGCATTAAAACAGGTATCTATATGGATAATAACTATATAATAAATCCACGATGAAAAAATTTTAATTTTTTTACATACTTTTTCAAATATTTTATCTAATTAAAATTTACTTTGACAATCATATTAGAGGTATTAATTATGTATTTATTATGAAATTATTGTCACGTTGTCTCCGAATGGTCCCACAAAATCAATTCGTGGGTAGGTACCTACTTTTTCTCAAAAAAAAAAAAAAAATTGATATGGAATGTAAGCCATACACCTAGAAAGATTTAAATAAGAACTAATCCTAAAATTCACCAAATTTAAATTCACTGCAACTTTCTGTTGTGAAATCTACGTTTTAACTGATTGAATGTTCTATTTTTCACCTTAGGTATCTTGTGAAGGTAGGCTATCCACGAACATTTACGTACCTACATAGAAAGTACACAACAGAAGTGGTCTTTTTGTTCATTCATCATTTTATAGATTTTTTCAGTGATAACGAAAATATAGTGTCTTTTATCGTAGTTAGCAGAAATAATATTATCTTCTTTGTGCAATAATGTGCGTAAATTAGCGAAAAAAAAAAACGAGCGGATATTGTTAATACCTACATGATGAAATTACATAAATATTTTTTCACAAGCTAACTGATTAATACGTAGGTAGGTACATTTTTATGAAAGTGAAAATACAGAAAAGAAAAAAGCCCTCATAAAAACGAAAAATATTACAGTCAATACTTTCAAACACAGTGGGGTACTTACATTTCATATTATCAATCACTTTTAACATCTGAATGGAAAAATTATGAAAGTCTGTTTACAGCAGTAAATGAATTTATAATTTAGAAAAAAAAAAATGTTTTCATGTAGTTTTATAGCTTAGGTACCTATGTAGCATAATTGTAATTTCTTTTTTTTTTTTTTTTTCTGTCTGCTAAAGTAAAAATATACCCATAATTATGACGAATAACGATCGTTTTGAGTACACAAGTGATGATTCAACCATAGTGATTCGTGTAAACTTTGTCGAAAATAATTTCATTAATTAAGTTCGTTGTCATTTAAAATCCTACCTCCTGCAAACTGCATCACATATTAATTTCCAATATGGTTTCAAAACTCGCATCAACACGTTATTGTTGTTATTGTTGTTAATACTTTTTACGTTTTAATGGGATAATCGCAGCTACTGATTGCGAGAAAGTACTCTTACGTTTTACTTCACACTGTTTATTTCTTACGAGTATGAGTTAATAAATAATTTCTATACATCCATTGTATACCGAATATACATTTCACATTCGATGTTTATTTGGAAAAACACTGTCTAGAGGGAACGATCATATTTGTGACCATCGTTTAATGAGAATATCAGTTCTTTGCCGAGCTATCAGCCTGTCATTAAATTCTGAGTCTGTGGTGGTGATAAGAGTTAATTGGAGGTTAGGATTCGAGGGGTTCTATTGCCTCCTTCATCTTTGCAACAGTAAAATCATAGGTTTTCTGCATATCAATAAAATTCATCGATGCAAGCAAAATCTATGGCTTTCCATTTTCAGTTACATTGCACAAATAGTCTCTAGTGGAGCTTATTTTTGTTTTATTGAATTTTGTGGTATTATAAATTACTTATAATGAATTAGGCTATTATAAAAACAAAAAAAAAATGGTTTAAAAGGAAATCGAGAAGTACTTTTGTTAAACAAACCAACGGCCGAGGTGGAAAAGGTTTTTATGTCGGAGGGGGGAAGAGTAGTTGTCCTGAATTCAGTGTTTACATATGAGCGCCTTCCCTGTAACTTTTTTGAAAATTTTAAAAGTACCTAACGAAATAAAATTTGGCTGTTTGTGAAGAAAATTTCGTTATAATGCCATCATGTTCGATAAAAATAATTAGCTAAATAGGAACTGGGGATGGGAACTATCGGATTGAAAACTATCGATAATACTATCGGTAGTTTTCTATTCCTAACGAGTAGGTACTGCACAACTTAAAAAAGGCTCACTAAATAACAAATATAATGTTATTTTTATCACAGTTGACAATGACAAACAGGCATAAATCCTTATGAACCCAACCGGATCTCTTTATGATTATCAATGCAGTATTTCAATACCTATGGGCTAGATTCTTAGTCATCATTAATTTAGAATTCACTTTATGGTAGGGGAATTTAGCTATGTAAATTCACTTTAATTACCTCCTGACGGGACTTAAGTTTTTTCCTTATGGTTCATACTACGGTGGAAATAATTTTTTTTTAAATACCGAAACTATTAAGTAAGTACACTTATTTTTTCCATTAAGCAGTTTACTTAAGTCAACAAAACGATTAAGAATATGGTCCATTGGTATCTTCGCTTTAAAGGGAAGTAGGTTCTTCTGCATCAATACCAACGGACAGTGTAATATATTTTCTGGGGAATTTTTTGACTGGTTTTTGCTCACTGTACTATCGTTGTTCTTTAATTACACGTTATCTCTTTAAAACTCAGGATCTCGACCCCTGCGTTGTTATATTATGGGTGGGGCGAGGTTGTCTATGAAATTTCTCTATTCTTTAGGTACCAACTTACCTACCTACCTACAAACCTACTTCAATTGGCATATTTTGTATTTATAGACTTCATAATATGCATCTAGGTACTTTCAAGTAATTTGTCTCCGTATGAGACCCATAACATATTATACCTAAACTGTGTACGATATTAAAAGTAATTAAACTATGTGTACTGGGCTAATTTCAATCCCTCGACCACCTGCGACTGTTTATAAAATTCGATGTTCTAAGAGAAATTATTTTATAAGTTTCTATATTGAACAGCTGCATTTATACAAAAAATGTTGTAACCTACGAGGAAGTCTGTGATTGGGCTGAAAACTGTGGTCAGAAGCCTTCAATTTTGAAACATCTATAAAAATAAAATTTCAAGAACTCGAGTGCAACAGTCGCTTCACTAGAAAACGAAGGTTTTCAAAAATCAGCCAATTATAAATAAAATTTATTGGCAAGGTGTTCGTACAGATCGTGAATAATGATTGGGTCGAATTTCGTAGTCATCGATTGAAAATACGTATTTTAGAGTCAAAAATCAGAATTAATCAGGCATAGACTATCGAAAGGATCTTTCGGTGGATCCACACCAAAATCATGATTTTAGGCTTAGTGTTGATTGTTCATGCGAAATTTCGTGACTCTGGGGGAAAAAATTGTGACCAGTACCGTGTGGTAACAAGAAAATGGAATATGTGTAGCCTTTGTAAAGGAATTGATTTTTTAGGGCCAAAAGTTTCCTTGGGTCAGGGACTAGCTAAGGAGGAGAATGGCTACTTTAAAAATATTTTTGAGTCGGAAAAATCGACTAGTTGCATATATAGTTGGAAAATAGTGGAATTAGATGACTTTTTTTTGAGGAAGTACAAAAATTTTTTGCAGCATTTGGAAAATTTGGAGTTGGAAAAACTGGTAGTTGAATATACGAGTTGGAAAATCATGCCAGTTGATGAACTTTTTTTTTTCAGCTGTTGGAAATTCAGAAATTTCATTCGGAAATTTTCGTTTTACTCCCCCTCTAAAAAAGGCTTTCGCTGAGTCCTTGTCTTGGGTTTGGAACGAAAAACCTATCCATTCTCTACCTTCAGTCATTTTATAAGATAAAAATTATTATGCGGATTTTCATAGAAAACCTACGTAAAAACATACTAAAAAAACTAGATGCAATCTCCATAATGAAAAAAATTTTAAAATTGAAATTTACAAAAATTTATCACTTATTTTTGGAAAAAGTAAGTTTTTTCAGAACAGTCATAAAATTTTTATCGTTGAATTCAAGAATTTAAGGTTAAAAACTGAATATATGTTGCCTATTACTGCATTTTACAGGATTTTTCCAAGAAATTAGGATGTAGGTAATTGAAAATTTGTCCCGCTGGTAAATTAGAAAATTTCGCACTTCGCATGACAGGCATCTAAGCATCTTTATTCTATAGGTAGTAGAAATAATATATATATTTAAAATTAGAATATCAGTTTTTTTTTTTTTTTTTAATTTTGCTAAAAAGGTAGCTTAGCTCAGAAACGTAGCTTCGCTATAGGCTAGTGTTTGATGGGAGAGGTCGCAGACAGATCCACCTTATGAAGGGGGTTTACATCTATTCTGTTGTCACTTCTGATCCCTCTCCCCGAACGCAAGGCCACTATTATCGACAAAGAACTGTATTTCTAGATGTCAAGATATTCTCCCGCTAAGACCACCCTCGGGACCACCTTTTGCCGGAATTCTTGGGGATGGGCCTCATCTACTGTCAACTACATGCATTTTTGTGATAATAAATTGCAAATTACTCTCCAGTAAGTTTTGGTAAGATCTTAATATGCTTAATTATTATGGAGATTAATTAACCATTTGGTATCCATCTCCGTCTGTCTCGGAATATGAATTAATGTGGTGGAAATTAAAGTCATCGAGATCCACGACTGACCACCCAGATCCTCATTGTTTTTTCTTGTGGGGATTTCGTGGAAATGTAGGAGAGAAAATTTCGCTGGATGGACTCGGAACTCATAAAGGAAGGGTGATGGGAGTGATGGTTTTTACTGTTGCATGTGGATGTGTCGCCCCCCTTGCATACCACATTAGTGACACTGTTTGAGAATTATTGAAACGGTTGACAGACTCTGCATTTGAACCTAATATTGAAATTTCAACAGCAGAAATATTTTTAGCAACTTTTTTTGAAATATAAATGGTTATTCGGTGGCGTATTTAGGTTTTAGAAAAAAGGGTTGTTTAAACCATAGAAAATGAAAAAAAAAGAGGTGCTCATAGTATTAAATTTAATATGTTGACTATTGAAGCTCTTTTGTATGGGAGGAATAAATGGAGGCGTTTGAGCATCGCAAAAGGTAGCTTAAATACGCCACTGTGTTTTTGTATGACGTGTAAATATATTACAACTCCATTAAACATTTTTTTAATATTGCCTGTGTTCATGTCACAATCATTTTTGAACAAATAAATTTTTTGAACGTACAGAAACTCAGGAAAATACCATCTTGCTGTTATATTCTGAAGAAGTATAACCATGGGAAAAATTCAGAAATCAAAATCAATACTTACGAGTGAGCAAATGTGGTATTTAAACATTTTAAACTTCTCAAAGTCAATTTTTTTTTCTTTTACATTGGTTTAAGATCTTAAGTCTGGTCAAGTGACGAACAATATTCATATTTCTTTCAAACACTTTTGATTTTCTCAATACTACTAAGTTAATATATATGAAGAACTCAGTTTCAAGATTGGTCTAAGTATTATTATTTTTCAAGATAATACGATAGGAACAGATGAGCCAATGATCTGAGTGGACGTAGGTATTTCTCAGTTGGAATGGTTGTATTAACCACAATATTCAATATTCTAAGACATTCTCACCTTGATTTTCTCCAGTTCGAAGTAATTGTGGGAAGTTTTGGAACTGAAAATCATTTGTTGATAGGTTAATTTTGGAAAGTAACCTAAATTATCAAATAATCTCCCCTATTATCTTTCTAAGTTGACTACGATTTTATTTGTATTTTGTTCTTTTAATACATTGCCAACAGGAACAAAATGGTCAATGGAAGAATTCAGTTTCTTGAGATTTTGACTGGTTGTCATTTATTTCTAACCCTTTCCACTTGTTTCTTTTCCCTTTTACACCCTCTTTTCAATAGAAGTCATTCGCACCATATTGGTATATGACCGACGGAAATTGTGGAGATATCTCCAACTATCACCATATACTAGTACCTTGTATATAAAAAATTACATACATTCCTTGTGGGTATAGTGGTCTGGCTCTAACTAATTTTTTAGTTTTAAAAAGACGTTAAACTGTGAAATCTTATCAATGCAAGTGCGTTAATGCTTATATTTCACCAGATTTGGTGGCACGTGCTTTTTTAAGATGACTCCTTTTTTTCACTCCTTCCCTTATGTTGAATTCTATCTTACTCTCTCCTCACTTTTGCATTTTCTGTTGTTAATCCGCTATTTTCTAACTTCATTGGAAGTCACTTCTGGTATCTTTCTCATATCAATAATATTTTTCTTTTCTATTTCTTTTTAAATAATTGGTGAGAAAGGGTTCTCTCCTCTGCATCATTCTTTTATATTTCTATTCTTTGAATTTCAATCTTTGAGAATGTTGGAAGTGGTGCTGAAAATGGAACCTCATTACGTTTACCTATGGTCATCTCTGATTAATTATCTGTATAAACTCATCTCTCCCCTATTTATTTTCACTTGTTCCTTTTTGTATCTTCCTGTGTAGGAGTAGATGCTGGAAATTTACATTACTCAAAGTAAATTTTAAGGGTTTAAATTATATCGCGAACTAAGAATATGTTCCCAAGGAACTTATTAAGTTCGTTAATTACACATGAACCAATCTGAACTGAAGTAGCCTGTTTTTAATCTCGCGATATTTTTCAACATTAAAAAAATTTTCGCTTTTTAGTGTTTTTGGAGATTAATTTCAGTCTCTATCAAGTAATATTTTCAGAAAGAATTGGACTGAAAATTGGAGACGTTCCAATTATGTAAAGTGAACTTAAAGTTGCATTTTTCTAAAGTAAATAACTTTTGTGGAGAAACTGTTTGTCAGAAGACAGTTGAACTTTTCATTAAATTTATCTCATAAAAAGTTAAATTTTATTTTCTTTGAAATTTAAAATCTCTCAACAACAATATAAATTCTTTCTTGGAGTTTACAAAAATTTTCTGGGAGAAATCAATGTTCCAAATTGGGGCGTTTCCATTTTACTCCCAATTACTGGTTTCATTTTGGGATTTTCAACTTGATTAACCTCTCGAAAGACAAATTTTTCTGTGAGGTTGAATTTTTATTTAAAATAAAAGGTTAGGATAATAGTCCTAGTAGGTTGATTGTAAGGGATACTTGAAACAGAGTACAAAATATCCTGGCTTATCTGGAATAAAAATTATTTTTGTTTTGATTGTTAAAAAAATTTAATTTTGGTAGGTTTCGAACTACTAATTGGGTGAGTTAAAGAATACGATCGAGCTCAGATATTTTATTTATTATGTAGGCCCTCCGGTTCGGATACCACAAAACTTGAAGCAAAAGTGTACTAAGTTTAGATATTTTGAGGCTGATTTTAGATAGTATTAAGTGTAATAGCCATATATATTTTTCTATATAATGGTGACACTCCGCTGAAAGGTGATTTAATTTGTTCGCATTTTTACAGGATCAATATAGGGAATAGAGTAAACATTAAACACAAGTTTCGTCTAAATAAGGTTCTGGGGACTTGCTTCACTTCTGGTATGAGACCCTCAAATGTAAGCTACCGCTACAGCATCAACTCGACCTTTTCATTAATCAATAGGATAATCGACATGTTTATATTATTCAGTTTTCATGCACTTTTCTTTTAGATTAAGTGGCATTGACTAAATTATACTGAATATTAGAGTTTGACGAACTCCACCATCACACAACCGCGTAGACATTTTGTAAAAATTAAAGGATAAAGGATAAACTTTTTTTTTTTTTAAATCGCTGATACAAACCCGTATAAATTGTTTCGTGCGATAAATAAGGAAAACGCAATGCAACAATACGATAAAAAAAGTTCTGAAACCGGCACACAATTCGCCAACGAGTGAAAAACAAAAAATGCAACCCGCAGCACACGAATTCAAAAATACGACGACTTTCGAAGCAACGACAAAAAACCGCCGAAACGTCACAAACCAAATTAACGGAAACCTGGCAATGTAATATTTTTATGGAAGATACGCGACGACGACGTGTCCAAGAACAAAAAGAAGAAAAGTGCCACCAAAAAATGAATGGAGAGAACAATCGAATCGCAATATTATAGTATTATTGCGTTTAAAAAGTAATAATAACGACGAAAATATAAATGTGAATCAAAAAATATTACAAACCGAACAATATACAATAATATAAGATTCCAGATAGGTATGTTTACTGTACGAAATAAATCCTACAGGTACTGTATTTTATGTCAGAGTTTGATAGGGTATAATATATACCGATATTTGAATCGAAATTCCCAAGGCTCAAGAGTTGATTTCGACACTTCGATATTTTTTCTTCTTCTTCGACTTTTGTCTCGTGTACGTGTGTATGTGTTTTTTCATCTCTCTCCCTTTTTTTTTTTTTTTTTTTTTTTTTTTTTGTTCCTCTCCACTTGTAAACACCTTTTCCTATAGTATACTCGCTCCCTATGGACGAGTTATTATAAACCAAACGGAGAATATACACTTGTGTGCTATTATAAGAAAGTCGAACCCACTTTCACTTCGCATTTCGTGGACCAAGTTTACGGTAAGAAGAAGAATCCGGTATGACGTCATTCGGTTATTCCGGTTTTTATTTTGTTGGCGACTGGAGTCACTTTATGCTGGGGCGTCCAGATAATAGGTACAGCGTAGGTATCTACGTACGAACTGCATGAACGATTTAAACGCACAATAAAGATGTCGCATACGGGGTGAAACTACGAACGAACGAACGAAAAAAAAAAAAAAAATCTTGACGTCAACGCTGGTTGGTACATTACATAGCAGCTGTGTCAAATAGTCTGCGTAACAACAGCCGCGAAATGTAAGTCGACTTTGGATGGTGGTTACGAAAGTTTGACGTGAGTCAGGCTTGAAATCCGGCAGGGAAGTATCGTTTATCAGATTTTCCCGATTCGCAAACTGGTTCGCGTGATGAATGAGGCTACGGAGGATGCAATAAATGCGTGCATGGCCTATGGTTGCAGAAATGATATTCCAGGATGAATAATGCAGGCGGATGTAGCCTTTCTGAAGGGAGGGGAAGAATATGCGGGCCATGAGAGGAGGACGAGGAGGTTCATGTTGCAAATCAAATGCATAATAGCGATGTAATGGAATGGGAATGTTTTTCTCTCCCCCTCTATCTCCCACTCACTCACGTGCTCTTTCACTCTCTCTCTCTCACTCACTCTTTCTCTTTATCTCTCTTTCACTCTCTCTCTCGCTCTATCTCTCTCGCTCTCTCTCTTTCTCCCTCACTCGCTCTCTCTCTCTCTTTCTCTCATTCTCTCTCTCTCACTTTTTATTTCTCTCTTGCTCCGTTTTCTCTCTTCATCACTTATATCCACCTGTGATGAATAACAGCTGTTAAGTAGACAGCTTTTATGCTACTATGAAGAGAATTTAATTTCGTAGAGACGTAAAACTTGAGGATGGGTACATAATCAGTTGCTGATCCTTATTGGGTGGCGAAGAGCCAACCTCGAGTGTTTATTTTCAGGAATGGGGAGTTTAGATTGATTTGAAAATTCTCAAGTTTTCTATTTTTCCCATTTATTTCGAAGGATTATTTACCCAGTTTCTGTTGGGTGATGTAAAGTAGCGATTTATAGATTTCTCATAATAGGTCCTTGATTTGAAATTGGTTTTTAAAAATTATCCCATATTTACCCTTCAGGTAAGTAGGTACTTTAGTTTTCGGTCGGTATTCATAGATGATATTTCGGGTTCACTTATCTAAGGGTCCATTTAAAACCTGCATTGCTCAGCTATATTTCTTAAATCTAATTTTTTGTTCATAGTTTTGTTATAGTTTATGTCAAGGAAGTTACGTTTCTCATCATATTCTGAGCTAAACTATTTTTTTTAGACCCTTAGACAAGTGAACCCTAAGTGTCGTCTGTGAATACCGACCTTAGACATTTGGTAGAACTGAGGGTAGGGTAAGCCGTGAAAGAATGGTGTTAGTCTTTGAATTTTCGTGGTTTACTAGAACTCGAAAAAAAACTTTTTTGGAATAGTCAACTGAAAAATACATTTTTTATGGCCTCGAACTAAACAAAAATTAGGAAACTTCAAAACGACGTAAAAAAATACATCGACCAATCAGAATAATCAGATTCTCTGGAATGAGGTATTTAGTGTGCCGGTGTTTATAAAAAAATAAACGTGACGATTTTTTCTTCTAATCAGATTTTTAGAAAGAAAAATAGCACTCTCCATGGGTGAGATACTAGAAACACATTTGTGTTATCTCCATCATCAATATTAATAAAATAGAGTTTTGACTGACTGACTGACTGACTGACTGACTCAATCATCACCGTCCTGCTAAAACAACTCTACCGAATAACTTAAAATTTTCGAGGTATATCACTAGCATAGTGTAGGTACTCGTTAAGGGAGGATTTTTTGAAATTCCCCCCAACGGGTCAAAAAGTGATGAAATGTATTTTTACAGTTTTTTCCAATATCTCTTTAATGGGTTGAGATATCGAAGAAATTTTTGAATTAAAATATTGTTGTATTCATTTTTTAAAAATCAATTTCTGGATTTTTGAAAATTTATCCCTTAAGAGGTTGAAATGGGGTGAAATGTGTTTTGACTTTTTCTCACATTTTTGTCAATATTTCTTCAATGGGATCAGATATCGAAGAAATTTTCGCACTAAAATATTATTGTATTCATTCCTTAAAAATTAATTTCTGGATTTTTTGAAATTCATCCCTTAAGATGATGAAATGGGATGAAATGTGTTTCGACTTCTTTTCAAATTTTTGTCAATATGTTTCTAAGGGGATAAGATAACACGAAGATTTTTGCTCTAAAATATTGATGCATCTATAATAGTTTACTTTTGCGCCGAGAGAGAGCGACACCAGAGGAGGTTGGGCTGCGAAGCCCCCTAGTATATTATAATGTTCACATGAAAACTAGTTGATTGATACTTGCGTGATTTTCTGCGCTCGCTTTTTATTCGTTTTACAAAGTTCACACTTATATCAAAATCACCTACTTTTTGCACTTATATCACAAATAACTATTTTTCTCAAAAATTTGAATTTTTGGATCCGACTAGGTGAGTTGGATTTGATGAAAAATTCTCTTTTGAAAACAGGAATGCGTGTTTGAATCACATGCCATTTATGTTAGAAAAGTAAAGAAAAAAAAAAACAATTATTTTATTTGGGGTATCAGTCCCTTGCATTTTTCCACTTCACAAAATTGACACTGAACAAAGATCACCCAAGGCTTTGAGAACCTGTGAATCGAAACCAAATATCCGAACTGCTGAGTAATATTCTCAAAAATTGATTTGAAGTTCTAGAAGACCAAGTTGTTTGCCATGTACGAATATTGGCACTGGAGCCATGTAACGGCTTATATCAGTGGTTCGGAAATGGACGTTACGAAGCTTCTTCCCAATCAAGCATTAAACTTATCCCGTACATATTAATTTCATTAATATGGAATATATATTAATTCGTCTCCGAACTTTTAAAAGGATTTATTCACGTATCACAAATTCGTCCCCAACAAAGAGGTAGCCCTGTAAATCTTTTTTCATGCATACTTAGTTCTCAAATTTAACCAAGTTCGAATCATTCATTATTTCAGTTTAAGTCTAGAGATTTTCATATCAGTTCACTTTTTCTGTCTCGTTTAAGACACTCCACATGAGAAAAAAGTAGTTTTTAAATTTTGAAAACAATTCAATTGCCTCAGGTTATTTGTATCCGAACCGCAGAAATATTTTTCATGGATCTATAATATATCTGCCAATATTAGTGAAAATCTGCTAAAAACTTAACCTTACAATTGGAGTAAATTTGACCAACTGAAAAAATTTCAGGTTGATCTCATAATTTTTTCATTGTAGACTAAATACTGTTTTATTTTGCATTAATGATGAATCGCTGTATTGCAGATTAATTTGAAATTGTTTAAACATTTTTCAAAACATTTGAATCAGATTACGAATTTTAAGTTGTACCAGCTAAGTAGTTCATATTTGTTTTGACCAGGGACAAGTTTAGACAGTTGATTGTAGAAAGTGATGAAAGTAGGACAAGTTTAACTATGAGGTAACGTATGATGGTCCAACTGGAACTAGTTTGGTATCTTCCTCAGATATGACATTTTCCCAGGTAAAATAGACCTACTCTTACACTTTTTAAAATTGTTGGTTTGAGAATAGTGACATGGTTCAAAAACTGTCATTTTTGAATAAAACATGCTTCAGTGCCTGCTTGGACTGCGTCGTTTAATGTGGTTACACATTTCATTAATTTCTTCAATATTTTAATGTTATCTAGAGTAAAGTGGGTACATATGTGATTTGGGTAAAAATTCTTTACGAAAAATAAATTTCATTGATATTCATTTATTTATCTAGTCTGGAGACACCTACTTGAATACAACTAGTTCAAATTTAGTGAAAACTTTATTCATCGGCTATAATTATTGAATCAAGTTTTAATTTTTATTATTTTTTCGCTGAGATGTCTGTCTGACATATTTACCAGTTTCAGTGAACATAGTGGAAGTGAAACTTGTTATGCTGAAATTTGTATTTTGAAGAATGGATGTTTTGTTGGCAGCGTGATTTTTCATTTTTTGTTTTATATAAACATTAAAATGCAGAAAAAGTTGTACAAATTAAGAAAATTGTTCTCACCAATTGGTGAGAGCTTCAACGTTAAAATTAAATCACGCAACCCTCATTCCACTGATAAGAAAGCAATATGAACGAAAGTGTACAGAGAAGGCAAGAGGGAAATGAATAAAATACAGTTGAACAGTCCTACCTTTCATAAGGAGGGTCAGCGGTAATGTTTTTTCATTCCATCATTCCACGTGCTTCGTTTCATGACTGTTTTTAGTTTACTGCTCAATGCAAGGAAGTTTCACTTCAATAATACTTTTTGAATAGATGAAAATAGAGTGCTGTGAATAGAATCACTGCATTTTTCGTGAAAAAATATATAATTTTCGTATAATTATTTGTATATTTTGTCAGTTTGACACAAAAATTACTTTATTAGAAAAGTAATAACATTTGAACAGATGAAAATAAAGTGCTGTGAATAGAATTATTGCATTTCTCATGAAAAAATGTATCACTTTCATATAATTATTTACGTATTTTGTCAATTTGAAATAAATATTACTTTTGCAATAAAAGCCTAATAACTTTTGTACAAATGAAGATAGTGTGCCATGAATTTTGTTTCATGTGCTTCGTTGCATTACCATTTTGTTTATTTTATTTCGCAGGCTTCATTATATTACCATTTTGTTTATATTTTTGTTTCATAGGCCTTGTTGCATGACTGTATTTAGTTTACTACCCAGTGCAAGGAAGTTTCACATAAAAAAATTTTTTTTTAATAAACGTGGTTAAATAACAGAAGACAAAATATCGAGAAATTATTGTTTTGGGCAATAAACTAATGTTACCAATGAATAGCCAGGATAGATTATGGCATACCTCACCATTAAACCAATGGCCAATTCTTATGTGGGAACTGCCATACCTTGCCTGATATAAAATACATTTGCCAGTTATCATCGGAGGTGAGATGGTCATGCGGTTAAGTTCACTGCTTTTAGCTGGCAAATATGTAGGTCTCAGGTTTGATTCCCCAAACCGATGAAACCTAAATCTGGTGACCTTTGACGTGTGCTGGACATGCATGCACCCTAGTGATGCATGGTGGAACTCACAACTTTCCTTCCTAACTTAAATCACCGATAGATGGGGGATTATATAGTGGAATTAGAACCCACATAGGTAGTATAAGCCTATGTGTATAGGTATAAGAGGCATTTCTGGCTCCACCCAACCTCCCACAGCATCTAATGTTGTTCAACTCTTGTTGAGTCTCTCTAGGAGGAGAGTGTGTGGGAATTGCCATACCTTGCCTAATGTAAAATGCATTTGCCAGTTATAGTCGGTGGTGAGATGGCCGTGTAGTTAAGTTCACCACTTTTAGCTGGCAAATATGTAAGTCCAGGTTTGATTCCCCAAACTGACAAAACTTACATCTTATAACCAACATTCCAACAATATCAGCTGAAATAATTGCAGGTAAGGTGGCAAACAGTGACATAGTCAGGATTTTCATGAAGAAAGGTATTTAATGGAAACAAATTTTTTACCTTTTACCGCGAATTTCAAGAACTTTTTTTAGGGCGGGTGGGATCATAGACCGACTTTGGTCAACCATCAGAGTGAACAAAAACATTTGAGTTATAAAATGTCGACCTTACCTTCCGAACTAGGGCTGTATGTAGGATTCATTTCGGGTGGGGGAAGAGAATTTATAAACTGAAATGTTTTGTGTATTTTGGGATATGAATTTTTGATTTTCATGCTAATGGCCATTATTGTCATAAAATAAAAAATCATTATCGTCTTACTCTGAGAAATTCTGCTTCAAAACATCCGAAGGAGGCGTTCATCCCCCTAATCCCCCCTGGCTACACCACTGGTGAGAAAGTTATCTGCATAATTATAACTACTTTGAATGGTTGGAAAATTTTTAATTCTGTTCTTTTGTTAACCAGTTTGAATGATCTTTCTGCATAATTTTGCAGACACATTTTTTAGACTAACCTGTGGACCATTTGAGAAGGCATTAACATTTTTCCCATTTCTCACTCAGAATGACTTTATTTACAGTTTTCGAGTTCATTTGGTTGGTTATGTAAAAAGGCTACGTTAAAAATCCTGTAAGCTTTAAAAATACCTAATTTAATTCAGATAATTTTTCAATCGCAAATTCAGTCGTTTCGATAGATTTTCTTAGAAAAAAAAAAAAATCAAAAAAACTGATCTTAGTCAATCATTGTATTTCATTACTTTAAAGTTAAAAACTGTTTTAATTTCATCTACAATTAAATGAAGAGAAAAAAATAATTAAAAATGAAGAATATGTTAAAAATAAATTAGAGAAAATAAAGTATTTTTGTATACAATTTACTCCCGTAGTTCCTTTTTAACCGACGGTTATCAATTCGATCAGTATATGTATATTTTTTTCTTTCGGGTTTGTTTCTGCATAACTTCTCAACCTGGGCACAGAATTTGATGAACTTGTTTTTTAATGATAGAGGGTGATCTCACGGTGGTACCAGTCAATTAAATAAAAAACTTCAGTATTATGTTTCTCATTTCAGCACATTTTTATTTTATGAAGTCGGTGTAACGTATATTTTCGTCTATTTTTAGAAATGATGAACATATTCATCCACACATTTTCAAATACCAAAAACGTAGATATTTATCAATAATAATAATCCTATAACTCTTTATAAACAACCACTAAATTACCCGTATTTGATTTTATAAATATTGATATACTTTCTGTATATTCATGACCTAATTGTGCCTGTCCCTCGAGTACTCGACGAGTCAGCACAACCCTATAATAACAACACCCTACCTCACTTTACCTATCTGACACGTACGTTTTCATACCCTGAACGAGTATATAATCCCTCGATTCAGTGGAATAAGACACAGTTCCTTGACAGCTACTTCTAAGTACCTGGAACCTCTCTAGTAGAAGTCTCTAGTGAACAGATAGTCTTGCTTGTTGAATTGTGATTGTATATGTATAAATATTAACGTATGTACTGTGATGTACAAATTATTATTTTATTAAATGTGTAAACTCACTTGTGTGTTTTAAATATTATTGAGTCTCTAACCAATGTTAATGTCCACAATAGTCTGTGGATGATAAACTTGAATTTATTTTAGAAGTATTACTGCTTTTCAAGTACGTGATATTTCGTGTATGGTGTAACACTGAAAGTGGTTCTAATTAGGTACATTACCACTTCTTTTGACCGTTACATTATTGGCGCCCAACTGGTCTGCTACTGCGAATCAAACTCTCGCTCTAGTACCTATTTGACGGAATTGCTGATCCAAGCTGCTTTTTCAATTCCTCTGGTTCGAAGTACTTTGCTCTAACCTTGAAAACTTTAGAAATGCGTAAGGCGCGCTCTTGAGGAAAAGAAGTAAAGGTTATTTGCGAGTGGAAAAAGACCAGTAGTGAAAAGAAAATCGAACTTCAAAATCAACCAAGGATATTTATTGTACAAAAATAAAAAACAGATGTATCTACAGAGGTCAGGAAGATTTCAGCAACAAAAGGCCGCAACGGATCTATCAAGCTCCTGTTCAAACAAAAGAAAAAACAAAGTAACAATTAATATTAATTATAATTCGCGTCCCTCCCTTAATTATAAGAAGTGTTAAATAATTATAAGTCGCGAAAAAATTTATTTTCATGAATGAAACTTGGGAAAATTTATCCGAACCCAATACTACTGAAACAAATTTAAATTGGCTTATCGAATCTAAAAATTTTGAACTAATCAATGTATGTCAAAATTTAAATATCGAAGTTGATAAAAAATATTTTTCTCGTATAAAAACCCAAGAGGATATCCTAGTAAAAATTAAATCTAGTAAAGACATACAAAAATTATTAACCCCTGAAAATATAAAAATAATTTTACAAACAACACAAAAACCTCGTGAACAAATCCCCGAATTAGAGATCCCTATTTCAAGAAAATACTTTGATCCCCCTACAACTTCAACCCCACTTTTGGAAAATTTGGATAATCCCACACCATTTCCAAGAGTCAAGACAACAATTAATCTTGTCGATATTACTGAGTGCTTAGAAAAATCTGACGAAGATTTTCTCAGCCCAGAACTTGAAACTAGAATATTAGAAAATTTTATTCCCCCTGTAGAAAATAAAATGTCAGGAAAGGCTGCAGTAAATATCAGACCTTCCCTATATGGGCACACCCCAACTGAAGATATCGTGTCATTTTTAATTGGATTGAAATATTAGGACATACTGTCCGATATAATGAATTATGCCCATTAAATAAAAACATTGAGGCAATTAAAAATTTAAATCCCCCTAATACGTTAAAACAATTACAATCATTTTTAGGATCAATAAATTATCATAGGAAATTAATTCCTAATTTAGTTAAAATTACTGCCCCTCTTACTGACTTACTAAGAGGAACAGATAGCAAATCAAATGTCAAAATTAAATTAAATCAAAAACATCTTGAAATTTTTGAAAAATTAAAAGAAATAATGATTTCCAAACCTGTATTGGCAATTTACGATCCATAATTGGAAACCTGTGTAGAAGTTGATGCTTCGAAAATTGCATTAGGTGCAGTGTTGCTGCAAACTAATCCAGTTACAAAGCATAAACATCCTGTTGGATACTTCTCAGAAAGAGTCCAACCTGCCCAGTCAAAATTATGTTCTTTTGACTTGGAAATGTTAGCAATTACAAATGCGTTAGCCCATTTCCGTGGATACTTACTGGCATTACGCTTTGTAGTATACACGGATCATAAGCCTCTGATTTACCATCAGAAATTCAATACTCCAAGCCCCAGACTAATTAGATTAATATCTAAATTAAACGAATATAGTTTCCAAATTAAACATATCACCGGAAAAAATAATCGCATGGCTGATATGTTATCTCATCCTCATGATGAACCGGACAAAATTACATTTGAAAAAGGTGAATTTTTAGTAGATAAAAAATATGCTCTTCAAGATGAAGAGAAAAATGTGAATACACTATGTAGAATTCACAACGGCAACTCTGCTCCATTAAATCCTGTATTTTATCAAAATCAAAATACGTGGTACTACCCAAGTACGACGTCTCAAAACTATTATTACCCTCCTTCCCCTGCATCAACTTCTCCATACTATCCCATTGTACAAACCACAACCCCACAGAATGAATTGAATCATTCTGAAAATTGTCCCAATCAAACTACAAACGTAGTCACAAGATCTGCTCTTAAAAGAGAGTCAAATCTCGATAATCAGATCACCCCAACCCCTCCTGTGATTCTCGATTCCCCGCAAATTGCAAATCCCGATATTGCATCACTTCCTCAAACAGAAGATCAAACTTCTGAACCCCTCCAAAAAATTGAATTACCTGAAAATCTGAAAACAATGCAGGAAAATGACCCGCATTGGAAAAATGTTATTTCGTTATTAAATTACAACGAAATTAAAAAAGATAAAAATATAATACGAAAATTAAATCGTACAATACAATTATACTTTCTCGATGAAAATAATGTGTTAAAGAAATTACCTAACCCAACCTCATCGTATGATGAAGCGGTTACGGTAATCCCTGAAAAATTAATTCCGGTAGTTCTGAAAAAACTACATGACGATCCGTTGTATGGAGGTCATTTCGGAATTAAGAAAACAAAAAATATAATAAAAAACCAGTTTTTCTTTAAAAACATGGTACAAAAAATAACAGAATATGTATTGTCATGTCATGAGTGTCAAATGGCACAAAGTTCCCCGAAAGAGGCTGGCTACCTCAAACATATAGAAATCGAAAACCCTAAACCATTCTCGCATTTAGAGATCGATTTCATAGGGAAATTTAACACCGAGTATGAACACTCGTATGTGATTGTTGGTGTTGACAAAAGCACAAATTTCTGTACCATACGTCCAACAAAAAACCCAAATGCTCAATGTGCAATTGATTATTTGAAATTTATTTGTTATAAATATGGCACACCAGGAAAAATTTCTTGCGATAACGGAGGTCATTTTGCAAACGAATCCGTCCGTAAATTTTGCGAAGAGAATAATATTAAAATTATTTACTCCTCTTTTTATTCCCCCAATCACAAGGACTTGTGGAAAAAATCAACGGTGTAATTAAAAAATCATTGTCAAAATACGACCATTCAAACAAAAAAGAATGGATCGAAACTATTAACAAAATTATTTTCGCATATAACATAAACCCGATTGAACATTTAAATAACAAATCCCCATTTTACCTACTTCATGGATTTAACCCTGAAGTACATTTACCGGAAATACCAGAAAACGCTGGAAGCAATATAACTTGTGAAGAAGAAATTGAAAATCTCCTTCAAACGAGGGAAAAAACGCCGAGCTTAGCAAAGAAAGCATCGGAAAAAAATGCGAAACATTATAACGAGCACCACAAGATCATTGACCTCAAGCCAAACAACCTTGTTTTGCTGCGTCAATCGAAAAACGTCGCGAAAAATAAAATAAAATACACCGTACCTCATAAAATTGTTAGAAAGGTCACGGATACAAATTATATAATCCGTATTAAAACAAACGATAAAACGGCATACGACGAAACAGTTCACGTACGACGACTAATTCCGTATAAATCTTGTAATAACAACGAAACAAACATAGAAATAAAGTCGGAAGAAAACGACGAAAATCTCAAAAACCCCATCCCAACCCAAATTGTATCTAAACCAAGGGGTCGCCCTCGGAAAAAACTAAAGTAACTGTGTGTAAAGTATATTACCAGCAGCTACATAGTTTTTTCAATCACGATTTTATTTTTTTTTTTTTAGATAACCCTCTCATCTCCCCTTTAGTTCCTCTCTCTTTCCCCTTACTCCTTCCGACCTAATTTAGTCTTAGAAAAACTTTTTTTTTTTATCCAAAATAGTAGTAAAATTAAATTATTTAAAATTAAATATTTGAAATTAAAACTCACCTATAGCCCACATCTCGGAATATCCTTCGAGAAACTCCTCCAACCGTTCCCCACTGGCTGAACTGCTGGTCTCGGTCGAACTTGGGGACGCATTCCCCTGGTCTCAAGCACCATCTGAAGACCCACTCTCCTCTGTGGACATGCTCTCTTCTATGGAAGGAGTATTCCACAAGAAAGAGTAAACAGTTGGCTAAGACAGCAGCCATCCACCACGATACGACATCGCTTGATTGTACTCTGTTGCATCGTAGTGACGTTGGAAGTGGAAACTGGCAGTGGAGATTGAAAGGTGTAAGCGTGGTTTATAGTGGTCATTCACGAACCGAACGAAGCAAACCCCAGCTGTCCCGATTAAAAGATCGTTGAGATAAAATTGATCAAGATGGACATATTCAACAGTAACCTTCTCATTGGTCTGCTGGGATACACACAACAGACCAACCAAAAGCCCGGAAAGTATGCCCAACCCGACCAATCCCCGAGTGTCTAGATTGCCTCGGAATACTAGTTTGAGCCTGGATGGCCAAAACTCGACAACCATGGAATGAGGATAAAATATGCGAAGCTCGAATAGCAGCTTCTTGGCATATTCCTCAGATTCAGGGCAACAGGTAAACCGGACCGAATGGCTCCAGTAACCCAAATCCTCTTCAATAACCTCACCTGGGATCCGCGACGGCTTGAAATTATTTAAAAAATCACCACGATCGGATATTGTAGACGCATGATAAAACAGCGAGAAAAGACGATGGAGCAAAAAATATAACTGAGGCTCACACATACAATGTTGAAATTGCCGAATCTTGGTGAGAACCTGATCTCCGAGAAACGAGGTCTCATTAGCCTGAACAACTCCCAATGACATGAATATACGGTCATTCACTGAAAATTGGCTCCACAAACAACACTAGAAAATACGAAAGAAAAAAAAACACGAAAAATATGACGCAAAGAAACAGACAGATCAAGAACGAGCAAATGCAAAACACAGACTAATCGGTCGAAAATAATAAATTTTATAGTAATCACTTGACCGAAATCTATAATTCAAATGTCGGCAAAATTTGTCTTCCCCCGTGCCCCAGCTAGCTCATGTAGTAACAAATTCCTAAAATTCATAATCCATAAATAATTTAGACGTTGCATTTTTTGCTATTTCAGAAAATGTAGACGAATCTACTTTTCTATTTTGCAATAACTATTTCTTCAATTACTATTGCGCAAAGAACATCGTCTGACCCATATAGGATTACGACGGCGTCAACTGGCGCTTATTTTCAAGAAATAAGCAACATTTTCATATATTCTAAATCTGCCCCAATAATTTACTCTATTAAGCTAGATTTGCATGAATCAGCAGATCAAGTATTAGCAACAAACTTTAAACATCAGTTGTGCAATGAAACAACCTGGAAAAATTGCAAATACGCAGAAATGGCAAAATGTCTAAAAAGCGCTATAAAAAACCTTAAAGAACAAAATACGGCTATGATCCAAGACTTCTATTCAACGCCATCTTCTATTCGAAGCAAATGAAGCATATTCACTCCGATCAGATCTTTCTTCAGAGATGCGCTACATTTTTGCTGTCGAGTACTAAACTTTAGAGATGGACGAAACTTTCTGGCTAATGAAATCTCGTTGAAAGAAGAATATGATATTATAAAAAATCAACTGTTGACCGAACATGCAGCGTTAGTAAATACGTCCACTAATCTGCATAGTTTTATCGATCATACAAATAATTTTATGTCAAAATTCATTTCGCATACAAATTCGTTTATGGAAAACTCACTGGAAGAACATGAACTTCTAATGTCTCTAAACTATATACAAGGATTCTATGATAACTACCTGATAAACACGTTAAGATTATCAAACATCCTAACGTCGTGTAAATCTCATATGATCCCCTCGTCGATTATTTCGAAAGAAATATTAGGAAAAGACATACTAAAACTGGTGGAAATTACTAAAAATCTAGACCTTGATCTAGCAATCCCCATTAAGGATATTCAAAACTACTATCATGCTGAACTGGTAAATTGCAATTTCTATAAAAATACGTTAGAATTAGAAATCAAAATTCCCCTAAAATAGTTAGATTCTAAATACGAAATTTACGACTTCATTCCATTCACATTCAAAAGTCATTCTAATGAATTGTGTAGCTGGGATCAAGAACCATCTCTGATTATTCACGAAATCAGAACAAACTCCATACGTTATATTAGTGGAACTAATCTCCATTACTGTAATTCGGATAAACCATTATGCTTCTTTCCATCTAATAGAGGAAGTGACAAATTGTCTTCTTGTGCAAAGAATCTTTTCTTTCAAGACCTAAATCAAAATTTATTACAATCCTGCTCGTTTAAATGTAACCCTAATAATTACCAAACATTAGTGCATCCTATTGGACACACTAAATTTGCTATCGTAAACTTTAATTCCCTTGTAGCAACTAATTCCATTACGAAAAAATCCGAAAAACTAAAAATAAATAATAATTCCCCCGGAACCTTTATTCTAGATTTACCTTGTCATTTACAAATTGAAAATATTGACGAAAATAATAAAAATACAGTAATTATCCTAATAGAAATCCCCTGTCTCTCTGAATCTTTGGAAGAGACTATTAAAATCGAAAATCATTTACCACTACTGTGGACATATTTTTCTGATTCTACAGAACCTTTTGATCTTGCCATAGACCTGGCAACAACAAAGGTCTACAACCCCAAATGGAAAAATTTTGTTCCCCACACTGTTCCAGTTAACGACTTGGAGAACAAAATTAAATCCATTGAACTACAAATACCTGACCAAAACTTTAATGATTACCTAACTTTTGTCAATGGGATATTCTTATTGTGGTTAATTACAATCTCGTTTATGTTAATTTTTATTATGGTATATTTAAAATTAACCTCCCATCGAAACTGTACTAATTTAACAAAAAGCACAGCATTGTAAAAATTACGCAAAATAATGTGATATATTAATTTCTTATATACATCTAAAAAAAAATTTGTTACTCATAATTAATATTTGTAAAACATTTTATTCTAAGTATATATACTTATACTCGCATTATATGACATAATTTTAACCATGCATAAATAATAAGAAGGGTTTTTCTCCTTCTTCTCTTTTCATACTTGTTGAATAGACTTTGGAAAATTTTTTTTTCCTGATTTTTTTTGTTCCCCCAGGAGAATTGTGTAACGTATATTTTCGTCTATTTTTAGAAATGATGAACATATTCGTCCACACATTTTCAAATACCAAAAACGTAGATATTTATCAATAATAATTATCCTATAACTCTTTATAAACAACCACTAAATTACCCGTATTTGATTTTATAAATATAGATATACTTTCTATATATTCATGACCTAATTGTGCCTGTCCCTCGAGTACTCGACGAGTCAGCACAACCCTATAATAACAACACCCTACCTCACTTTACCTATCCGACACGTACGTTTTCATACCCTGAACGAGTATATAATCCCTCGATTCAGTGGAATAAGACACAGTTCCTCGACAGCTACTTCTAAGTACCTGGAACCTCTCTAGTAGAAGTCTCTAGTGAACAGATAGTCTTGCTTGTTGAATTGTGATTGTATATGTATAAATATTAACGTATGTACTGTGATGTACAAATTATTATTTTATTAAATATGTAAACTCACTCGTGTGTTTTAAATATTATTGAGTCTCTAACCAATGTTAAGGTCCACAATAGTCTGTGGATGATAAACTTGAATTTATTTTAGAAGTATTACTGCTTTTCAAGTACGTGATATTTCGTGTATGGTGTAACACTGAAAGTGGTTCTAATTAGGTACATTACCACTTCTTTTGGCCGTTACAGTAGGTTCATTTTTTCGAAAAAAATTATTGGGTACCTAATTTATTTCTGGGTAAAATCTTTGTTCACACTTCACAGCTTGTTGTGGTTGCACCTATGCGGTACCAGTACAACGTTCCACAATCCATATAGACTAATAAATCTTATGGGGAAATTACGAATGGTTCGTAAGTTAAATAATTTTAACATTCGGAAATATTTTGTTCGTTAATTTTGTGGTTTCATTTCGCACAAATAAAACAGTAACAAAATTCGATAGTGAATGTATCTGAACTAATTAAATAAAAATTTATATGCGTGTAGAATGTGTTTCAGAATAGACGTTTCCTTTTCCTCATGGGTAATTTTTATAGGGTTTAGTCGGAAGTGACTTTCCCCCCCCCTCGCAATGAAAATACCGGTGTCACCAGCACCAATAAAAACAACAACAACAACAACAACAACAACAACGACAACGAAATCAAACTTCGTCACTGGTATTTTCCTTACGAATGATGCGTATTTGTTTTCCTTTCCGCCTACGGATTACATCTTCATATTGTGTTTTCCGTTCATTTGGCGTTCCAAATATTTGTTCTCTATTCCGGTCCAGTTACGGATAGGACAACCAAAGCATGACAGCGTTTTTCCACTCATCTTTATTCAATTTTTTATTCGCCTTTAATCCGTCACAGTTGTTTGTTTCTCTGCTTCTTTTTTGTATCAATGACTGCTTCTGAATTCGACTATACCTACCTGATAAAAAATGTATACTGTAGGCTACACTATTTTTCTTCTTATTTTTAAATTCAGTTATTTAGATTTGTTCCCGATTTCCTAAATACAAAAATTATCAAGATTTGGTGGGTTCTAAAAGTGGTTATGCTCGCACCAAATTGTACACCTATTAAATGTAAGTGTTATTCACCCATTATTGTAGAGAAAAGAGAGTGAAAAGGAAAACAAAATGCAAGTTGACAATCATCGAGTTCTTAGAAAGTTGTATGTTAGTAAGTAGACCAACGTATCCAATATTCTACGTTTCTTCGGTATTTTCAAAAATCTCGATCAAATTTACTCCATATTGAATTAAGGAGGAAAGGTCAACTGTCGGGTGCAAAGCAGAGATGTTCATACTGTACTAGATACGGAACGCAGCGAGAAAAGTGATGCCAACCTCCGTCATCTTGGAATTGGGCATAAGCACCATATAAATTACATGGGTTGGAATAAGATTTTCAAGTCAAATTGTGTTTTAGATGGAATAAATTTTATTCATTTTGATTTTAGGCATATTATACATTAAAAATAAACCTAATAAAATAATAATATCACATTTCTATTTTTGAACAAAAAAAAAATCATTTTTTAGCATAAATCTACTTCATTATGTCTATTTCTAATATATAATATACCTAAAATCAAAATAAATACAATTTACCCCATATAAAATACAATTTGACTTGAAAATCCTATTCCACCCCTGCCTTTATGTAGATTTTATAGTCAATTCAAAGATGGTGGCAGTTGGCTTCACACTTTATCCTTGCAAAATTATATTATATGGGTGGTATCTAGTCACTATAATAAAAGTACAAGGGATTAATTATTTCACAAAATTATTTCCCAATATTATTTTGCCAATTATTACCTCATATTCGATGCGTATGCACCACTATCCACATAGCCACACACAGACAGGAACAAATAATGTTTGTTGTCTCCTCTGAAACAACAAATTCTACAGTGTTACCAGAAAAAATCTAGGGCTGGCACAAGCCAAAGTGCCACAGAGCAGCGCATCAGGTCTTGTATAATATAAACATCTTTGTTGTAAAGTAATTAATAAAAATCCACTAAATAACCCACAAAAAATAATGACAAAAGTTTGATTTTCTGTTTCTTGTACAGATGTTTGTTTTGGTAAGGAATGTGTATGAAGTATTAGCTAAATATAATAAATAAAGTAAGCAAAATGAGAGTGGTGACTCTATGAAATGGGATATCCCCACTTTCTAAACATCTACAAATACCTAAACCACAAATTTTATTAACTTACAATTTTATCTTTACCAATGTATTTTATGTTTTTTGTGATTTCAGAATTTATAATTAGGTACCTACATATAACTTACGTTAAGATCAGTAATTGATGGGTGATAAACAGTAATGAAGAGGTAGAGCGAATTTGAATTTAGTATCTAAGGGGTGGAGGTGATACCCTACAAAACTGATGCCATTTCCCTTGATAGCGATCATAGGCGCTGACTTCAGTTTTTTCAGCGTTGCCAAATTTCGTGATGGTAATTTTTGAGAGAGTAGAAACTGTCAATTGAAATGAAAAAATTATAGGACATCAATACTTCGCTTGAAAACCCAGTTTTCCAAAAACTTGAAAAAATTGTAGAAAAATAACAATAGTAATCAATGTGTGTAATGATAGTTTAGTTTTCTCAGTAACTATCGAACCAATAACCATCAAACTCCTATCAGATCTGGTCCCGAATGAAGAATACCATTTGTGAAAATTTTAGCCCTATTACTTCAGCAGTTTTTCCAAAACTGTGAAAAAAAAATGTTTTTGACAATTTTTCTTCAACAGTTTTATCAAAAACAATAAAATTGATTGTAAACATCAAACTTCTATCAGACTTGCACTTATGTAAGAATAATTTATCGTGAAAGTTTAAGTTCCATCATTTTTGTTGTTTTCTAATAATTCTGGAAAATCAAATTTTCCAGAAATTTTTTGTTTTCCAGTTTTCTCAAAAACTACAAAACCTATGAGCACCAAACTTCTTTCAAACCTGCTTTCATACAATAACTATCTTTCATAAAAATTTCAGCCTTAGCTGTTTGGTAGTTTTCTCAAAACCGTGAAAACAAAATTTTTTATAGAAATTTTTCTTCTCCAGTTTTCTTAAACGCTGTTGAACAAATAAGTACCAAACTTTTATCAAACTTATATCAACAAAACCTATAGCAAAAATTTCAGCTCTATCGATTCAATATTTTTTTTAAAACCGTGAACACAAAATTTTGGGCGATACATACAAATATATATGGCGCATCCATTATTTTAGGAGTTGGAAATTCAGAAAATGAAAAAAATTCGTTTCAATTTGCATGACAATTTTAGGCTGATTACAAAATGCCGGCATTTTAAAAAAAATAATAAATTATTCAGTTAGCCTGATGATTTTAGGCTAATTCGAATGATTTTTAAATAGACTAAATGGGTTTGGGCTCATCACATTAAGCCTAGTTAGTGCTAGGCTAATTGAGCCAAAAATGTTTGATTTCCCAATTAGCCTAAAATGGTCTTCGCTCGTTATAAAATACCTAAAATTGTCAGGCTAATTGAAAAATTTTTTTTTCATTTTCTGAATTGCCGGCCCTTTCTAAAATGCCGGCGACATTTAGAAAATGACGGATTTTCCTAAGCGCCTATGACATATACATAAAAAAAAAATGATACAATTCATTTTATTTTCTCATAAAACGGATAATTTTAATCATTCCCACTCCCTAACCCTTTTGTGATATCAGTTTTAATACCCCATTTGCAAGAAAACTGGGTAAAAATATAATTCCAGATAAAATAAAAAAGCTGAGTAGAAATCTCGCTTGCTTTTATTTTATTTTCTACTCAATCTCTTAATACTTTGAGTATGTTTTTTTTTTTTACAACTTCACAATACATTAATATTCATTATGAATTTCTTCACATTTCATTTTAAACGTACTCATCTAATTTTTAGCCAGTGTTCTGCTGTATACTTTTGATACTTTGATTTTTTGTGCATTTATTTATTTCTTTACTAGCTGTTACCCGCAGCTTCACTTTCATAGGGTCTAATAATTGTTTTAACCCCTTTTTTGTTCACCCAAATGAAACTCAAAAAAAAAAAAAATGAAACAGAGTGAGACAGAAAGAATTATATCCACCTCACCGATCAGTAGTCGTCAAATGATGAATAAATAGAAGGAGAGAATTTTTTTTTCAATTCTCTTTCCTACTCCTTTTCCTTAGGTTCAAGAAATGTTTTATCCGTTTTCTGTTTTCACAGATGGTAAAAAATGGTAAATTTGCCTCGACGGACTTCTTTGATGGTGATAAACCATCCTTGGAGAAACACTATTTTTTCTGGAAAATTTCATGCAAATCCGTCCAGTGGTTCTGGAGTGAGAGTGTTTCCAACATGTTTTCAGCTCGTAATATTTTATAATATGTAGAGAAACAGATTATTTTGTTTAAGAAAACATACATTTTTCTGCGATGGAATTTTTGTTTTTTTCAAACCGTCTACATCACACTATTCCCACCGTTGAAAAAAAAAAAAATCTCTTCGCGCATCAACCGCGGCAAGTGTATTTTCCAAAGATTTCTGTAGTTATTGCTCTGAGACCTTTTTACACTCTAAGAATGTAGGTAAATAAATGAGATATTGTTCATCGGCAGAAGTTTATGGTTTGCAATATTTTGAGAACCCCTTCCTCCGAAACTGCAGAATAAATTCCAAAAATCTTAACACGAATATGTAGCCCATCAAAGCCGGTAACGCCAACCAAAGTTTCATCGCCATTAGTAAAACAGTAGAGGTTCCATAAACTCCCAAAAAATGCCAAAATCAGTAAAAAAAGTGTCAAATTTGTAATGGCTGCCATTCAAAAACTAGTCGTCCAATTTCGCTCAAATTCAATACCAAGCCAGTCCCATAAAGTTTAAAACTACCATGACAATTTCAAGCCAAAATCTACAAATTTACGGGAGTTATCGTGATGACAACATGCTGGGTTTGCAACACTTTGAGAACCCCTTCCTCAAAAACTAACGAATGAATTTCAAAAATTTTAATACGAATGTGTAGCCCAGGAATGCTTTTAACACTACCAAGTTTCATTGTCATAGGTCGAACAGCGGAGGGTTCACAGGTTTCCAAAAAGTTCCAAAATGAGAAAAAAGTGGAAATATATGGTATGTATATACTGTGTACAGAAGAATTTGAGGGACCATATATTCGTGATCTACGACTCAGGATCGGCACTTTTCCCGTCATTGCATTGAATGCAATAGTTGTATTTTCCTTTGGAAAATACACTAAAAGAAATCCTGGAACAGCGCTTGAAGAGAAAACTATTTCGTACTTACATAAGTAATCATTTCATTCTTTCTTCAGGAGTCAATATACAGATGACAAGGACGTAGATAAGAGGGGATCCTGGAGGTCTTGAATCCTCTTAGCCAAGAAGAAAAATGCTTGATCTCTAAAAATTGTGTATTTTTATCAGTTTTGGCGATTTTTTTTCATGGGTTGGGGGTTAAAAGAGACCACCGAAGACGTGTGGACCCCTTTTTACCACGAAGCTATATACGCTCTTGACAGATGATATAGATCGCTTCAATTCCTGGGACACACTGCATAGTATTTACCTCTACGTGAGATAACTCGTACAAAATTTAGCGTTAAATCCATTTGACCAGAATCAGACCAATGAGGTCACTGAAGAGCAAAGCAGGAATAATGACTTCGTAATGTATGGAAGATGGGAGTTTATGGATATATTCGTTATTTTGAATGGTGTTGACGTGATTTATTCATAACTCACAAGTCTTGCTCACCTCAATTTACTAGGATTTTCTCATTAATGTTTGTTCTCATTCAAATGAAAAAATTAAGCCGGCAAGAATGTTTCGTAAAAAAGCATCTAGAAATCCGACAGTCGGGTTAATAAGTGAATTCATTTAACATTCTACCGAATATTTTCACCTTTTTACGTCGATATTCGAAATAAAAGTTATTTTCAAATTGCCAAAAAGGCTCGAAGATTTTAACAATCAAAATAGTGGCTTCTTGCGGTTAATTTCCCAGCACCCAGCTATCGACCCGCATCAAACGAACTGCTAATCTTTTATAGAAAATTGCCTAAAACGATGATGAACAAATAATTTGCATATTTGAAATGGCGTTCTTATACAGATCGTGCGCCAGACACATCTCAGTAAGCGACAAAAAACGAATTTCACCTTTTTCTGTCAGGCTCTGAGTCATCCTCTTTCAAGTCCGCGTAAAGCAAAATTAAACTTTCTTCAAAAAATACCAAACTAAGATTAGAATAATATTTTAACGTCGGTACGATAAAAGTAGAAGTTGAAGATTTAATGACCTCTAAAGAAAGAAAGACAGAAAGAAAGAAAGAAAAAAAAAAGGAGAAGAAAGGTTATTAAATTATTTTATACGCGTTTATCAATCGTCAAATTTGAATTCGATTTCATCGACGTACTACTGGCCTGCTTTTTTTTTTTTTTTTTTTTTTTTTTGTTTTTCTTTTATACTGATTTATGCTATCTGATTATTTTCCAAACAAAAAGAACGGCTTATATAATTACGTAGGTACCTACAAGACGTTATAAATATTACGAATTCGATGAGAACATGAGATAATTACACGGTTGCTCTTCAAATGCAGCAGATAATCGGAAACCACGAATTTTTCCATTAATATTGAAACCGTTTAATTACTATCATTTTTTGTTTTAGGAGGGAGGAGGGGGGATTTCTTCGCGTTAAACAAGTATATTACCATACTCATTCATTTGTGGGTACAATACGTAAAAACTGGGGTGCGAAAAATTTAGATTAACTTTTTCTCGACGGCTAAAGCGGCTATTATGTGGGCGGGTTTTGGCTTTGAACGAGTGAAAAATGAAAATTTTGAGGGCGTTAATGAGTTTTTGGAGCATACATATGTGCCTAATACGCGAGATTGTTGAACTGTGTGTTGCTCAGAGCATATAGCCTGTCCTTATATCGTACAATTCATTTCTCACGAACTGGTTTCTACTTTTTTCCTCTACTCGGAGGTATTTCGCTGAATAAACAACGTTTACTTAGGTGAAAATGAGCATTCTGGTATACCACACCGTAATACATTAATGGGTTACGTTGAGGAAGCTAATTGGTAGTAGCTCTAATTAAGTAGGCTGAATACTTGCACGGTATGAAATGAAAACGAGTAGGTACCAAAGGAAATGAGAAAAATTGAATGGTAACACTGAAACTAGACTCGACTGTTTCAGCGCCATTTGCCTATTTTTCGAAAAGACTCGATAACAATGAGTGCCAACGATGAATGCTGGAATATTAAAGATGGCTGTAAAATCGCATCAATGGAGTGATCTAAGTTCTAAATAGATCTGATTTTTAAATAATGTATAAATTTAGATCGAAATTTGTAATCTAAATGCATTTTTAATACCCATCTATAGATGATCAGCGATGAGCTCTTGAAAAAGTTTGAGGGTATGCTCTAAAAAAATTTTGATTAGACAACGGAGCAAAAAAAAAATAAAACAAACAAACAAAAACAAGTAATAATTAGCCTATAAACTTGAAATTTATAAACCAAAAAGTACATATTTGAAGAACTTGTTGAGAGTTCCCCCCAAAATTTTCTATTTTTCTTAAATGCATCCTGCGCATATAGCTCATAGGTATATATTGAGCTCATCGCTGTGAGTGATCAAATGTTTTGTTAAAATTATTTAAAATTTAAATTCTTCCGGGAATCTCTTTTTTCAAGCTAATTAGTTGATCTTTGTTAGGAGTGTGAATGTTCTAATAAAACATATAAAAATGGCAGAGCCAGATGAGTGTCTGCTACCACTTAGTTATAAATTTTTTGTTGCAACCTTTAACCATTGTACCACATAATATTGCGTATATTATAATAAATTATTCTCTTTCATATTTTTTATAAGAAAAAATCAAGTCAATTTCTGAGCTCAAAAATTTTCCGCCAAAATCCACAAATTTTGTAAATCTGGCCCTGAAAAATGATAGTAACTCATGGTTAGATTAAGTAAGTCAACACCAGAGATATAGATACAACTAAAGAGTTGTCAAATGCCCTATACTCGCTGTTGTACCAAAATAAGTCAAAGATAAAAGTAGAGCTATCAGAGTTTTACATTTTGCACATCCAAAGCTGCGCACATTTCATGACATTTATCATTGAATTTTTGTGGGACGTCTATTTTCGCATCATTAGAGCAACACAAGGCAAACGCAGTAACAAATATCCTAATCCAAAACCTTTCAACTTATATCTGTTTGGATAGTGATTGATTTTTAGAGCTAAATCACTATTTAAATCAAATTTATGGGTGCAGCAAATTGTAGGCCTATAGCTTAAGCATTAAGGACCGAAAATGGAATGGCCACATTAAATTCATCATAAGACCACAACTAGCAAACTGGGAATGGTATGGAGGCGAAGGGCCAGTAAGCAATATTTTCAGTCCAATTATAGATTGAATAACATAATTGACCAGTGGCGCAGGCGCCATGTTGGTCTACTGGGATGTATTTATAAAAAACTTAAAATGAAAAAAGGACCCAGTGATTTGGGAGGCGTAGAATAAAGTTCCCTTTAAATTGAAACATGAGGTGCTGAGATCAGGATACCACCTTTTGACGAGTTTTCATGGCAAAGTTCAAGAAATTGTTAGGCCCGAAATATATTTCACGTTAAAACATGAGAAATGATGTAATACTTTGAGATAGCTGTACCCGATGTTTCGCCGTCGTATTCTCATCTCTCGTCATCTGTCATGTCTCGGCTCATCTCTCACTCCATTCGCATCACGTTCATTCAGTTTATTTGTTCCATTTTATTATACGACTGTACTCACGATGACGGTTATTCCGTGAGTTTACATGTAGGCACTTTTATTTGCTCTTATTTGCTTATTTTATTTTGCCACTTTTGCTGCACTCTGCTTGTAATTATTGATTTTTCGTTCTGCCATTTTGGGAAATGAGTTTTACTCGATTTCGCTGGATTAACAGCGACGTGTTTACACAGCTTTAAATTTGCATGACCCAAAGACTGAAAACAGACAAAAAAGATCTACTACGCATGCTTAGAAAATTGACGTCCATTTTAGTGCTTTAGAATGATGGTATATTTCGTCAACATGGGTGAAATAGGACTACTGGGTATCCAGTACTTAATGATCGAAGGTTTTACCACATGAAGTAATGTGACGCTTTTGGATGCCACAACTTTAAAAGTAATAATTAAATACTAGAAAAAAAAAACGAAAAGAAAAATATGGAAATTTGTGTCGAAAATGAATGTGATGATATTTTTTTATAATTTAATATAAATCCATACATCTCTCTCAAATTTGTATTTTCCTAAATTCGTACATAATTTGATTATATTTCCGTATATCTATTCTTCCATTTACTCACATCATTTCTGTCAAGTCCGAACTTGTCTTTCAAGTCTTGACTTGTCTGACGACATCACTATTTTGTTTCACCAAACTGTTATCGTCTACATTAACGATGTCACGTTTTCAACGAGCATATTTCAACACTTTGCAATAATTCCAATTTTTTGTACACTCCCACATTATGTCATGAATTTCATATTTCATTGGTTTTATCTCAATTACATTTTTCCTAAACACCCAATCAAATTCATATCTCCCACGACACCCATTTTAAATCACTGAAACTTTTACCCTCAATTATTAGTCTGGTACATTAATATTTCATCTAATCTAACAATATCATATACGAAGTCAACGAGCACTCTTGTTACCTAATTATTCAAATATTATACACTTTTAAAACATACAACTGTCTTGAACCTTTTTGTAACCTTAGAACCGTTACAATGAGACTAATTTTTTTCCTCTCTCTGTAAATCAATGTCAAGACAGGAGGCAGAAAATTGGCTTCCTTCGTTCAAACCCGTTAAACCAATTAGAAAAATTTTAACGCAGTAGCAACTCTGTTTGGAAGAGTAGATTTTCAAAAAGTGGAAAATTAGTTACTAAAAATTTAGTACTTAATAGATCATAATTAATGATTGTATTAAATTTTGTAACTATTTTCCTAAAATTACACAGTTTAAAATCATTATATCTTTCAAAATCGAATCAAAAATTGCTTTTATGGAAATAACTTTCGACCAATCGGCAACAGAGTTGATAGCATGTTGCAATAAATTTGAGTAAATTCTTTTTTTGAAAATTTCGTAGTTATTAGTTTGAAATCAGGTATTTTGTAGCCAAAATAATATCAAAAATAGCCGTACCGTAAATACCGTCCGACCGATTCTCACCAAAATTATTAACGTGTTATTAGAATATGTCATAATAAATATTTTTTCTGAATTTCAAACGCTATTGGTCCGAAATTGGGCATTTTTTAGCCAAAATAAAAACAAATATGGTCGGAAGTACCGTCCGGCCGATCCGCACCAAAATCAATAGGTCAGATTTTTCGCTTAGTACCTACCAAGGTTAGTCTCAAATTTTGTGACTATCAGACAGATATGGCTACCGATACCGTGGTAACAAGAAATTTCCTTAGGTCTGTAATTTGCACGAATTCGAGTTTTTGCAGTCAAAAGTTTCCTTCAGATATAAAACGAAAAACGTACCTATCCCCAACTGAAGGTTGTTTCATAATACCAAGATTAGTAGATTTTCATCTGAAACCTTCATAAAAAGACCAAAAAAAAAAACTCACATTCAAAAGATATTTAGATAAAGCAGTGCTTAAGTATTTCGAACAAGATAAAATTTTAGTAGATAATATTTTTTAGTGTTTATCATTGGAATCGTTATAAACAAGTTCCACCCAAAAATGAGGAAGTTTCATTTCATCCGAGTAGAAACATTTTTTTGGACCAACGTTTGGGTTATGTAAGGACGAAACATTGTTTTAATTTCCGTGTTTTCATTTTTAACTGATGAAACGTTTATTCGTTGTAGGTACGCAACTATATTTACGTCATGCGCAAAACATCGTTTTAAATGTTCAATAAACATTCGTTACGAATATGTACCTAGCGTATGCGCATGTATGGGCAACAAAAATACAGGTACCTGCTCCTATCTGTACCAAATTCTGAAAAAAACTGCAGTGGTCAAGTTGATAAAAAAAATAAATGAATGAGACAGTTCCCGAATTCTGAAATTTGCATTTACATATTTTAAAAAAATAAACATTAATTAGCATTTTTTTTTATTGCTAACAAAAGTATGAAAAATTCTACTGTGATTAAGATAAAAATAAGCACTATTTACTCGTAGTATTTGAATCCAAAAAGGTGACTTTGTTGGTAAATTTGTTGTATTCGTACCCAGACTCACTTATCATGAAATACCATCAAATAAATGAGTTATTCGATGGTAGATAGGTACTTCTGTACTTGTTTTTGTGGCCAAAACGAAATCAGAATACGTCTTGTTTCTATAAAAAACAAGCTGCATTTTTACAAAACTGGTTCAAAACTAAAATTTTTTTATGAAAATTCTTCAACTCGATTACAGCTTCCTGGGTTCTGAATTTAATACACCTTAAAAGGAGAACTGAGAATTAATTTTTAAAAGAACAGTTCAGGAACCCAACATTAAGTGAAAAATTTATAACTTGATTACATTTACCAATTTTTTGAGTTGTCATTTCTCAGAGTTGCCTTTACAACCCTAAAGGAGAAGAGTGTTCTCACTTTCGACAGAACCAGTTCGAAAACTAAAACTATTAATGAATATTTTGAACCTTATTACAGCCCTTGGGAAGGAGCTTTTGAATCGAAACTTCTAAGAAACCATCTAAGATTAGGAACTGATGTGAGACTAAAATTATTTGAAAATTTGTCCAATGGGAGGGACGGAATGCCGCGACAAAAAAAAGTAACTTCAATTCACATTAGATGAGGGTAGAAAACTGCGTGATAGTGTACAGTGTTGTTTGATTCTTCAAACAAAAGCAGAAAATTTTCTATTATTTTTTTTCTTGTTTCTAACTGTCTATTTGATTTGGAAAAGTACAGCACTTGAACGGTGAAGTTATAGATTCTCATTCTCAGAACTGATGTTAAAACTATAAAGTAGAACTGAGATCTTTAATATTCAAATAGAACCAGTCCAGAACTAAAACCATTGATGAAAACTTTTGAATTCAACTAAAGCTTTAAGTATTGGGTGTACCAATCCTTCTTTCTCCACACCTGCGAACTTTTTATACATAAACTTTTACACTTCATCTTGTGGCTACACTGACGTTACCACGCGACAAATTTCTAACTATCGTTCGTTTCTCATCATACTCATTCGTTCATCTTCGTTTAATTCATCTCTGTACGATGAAACACATTTTGTCAAACACTTTCTCTTTGAAATACATTGCACTTTTTTGACTTGGATGAGTTTAAAGATCTTTTTGTTTATGATTTGGGATCAGTCGGCTACTTGGACTTCAATACTAAGTTGTTTGAGTTTTCATTTCCCAGAACAGACACTGACACAAAAACCAATGGGTAGAATTGATAACTAACTCTGAAAAGAGCAGGTTCGAAACTGAAAATTTCGAACTTAATTACAACGTTCAGAATACGGATTTTGAAAATAAACTCAACAGAAACCATCTAAGAATAGGCACCTACATGAGGTTAAAAGTTTGTGAAAATATGTCCAGTGAGAGAGACGTGATGCTGAGACAAATAAAAATAAACTTCAATTTATAATATACAAAATGTACTTGCGTTCCGTGAAAATTTAGCATAGGTATAGCAGCGGTGAATCCTTATTTTTATATTGTTACATCTTTGGATGACGAAATAATACTGCTACTTTTAAGAAGAGATAGGTGCATAAAAATTTAACAATTAATTTTTTTTTTTCGTTGTCGTGTGTATGTTTGTGTGTGAATGTGAAGTGAATCTCTTTGAATGGAGATTTTTTTCCTGTATTTTGGTTATATTTTGCTTACTTGAATGAAAAATGAATTATTATGTTTTTTTTGTGAATTCAACATAAATGATTCATATAAATTTTTAAATAAGTAATTCTTATTTTCTACTGGTTCAGTTAGTACATATCTGTTTCCCCAGATGTACCGGAGGACTCGTCACGTCATTGGGTGCTACATTTGAAAACATGCAACTTTAAATTAATTAATTCATAAAAAAGAAAGAAAAAAAAAACTTTAAAACACTTTCGTTTTTCTCATACCATAAAATAATAGTATATTAAAAACTTCTGCCGGATTTGGTATTTTAATTTTTTTTTTCATTTTCAGTGTCCACAGCAAATGATGATATTTTCTGAAATAAAGAGTTGTTATGTTCTGCCTTATTAAGTTGTCTCGTTTCTAATAAATACCTGTGCTTTCTATAGGAAATATCAGCAAAAATTTGACGATTTTATTCTTTTATCAATAAGTTGTTATAATATTACTTAGGTACCTATTAAAAGAAATTGTCATATTATTAGTCGCGTACTAAATAAGTAGATCTAGTTTTTTTCCTGTTATTTATTTTATTTTTTGTTTTTCATGTTGATATTAATGCCCCTGCTGTGAGAGAAAATTTCATATTTTTATGGTTGCTACTTTTATTATGACAATCATTTCCATGTTATAAAGAAGTTGAATTTTTGCATCGTACTTCGTAAACGTTTAGGTAGGTGCCTTATATTATAGGTGTACATTAGAGGACAGAAAATAAAGGAGGAAAATGTTTTAAAAAACGCACGATATGACCTCGATTTCGATATATTCGTTTAAAATGTCACTGAGCTTAGAATGAATTTCAAGATTGGATTGAATGTATTTTTCTGATTTTATGACAGCGATAGCGAGTAGATTTGAATTGGCAAATTTTAATTTTTTGTCGAAACAGTGTCGCCTCTTCTTTGTGAACGGTAATTATTTCTGGCTTTTAGCCCAAATCATCGAATCGAGTCATCACATTTTTGTCCTCACTCGAGTAAAGTACGAAGCTATACCATCATTATTGATAAGATCAGCTTTGAACTTTTCAAAACCCTATCCCATTAAAATGAGTGGGTTGCAATCATCGCTATTATTGTCTTCCTCCATAAATTCAGCAAATGCTGAGTAGTTTTTGCATTCATTTACTAATATTTTTTGTAGTAAGGAAAAACTAACCCTGACAGTACAATCATTCTGACTGGAAATTAATATTGTTTTGAAGAAAAAGAACTGGCGGTGTTGCCGTCTGCAGGTGAACAAGATAAATACTTTTTACGTGTTCAAATAATTCAACTTAATTGAATCATGACATAATTTTCTGGCAATTGAATGAAAATTCATTGTGGACTTACACTGGCTGAGATTAGAGCTTGTAACCACAAACATAACCCTAACAATAACCACAAAAAAACTGATCAAATTTACGTTGATTTGGGAACCGACAACCAAAACAAAAATGTTTCACATTAATAAACAATAAGCAATAAGCAATTTCCACAAAATTCTTAACCCATTAACCTGAACAATAACGAGAAAGAATGAGTTTTTATTGGTTTTTCTAAAATATTGATATTATTGATCATTTTCTTAAAAATTACCAATTATTGCTTGCAAAATTATTGATTATTGATAATTAATTGATCTGGGGAAAATATTTTTTCATCTTTTTACTCCATGAATATCGTCCCCACCTATAACCAGTAACTGCAACTAATGACCAGAAAAATCATTTTGGTTTACCATGCAGAACAATAACCAGTAACCAATAATAGCTGAATTTTTAACCAATAGCCATTAACTAGTTACCTACATAGCTCTCTATTGGTTCTCACAAACAAATAACCCCAAAAACATTTTGGTTACAAGCCCTAGCTGTGACAGCACTTTATCTGAGAGTACATAAATGCATATTATGAACATAACATGCCCAGAACTGATCCGCATAGATCAGTATACCACACATCATCCATATGAGTGCACGCGTACAATATATTATCATTAAACGTGCAATGCGTCATTAATATGGACCACAGAAATGGTCTGTCACTCGTCTATCACTGAATAGCTGGCCTTTGGCTCAACCTGTAAAAATTGAAAAAAGTGATGACCTTTTGTCTGTTATCTGTTTGGTATTCAAATTATTAAAATGGCTTTTTGATGTGTAATCATTTTAACGCTTGGTCTATAATAGAGGATAAATGAGAATTACAATTGTCAGATTTGCATAACTCTTACAACTGTAACTTTCATTTGTATACTTTACGTGATGTGTAAGTGTGTGGTTGTGTTGTGAGTTTTGCGCATACACACAACCACACTATTAACTTAGATTTCATGGGAACAGTCCGAAGTCGGAAGTTGTTCAGATATTTTTGTGTTTACACATCAATCCTTCATGAGTATAGTCCTAGCGGAATTCACACCGGTTTTTTTTTGGTTTTTCTTTTTTAAATTGTCATTTTTAGGAGCGTGTTGTAAAAATTTATTGAATACACACTCCCAACTGACGCATGAGGCTACCACCCATTTTTCAAATTCGTAATTTCTACTTCGGCTAATTTTAAATAAATTATATTTTCATCTATAACATTACCGTGGTTTATTCATGTCATTTTTCACTTTCTTGCATCTTTCTTATCGCACCTCTGTCTCTCTCTCACACATATTTCTTCTCTCTTTTATTCTACCACGGTCATTCACTTCATGTTTCGATCATTTCTGCACTATTTTCACGAACATTCAAAATTTTACATGACCTGTTCATGCTTCATCTCTCGGTTCTTTTCATTTCACTCACCTATTTCTTATCTTCAAACCCGGTACTTATATTTTTCTCCTTCCTTTTTTTTCTTCCGCCGAATTTTCTATAATATTCTATACGTAATACTTTTTTCTTTTTTTAAATCTCGGAGGGAAACTTTGACTTCTAAAAACTTCACTTCGTTTTCTAATACTCTTGGAGCAACGTGTTTTGTACTTTTTTTTTCCTTGGTTCATTACATTTGATATTTTTGAAAAAATGTGTTAATTATTTAAAAAGGCAATGGGCAATAATTCGGTGATGTGGTTCCTGATCTGTACCTAAAGCAGAGTGGCAGTACGTAAGTAACTCCATGGATTTCCGAGGTATGCAGATTTAAAAATATTATCGTTCCACGCTGACATCGGGTCCACGAATTCTGGTAGGCTGAGCCAGTCAGGGGGGCAACATTTTGGAGTTGCCTCCCTTTGCAAATGGGACATGGTTCGTGTTTTTCAGCCGTGGCCGTGGGTTTTTAAAAATAATAATGTGCGATCTGTTGGGTAGTGGGTCCTCAGTAGGCCCCCCTGTCATACCACACAACTGACTGATACTAAAATACGAGAAACATGCTATCTTTTTAATTTATACTTTGTAGACTTCGTCTCTCTACAGCATCGCTTGTAAGTATGTATTATGTAAGATATTTCGTTAAAAATTCACATATTATCTATAATTTGTTATCTTGTAATAGCGATGAAACTATTTTTTTATTTTTCGCTCATTTCACGTTACTTGAGGAAAAATAAAAATTCGAGTTACATTTTCAAGGAAAAGTTCCCAATTAAACGGAGCCTACCGAAATAATGAACAAGAAAATACGAAACTGAACAAAAACAAAAATAAAAAAACAGAATACAATTAATTCACGTCTAACGAGGAAAATATCATTCGATAGGCAGTCAAATGTTACTGAACTGAAGAATTGCACGAATTTGACTTCGTCTGGTGTAACGGTTTGCAAAAAAAGTAGTTTACGAATACAGATGGCATTATTGTAGGACGCAAATGCACAACGAATAATAGCAATTACTCGATAATTGGTAATACGAATACACAAGAAGCAGGTGTAGTATAAAGTATTTGAAAATTTCGATGTAGATCAGTCTGGTTCTTCAAATGAATTCTTTTTTGATAGGCTACTCGGCCCCGGCAAATTATTCTAAATTGGTTCATGGTACGGCTGGCTATACGATCGCCTAATTGTCACCCAAAATGAGGTTTCGTAATCGTTTCGCATCGAATTGAACTGGTGAAAAAAATTTTTAATTCACAAATCTAACCGATCAATCATAGACGACCTATCAGTTCAAATTATTTGAAACACAATCCAATGAATGGGACTCGATTCTAGGTCACCTATATATACATTTTGTTTCCTGAGAAGATCAATCACCCCCGAACCTTTAAACGGCAGATAGAATACCTTAGGATAATAATAAAAAAATGTTCCACTGACACGTGTCATGTACTCTTGCTCTCAACGATTAAGGAGCTGGGTATACTGAAAGCACTGCATTACGAAATTTACTTTAAAATTGTTGTTTGACCACGCAAATCTATAATACTCACCTCGAGGAATAAAAAAAGGTCGTTTTAATTTTCATCCTATACTTATTGTAGGTACAGTGAAGGTGCTAGGGGTTCTCAAATTTGTGAAAAATCTAAAATATTGATCTAATTTTTAAAATTGGGAGTAAAATTAAAAACTCTAACATAGCAGCAGCTCCGTTAGAAAAAGTAGGTAATCGAAAAATGTAAAAGTACGTAGTAATTAAAAAGTTATTGATACGTCTTAATAAATATTTGTTCCGAATCATGTTCCTATCGTCTAAAATTAGGCATTTTATAGGCGAAATAAAAACAAAAAAAAATAGTGTTATCAGAAGTACCATGCGACCGATCCTTACCAAAATTTATAGCAAGTTTTAATATTTGTTAAGAATTTCGTAGCTATTGATCGAAAATTGATAATTTTAAAGCCAAAACAAAAACGAAAATATCCATACCGGAAGTACCTACGGCCGATCTGCACCAAAATTTATGTAAATTTTTATCATAATGAATATTTGTTTCAAATTTCGTAGCTATTGGTCAAAAATTAGAAATTTTGTACTAAAAAAAAAAAAGTTATAGCTGAATTACCATACCGCCGATCCATAAAGTGACTATCAGATAATCGAGTTATGAAACAAAAACCGTACCTACCTCCAACCGCAGGTCATTCCATGACACCGAGATTAATAAGTAGATTTTCAATAGAAAACCTCCTCAACAAGGAAAAAGAAAATGTGAGAGAATCTTTTTTGTTTCTTGTTGTGAGTAGTATGGATATACACACATGAATGCCAATTTTAAAATAAATTTTCAAATTATGGGGACATTCCCCTCACCTCCTCCATAAAGGGCTTGGCCCTGCATCAACAGATGGGTTGGGGACCAAAATCCGTGACCCAAAATAATAGTGCATGCACTTTGAACAAAATATGTCGTTTATATGCACTCATATAGACAACGCGTCTCTACATTTGCCTACAAACAGCCAACAGGAAAGCGAGTACATAATTAGTATGTACTCGCTGATACAGTGCGTGTCGCAGTCCATAAATGATACCACAACTCCTGTGAACAATTGCCCTAAGCATTTAGTACGCTTTATGTACAACTGGTACTGAGATACAATTTGGTCACCTTACACACAAACTTTGATTTGGTTCCATGAACCATGTGTACGAATAAGTTACCTACACTAATATTGGTATTTCAGTAGGTATACATAGCTCCTTAACTGTTGAGAACTGTTTAACGTGTTTTATATTTTTAAGTAGGTTTTCTATTGAAAATCTACTTATTAATTTTGGTATTGTTGAACGATTTGGAGCTGTTTTTCATTTCATAACTCAAAGAAAATTTTGGCATTAATAACTCAAATTCATTTGTATATATATATAAAACAAAATTTCTTGTTACAACGGTACAGGTCACAATTTTTATCGGATAGTCAGAAAATATGAAATGAAAATTAGTACCTACTAGGTAAGCCAAGAACCTGACCTATTGATTTTGTTACCGATCGGCCCCTAATTCCAGTTTAGCTATTTTTTTTTTATTTTTTATATTACTGATTACAAAATTTATGATTTTCGACCAATAGCTACGAAATTTGAAACAAATATTCATTATGATATATTATATGTAACTTTATATAAATTTTGGTGCGGATTGGCCGCAGTACTTCCGGTATGAATATTTTCGTTTTTGTTTTGGCTTTAAAATTATCAATTTTCGATCAATAGCTACGACATTCTTAACAAATATTAAAATTTGATATAAATTTTGTTGCGGATCGGTCGCGTAGCACTTCTGATGACATTATTTTCGTTTTTATTCCGCCTATAAAATGCTTAATTTTAGACCAACAGGAACGTAATTCGAAACAAATATTTATTAAGATGCATCGATAACTTTCCAGTGACTACCTAATTTTACGTTTTCTGAAAACTTACTTTTTCTAACGTAGTTGCTGTTGCATTAGAGATTTTTCTGAATCTATACTCTCGAATGTTTATTTTTTGAGAGGGGGAGAGAATGCTTCTCAGGGTACAGCCTAGGTGCGTTGGTTTCATTCTTTTCGATTCTTAAATTTCACTTGTTTTCACCGACCACAAAATTGTTGAGCATGAAACAATTTTTAGGTATGAATTTGGGAATTTAATTTATTCACTGGGTTCAAACTAATTATTGTAATGTTGTATATTTGACTTGTAAATTTCAAAGAAACGAATTTTAGGGGACAGCCACTACTAAAACGTTGTCCTGAGAGGGTATAACTCACTGCTGGCTAGTAGATTTTCCCCCACAACATGAAATTAACCATGTTTTCCAAAATAGGCACCTACTGTTCAACCAAGATATTTTAAGAAATATTAATCTTTAGTGGTATTTTTGGTTTATTCTAGAAATAGTTACAGTTTTCATATAGTATAAAATAACAATTGGCTTTCTATGATTTCAAACTGAAGATATAATTTAGCATTTTTTAATATTTCTGAAAGTGAAGTGGGTCATAAGATTTTCGTTTTCGGAAAAGCTAAATTCAATTTTTTGATTAGCGTTTTAGGTTGGCCCTGTCTAGCCCCTTTTTAATTCTTTAAAAATTAGGGACTTAATTAGGGATTTTTTCCAAATTTCACGTTTTTAGGTAGATCGAGACCAGCTTCTGTAGGTAGCTGTTCAAATTAGGGATTCTTTTCAAATTTGAGCTAAATTAGCTGATCTGTGTCTATGATCACGTTTTCTGAGATTTAAAGTTCAAATTTTGAATTAATTTTCTCATCAAAAATTTTTTAAGACCCCGTGGTGATTATTTCAACAATTTGTTTTCAATTGAATTTATGTATATTTGTGTTTTTTTGAGTTATTTTTTTTTAGCAGACGTTTATTTATCTTTTCAATGGCTCCCAAAGGATACCTCGAATGTTTTGAAGTATTTTTTGATGATAAGTAACTATTAGCATATTTTATCAACATGTTGAATTCAAATTTTACCTTCGTTTCTTTTTTTAGTAAACCTTTCATTGGATCTTTGTGGTTTTCTGACAGTGCTTCTTCCAATTTATTTTATTCTTATGGCATTGAATTGACATTCTTTTTAGGTTTCTAATATTTAATACACTGCGAAGAAAGAATCATATAGATATAGACTGTCACAATAATCAGCTGTTTTCTGGGAGTACTATATGAGATTTCGGATAAAAACTACAAAAAAGTAAAATTTTTATTTCAAAAATTACACGTTAATAGACTTTTATTTTCTGTTTTTCTTAAAAATTGATGAACAGTTTAAAAAATAACGCTGTACCTACATCTAATTATCTCACGATTTCACGAAAAAATCGGATTGTTTTTTCTCAAAATATAAAGTAGAGGCTTAAACTACGTGTTTCACGTCTTCTTGTAATTTTGATGTTATCGAAATAATTGCTGAATTAATTTTGATGAAATTTTCCATAGCACCAATAGACCGATTAAAATTATGAATTGAATACACGTAATAAATTGTTAGGTACCATATTAATTAATTGTTTCAGTTTTGTGAAAGTTTAGAAGTAATTGGGGAAACCTTAAGAAAAAATCTATTGGTTGTATATATAAGTACCTAGTTCATATATTCAGTCAACGGAAAAAGCGAAGAAAATAGTATAATTATCATCGATAGTACATTTTTAGCTCAGGGAAAAATTGAGTAAATCAACTGAGTAGTACCTGTTTGTCACCTTAGCTTTTGCAACTTCGTACCTACTTATTAAAAGTGTGGATGAAAAGTTATGATTATTTTAAACAATTTTAAAAGTAGAAGAAAATTAATCAAGTGCTGCTTCGTTTTACTGATAATGAGTGGTATAGACGAGAAAGTCAGTACGAAGCCCAAATGGTAAGCCTATAGATTTACACATCAATATTAGGTTCGAAAATATTTGCTTAACGCCTAATGCATTAATAAGGATAAAACTTACATTTTCGTGAACGATATCATTAATTTTTCACTTCAAAATGCCTGAATACTGTGAAACAAAGAATTTCGGCTATATACTTTCACATTATAATATGATGAGTTATAGCCATGCTACGTCAGCTGATACGTATTAAATTTGATTAAAATTTACGAGATAAACCAAGCCGAGTCTCACAATGGGAACTGACTCACTTTTGAAACAAACAATAGGTCCTAAATGTTTCAGACTATTAAAGCTGTACGTCTTCATTATACATATGAGCGCTTGAATTTTTTTTTGTTTTTGTTTTCCAGATTTTGCTCATTGTAAATTAATTTTTTTGCCCTCAATTTTTCGATAAATACGAAAATATTTTAGCTACCTACGGTACCTCACATACGTGTCGTTGGTCACGGTAAATCAATTTTATCAAAATTCTTCATGACTAATTGAAAAAAGACGAATGATGTTCAGATTTTTCTTCTTTCTTCCAAAACTAGATCGTCTTTCAGTTCCTACATACTGAACGAGTCACTCGAGATGAGTTGCTAAACGAATACAATTACCATTTTGTGCTTCATCATCACTATTTTTCTCAACATTTATAAAATTGCGTAATAAATGACATCAATCTACTCTTACATACTATTGATGGCTACCAATGTACTGCACGAAATAATAGCCTATATTTTTATAACCAAAAATTTTCTGATGTTCATACTCCTACGTCAACATTCTTAATCTGTTTATTTTAATCCCTCTTAGTATTATTTAATCCGATACTTCTTGTACTTTGCCACATTTACTTAAAGGTATGTCCTAATTTGATTTGGAATTCTATCACCCTTAAAAAAAATTAGAATAGGTTGTGTACATTGTAAAATGCATACAAATCACATTATTTGGTCGTACAAAACCGCATATTTTCTGTTTTACTGATAAATCTGAAACCAAATGCTGACAAACTGCTGACATGCATGATATACATTCTTTATCAATTAAATAAATTTCTCCAACAAATTACAAACTTTTTCATTATAACTTATTTCGGAAACTATGAAATCATCGTCTATCTATACTAACCTACATTAACTACGTCAGTAACAACATCCATCACCTATATTAACTCCTCTCATCACAGACTTGCCAAGTCTTCAAATCACCACCCTCGGGTGTTTCAATAATAATAAATTTAATTTCTCACATCCTCAGATGCTAAATAAAACTAAAAACTCTAAGTGACCAAGGTCATGTTATATTAATATAAATTTAATTTAAAATAATAAAATTCCCTAATAATAATTTTTGCCCAGAGCATCGTGGTTAGGCTAACAACGTAACCCCGACTCTTCACAACAAAAACACTTTTTCTCCTTACATTTCTAAATTTCTCTCATCTTTTTAAACTTCTCCCTTACCCTACCATAGATTGATACTCCCTGGTATGGTAAACAATAATAAAGTTCATGTACCTCAGTACCATCTCTTTTTCTATAAATCCGTTTTTATCTACCACCTTCATTTTTTTTCACCAAGCAGCCAATTTTATAAAATCTTAATGTAACTTTTTTCTACTACTCAGTTTAACTAGCGTTTGTTTTCCTTACAGATAACACTTATTTCTTGTTATCTTTTTATTTTTGTATTTTTTCATATCTAATACATGATGTTTTCTAATATTATGGTTTAATTCACTCGTGGCAACGGGCTTAACTCTCAGTGTTTATTGGTCTCTAGTTTCCTCAAATGGCAGTTTCTTAAAAACATTCAGCCTATTTGGTATTATTAACATAATCGAGGTACATGGCTAAAATTGTGGTATTACAGTGTATGGCAAGGCTGAGCAGGGCTAGGATAAAATTCTCGTCGCCATCAAATATAGTTGATGGTGACATTCGAAGTGTTGGTTTGATGCGTGGTGTTGGATTAATTTTGTGGAGTGTTTTCCCCAAGATATGTCCCCCTGGGTTTGCATACTACAGTATCAAGGTGGACTAATAAGCTAAATTTTCTTCAGTATAGTAAGCATAGAAGCCGACCAAAATTAATTTATTTGTCAAAATTATTTCACAATATTATTTTGTTACTATATTCTCTCATATTCGATGCGAAAGTGCCACTACCCACACAGCCACACACCTACATGCAAAACAATTTTTTTCATTGCCTCCACCAAAACAACAAATTCTAGAGTGTTACCTATATGCCAGGAAAAATCTAGGCCTAGCATAAGCCAAAGCACCGCGAAGCGGCCCCTCAGGAATTATATACTCTATACTTAAAGCCCAGTTCAGACCTAAAAATTTTTCTTTAGCAGCTTATACTCACAAAACAGCTATCTGAATAATCCCAACTAATTTATTGATAATAGCTCAATTCGTTTAGGTCTTTGGTCTCTATTTTTATATTAGGTGATACATGGGTTTCAGGTGAAATGGTCCTAAGAACATTGCCAGTTTCATTCAGAATGGGATATCGCAGTTCTAACCCCATTCTTCAAAATACGAGTTCTCCTGATTTCCTCTGAAAGCTATCTGTCCTTCTCATTCCAGCAAATCATCATATTGTAGAGACGGTGATTTGTTAAAAAATAGAATGGTGTACCAAGTTTATATTTGCTCCAAGCTCGTCCATACCTCCCTACGCCACTGATTAATTTTCAGTATTTGGTATTTAATTTTTTGTATCTTTCAAATTGATCATTTACTAATTACTCATGTTTGTAGTTTGTTAAGATTCTTTTATATTTTGAAAGGATAAGAATGGACGATATTAAATTTAACCATAAATAAAGAAATAATAATCTTTTAAGCATGACCGAGACCAAGAACAAGACCAACATGTGACTCTGCAATATGAAGGTCACGACCAAGGCTATCATGGTCATGGTCTCTGTTGGGGTGAGTATTTTTTTGCTTATCATTAACCTGAACCAACGAGATGACATTATAATCATCTGGTTATAATGTAGCCACTCGTTTATTACACTCACACATGTATGTATTTCAAAGAATCCAAGAAACACCTCATGTTGATAAAACTGTACAGTAATAGAAACCTTATTTTGATAAATCGTTTGCGAACTTTCATTGTGACTTGTTTTCAGTAATTTTCACAAACCAACCTCTTTCATTAAATGACGTCACAGAGATAATCTATAAAGTAATCAACTCTCTTCTGAAATCTGCTAAACCGTACCCTCTCATTTGAACAATTAAAATAGGTACCTATAGTCGTAATTATTTGATTGTTATAAAATAATGGGAAAAGAAAAATAAATTCTCACATTTTTAAAATAAAAAATAGAAAATACTGCATCCTGATGTGGGCCAGTGGGTGTTTTGTAAAATCGGCCATTGATTTAGAAACATTAGCGATACCTACGTGAAAAAGTTCTATGCTCTAAAATTACGACGACCATATCCGTAATTGGCAACAACGTTCTACTATTTTAAAAAAGAAGAAGGTAAAAAAAAGAAAAAATCGCAAATACTACTGACATACTGTATGACCACTTTACTTTCTCATTATTGCAAGCACAAAACGAAGGCTATAACCTCGAAAGCATGGTGAAATTGTACGCTATTTAGAATTCAATATAAACACACAAACGTGTACGAACACGCATCCATCGACTCGAAAAGAAAGAGAAAAGGAAGAAAAAATGTTTGAAGATTTGGATCAACAAATTTTGAAATTAAACAAAATAAAAAGTAAAAAAAAAAAAACAGTAGATACCAAATTTTCAAACGCAATTTAAGGAAATATTTAATGATTTATCAGTTCGTATACATAGCCACGAAGTAAGGTTTTTGTATCTTCGGGCCAAATACGATAACAGATTTCTCTTCATCGTCGAGAAACCAAAATGGAAGAAAGAATGAATAAAATGGAAGCTGCAATAAGCTGCTTGTCTGGTGTCTACGATGTAACGTACAAAAACAAGGTCAAGAGAAAATTAAATTTTTGACGAAGGTAATATTGTTTTTCTACGATTGTGGATCACGTTTCAATGAGAGTGATTGAACTTAGTGATAAATTTTGGGCGTAAAATTCGAAGAAAGCGAAGGGTTCGTTGAAAAATGGGCAGACAACATTTTATGAACGAGTTTTGCAAGTTGGAAATATGTTTGGAGCAACGAAGATGTCACAGACTGCGAGTGAGCAACGAAAAGCCAGAATCCTTCTCCGGTGGAGGCTGGGAAGAATTTATTCAAAGATTAAATTTCCGCTCTCTTTGACTTCCGTCCCCATCCTTCTCCACTGTCCATACACGTCGTCCTCTCGCACCATTATTTTGGAATGGTGTTAATCAGGGGCGTACTCTCGGGAAAGGGGGTAAAACACCATAATATCATACCACTCTTCTACCGCTCTGATAAAAAAAAAAAATCAGAAAAAATCAAAGAATGAGAAAGAAAATTTTCGTATTGAGTAGTGTAATCTTTGGTGAAGGAGTATGAAAATGCCTCAAAAATGATTGAACACCTTAAAGTTTTGGAGCAACCAAAAAAATATTTCCCAAACAAAACCATTCAAAGACACAAGCTGTCCTATGATACTGGCACAGGTGTTGATAGGCATAGAATATTAAAACGCGATTTAGAATTCATACTTCCTTGAACATTTTATGATAGGTTTTACTTATTTTTTTGAAGTTCTCTGGACCGCTCAAAGGCGTAGATAAGAAAGAGCTCCCGGGGGTTTGGATCTTCCTTAGTCAAGAAGAAAAAGGCTTGACCCCTAAAAATTATCATTTTTGGCAATTTTTTTCTGTGGGTTGGGGGTCAGAGGAGACCATCAAAAATGTATGGACCTTCCTTACGACGAAGCTATATGCGTTCTTGGGACCGCTTCAACCCCGCGTACCAACCTCCTGGGTCATCACTGACAAAAAGTTAACCAATACCAAATGTTAAAAAACTTAAAGCCGAGAAAAAAATTGTCAAAAAAATTATTAAAAGAAACATGTTCAATAATTTCAAGAAATTTAAAAATTTAATATTTTTTCATTAAAATATTCCCAATAGTGAGGGAGAGGCGTGCTAGAATCACACTTTTCTCATCCACATTAAGCAGGATAGACGGTGCCAAATTTATACGAAATTTTAAAGAAAAAAAATTATTTAATGCCCTTTTGAAGACCACCGTAAGTAAACAAACATAAAGATGATATGAAAAATTGCTTCCAACGTGAAAACAGCCTTCTGCATCACCAATCCTTAGGTTAGAATTTGTGTGTCCATATAGGCTTACTTCAACAATAACGTTGAATTCGAGAAATGATTTGATATTAATATGTATAGGTGATGGATATATACTTATAAATTCTCTCTTCCGACCCAAAAAACTTTACTCATCGATCGAATATGTCAAATTTTAAGTGAATGTTGAAAACACTTGGCTTCTTGAGAGAAATTGAGGGAAAATTTCATTTAAAATCTTCAAAATTTTAATCATCAGTATCGGGGATAAAAAAATAAAAAAATAAAAAATAAAAAAAAATAAGCAAAGTTACCCATTTTGGAGGTATTGGGTGATTAGCAAAGAGGCTGTTGAGAGGATCAGAATACAGTAATTCATATTGAGCAGAAACATTGGTGGAGTTGTTATCAACCATAAATATACGAATCGACGTAAAATTTATTTCTCTATATACTCTTGGATTAAATCTTTAATGTTTAGAAATGGGGAGAAAGCTATTTAAAATGTTTTGAAAAAAAGTCTAAATTTAGTACATATGTGAGAACCACAAAATTATTAAAAAACTTTTCAAAATACATCAGAAATCAATTAGATACCTAATTAATTCTATTTTCGGTAATCATCTGCAGAGTTTATGTGTATTATCTATTTCGACCACATATATTCTGAATCCAATTGGGAATTATATGCTCTTGATAAACTTACTGTTCATTTGCCTTATTTTTGTTTATGAATGGCTGTTTCTCGTTAAGTAAGTAACTCGTTCCAGTTTTAAGGTTATTTCTCCTCGGGGATGATTTTTTTTTCATATCATCACACTGAAATTATCCTCACGATACTTGCAACGTTGAAGTAATGTCAAGGTTTCAAATTTCCTCTTTGAAAACGATCAGATAAGGGTGTGCCCATATTTGCACCCAACTTGAAATTCAGAAAGTTTGCCGATTTCGCGGACCGTATCTTTAGATAAAATTATTGTGGGTACAAATGTGGGTGACATACCTATGAAAGTAAATCAGAACATATGGATAACTGACTTTCTTGGTTTCTAGAAACAAAATTATGATAATTTTTACTATCTTTAGACCGATGAAAGGGAGAATTTTCATTTTGACTACACCAAAGTAAAAAATCCCTATATGATCACCTGGAAAAGATAGTGTACCAATAAATGAAATCTCTATGAATTGTGATTATCGGTTGCTTCCGTTTAGTACGGACCATTTATGCTGCCCAGAAATTGCTGACATCTCACCGAGAAAGCAGATTTACTCATGTTTCAAGCTAGCTCATATAGGCCTTTTTGTAACAGTTATTCCATTCGATTTGAGTAACAAAAAAAAAAAGCACCAAAAACTTTGCCAAATGATTAATTTTCCAAGTGAGATAGTTACCTCGAAATTTTTCAAGACATGTTACTTCGCAATGCCGCATTCTAAGATTGGTGAAGTAATTTTGCTGTGGCATATACATAAAAAGTCAAAAATTACCACTCATCGCACAGTCATTAGAGGTAACTACAATGCAGACTACTTCGCAGACCTATACGAAAATGTTTTCGCACAACGGTGCCAATTTAATGGCATCTTCGCAGGTTGTGGTTGGTTTGTTTTAGGTCGACTAGCCGCTCGTTGGCTGTCAGGCAAAAGCAGCCTTATAATCCTACATTCAAAGGGGGCCGGACCACAAATACCCAGTTGATATTCGCAGATTTCGACGTACGAGTTCACGTACGACGTACCACTTTGTACCCTACAGTAGGCAGGTAAAAATAACGACCCAAATGTATTTCATTACCGTACATTATCACCGTTATCACACCATTATCAGCGATCGTTTAGTAGGTATGCAAAAATATCACAAATACGTTCACGCAGAACGGGTTTTAGTACAATAATATGGACGTTTTAAATACCGTACGTTGTTCGCGCACCAGCAATATTTTCAATTTACTAAAATTCTCAATAACTCAAAATACAACACTTACCACTTAAAAATGAAAAGCGAAAAACGAAACAAAGGAAATGGTCAACAAAACGACGAAAATATGAAGGAAAAATGGGTGAAAAAAAACATCACATACACGCGCACAAACACCGTAGAAAAACACGAGAAAATATTCCGGATATACGTAGATAGATGAAGTCAACAGGTGGCATAAAATCGCGTATACTACAACACCGGGTTCGATTACTTTCCTTGAACTTGTCTGAGGCAATGTGTAGTATCAAACCTTCTGGTTGAATACCAAAAAAAAAAAAAAAAAAGAAAAAGAGAGAGATAAAAAGTATCCAGTGAGAAAAGAAGAAGAGAAAAATTAAAAAAATGAAAGAAGAGAGAAGAGAAAGAAAGAGCGATAGAGTGAGGGGGAGAGAGAGAGAGTGAGAGAGAGAAAATAAAACGTGCCACCAACGAACGTAAAAATGCATCGAAGGCTGGAGTGGTGGATATTTCCAGAACCAGCGTATCCTCAAGTAAAATGAGGTCAATGGGAATGTATGTCAGTTAGTATCGGCACAGTGATGTCGTTTCCAAGCAGAAGAAGAAGAAAAGAAGAAGAAGAAAAGAAGAAGAAGAAATGAACAGCTCACGTATTAAACTAATTTTTCGTTATATATATATATGAGTAGGTATCTACCATTTATTAATAAAAATAGTAATAATAACGATAATGATAATATTATTGTTGTAAGATGTATTACCAATTATTATAAAACGTGGTTTGGTGACTTGAATGCGCGAGACAGCCCAAGACGAAGTTTGTAGAAAATTTTATTTTACAAACTTGAGCGCGTATAATTATCGAATACGAACGATGATGACCAAGAAGTGAACGTGTTAAAGGTGTACCACGAATGGGAGAAGAAGAGATTCTTCAATGCTCTCTCTCAAAGTCATTCACACTGCTGCAGCCTAGGTATCTCTTTCATTCGATTGCACACTGTAGACAAATCTCATCTTATGAGCTTGATTGAAATTAATGCCACTTAAAAATTGTTCGTTAAAGAATGAAGAGATAATCCGGGCAAATTAGTATTTAAAAAGCAAATAATTGGAAGAGAGCTAAATTTTTGGCACCAACTCCCTAACTGATATAGACTGCGAGTACATAGTCTGTATCTTATACAAAATCTAATGAAAAATCAGTTAGGGAGGTGATGCTGAAATGCAGTAAAGGGAAGAATTTAACTTCACATGTCGGTCTATACGTTGTAAATAAAATTACCGGCGAATTTAATTCATGTTCGGTATTTAGTATACCACATATATATTATGCATTACACTGCATGTGTTTACTGTGTTTATGTGTTAAACAGGCATTAAGGCAAAAATAAGTGTGATTTATACAAAAACTATGCCCTTGACAAAAAAATAGTCAGAAACTTTTGTATAGATTCTTCAGTCTTTCTTTAATTTTGTTTGAAAAATTTTTCGCTCAGACGAAAATTAAGCGATGTAAACGTGAAAACCGGCTTTGCGCCACCATTTCAACCCTCCTGAGGAAAATCCAGTTTTTCGCATTTGGACTTTTAGGTGATTGTTAAAGATAGTGAAAATGACGTACATACATAAATTCAGCTTTCTCCCAATTACCTATATTTCCGTTTTAAGGAATTTTTAAAGCTAATTTTAGTTCTCTGTTCTACTTTAGGGTTGTGCTGTCAGTTCGGCGAAATGAAAACCGAAGAAACAGGGAACTGTAATTCAAGTTGGAAAATTTTCACTTAAAGCATTAGTTCTGAAACATGTTCTGTTGAAAGTGACCTCTCAGTTATATTTTAGGAGAAGTAAACACTCCGTAAACTGAAGGGCGGTAACCAAGTTTGAAAAAGTTTTCCTTAAAAGGCGTACTTTAGGATCAGTTCTTTAGAATGATAGCATCTTTCACCTATCCGAGGAGCGGGTAATGCAATTTGTATATTTTCTGTAGTCTATCGTCCAAATTTTGTGTTCTCGATTTTGATAGAACAACAAAATGCAAATGGCTGAAATTTTCTCGAATGATAGTCCTTGTATAGGTGCAATTCTAATGAATGTTTAGCGTCAATTAGTTTCAAGTAGCGAAAATTTGTGTATTGTGGTGATTTCAAAAAATATTTTAATTAAGTATCACCAAAATCGGCAAAATGGAAGTAGACATCAATGCAAATTAGAATTTAGAATGAGAAGACGAAAAATTATCTGATGAGAATATTTTAATTACGTAGGTACCTACTGAAAGTATCAGTTAATTGAAAATTGCACGGTACGGTAATTCAAATTTTATGGAAATTTTTTTTTATTTGATCTGTTTTCTGAAATAGTTTTCAAAATTATGACAAAAAAAAGAAAAAAAAAGAAAAAAAAAAAAAAAAAAGAAAAAAAAAGAAACATAAAACACTCAAGATATGCTTTCTTTAAACCATTCCATTAATATGTATTCATAAATTAGCAATAATATTGCATTCAGGTGGAACGTGACCTTTTTTTTGTGTAATTTTAGTAAAGTCAGAAATAAATTTCTTCAGTCATTATTTATATGTTAAGACTGAATTTGCGGTGGAATTTGAAAAAGGTCATTTAAATGAAATACTAGTTATGATAAACTGGTGAAGGTAAATATTTATTAATTTTGGAAGGGGAGAAAATTTTGAATTTTGAGTGTAGTAGTAGTGTAATTGTGATTTCCAAACAAATTTTTCTTAGTGAAAAAAACATTTGTCTGTGTGGCCACTTCCTACTAGTGATGATGGGTGTATTTGAGCTCTCGTTGGTAGGTTGTGTGGCCTGCATGTCCTTACATTACGTAGGGCAAACACGTTTTTGGTTCAGGGGTTAGTAGCTCACCACTACTAATCTAATTTTCATACTGAGCAAGGCTCACACATACACAAGGTTGATTAGTAGTTGTACGCCTGCGCATACCGCAGTGTCCTATAGTCTGTATAATTAAAAATTTTCAATGTCAGTTGGTTTTAAAATCTCTAAGAAGCTGATTATTTAGAAAAGTTCACTTACAGAAATGTGAGATTGGCTTTAATTATAATTTTTAAATTTAAGAAGCGACAAAATTAGATTATCACATCTTGAAGAAATTTGTTTTGAACGTTTGTGTTGCTTATAGCTTTCGATTCTCAAGAACATTTTTTTATTTTTTCTGAACAACATAGATCTTCCTTTTAGCCCAAGGTTTTCACTGCATGGAAAACTTTGTACCTACCTTCCTCTTAATTTTTTTTTTTCCAAAAAAGTACATCGTAAATTTGAAGTAGGTAATGTAGAAAAATGACCTCTGAATGTCGTAATTTTTTTTTTGCGATATACATACTAATTGCAGGCATCTAGTGTTTGATGATAGCTGCTGATCTCATAATTCTTACTTGCACCCACTTTGCAGGCTCTTTCATTTCTTTTTCTCACTCCATAGTAATCTCAAACCTCAATTTGTTTTCTCACGCTTAATTGGTTTTCTGCTTACTTTCCCCATACCTTTCAATGAATTATTCCAACCATTTAATTTAAACTATTAATTTGATTTTTTTTTTTAATTCTTCTTGCCATGATGGGGCTTTGAAATCTTGACTCACAAGTTTGAAAATAGGCGTTCTACCAACAGGCTAGAAAAGCCAGTTACCAGTATTGTGAGGGTTTCATGCTTCTCAAGTTTGTTTGCAAAAAAGTGTCCCCCACCCAATTTTTACTAATGTTTTATACGTGAAGAGTAAGAGAAGGGGTAGATAATGACGGTTAAAAAGTGGAAGGAGAAAATGGTAATGAAAAATAAAGTGGAGGTGGTAACGTTGTTTCGTTGTTTAAAAAGCCAATACAAAAATGAAACAAAATGAAAAATGAACATTTTATTTATTTAATTTTTATTCATTTTCAATGCCCTCCTCTCGTTCTTACAAAGTATGAAACCTGTGAATTTTTCAACTTCATTGATAATCTGCTTAATATACGTCAGGTGCAAATGGGAATTTTCTTTGGGTGTTGGGGAAGGGAAGGTTTCAGATAAGGACATAGCCAAGGGGGGAGTGGCAAAGATGACGATTGCCCTTCATAAATTCCTTTTTTTTTTACTTGTCTTTTTGAAAATTTGAAAAAATTTCTAGTAATAAATATGCAACGGAGAGGTTCCACAGGTGCCAAATTTCTCAAATTTCTCGAATTTTCAAAAGTGACTAGCAAAAAAAAAAGATCATCAAATTGTTTTGGCCTCCACTTGAAGAAATCCTGGTTACACTCCTGGTTTTTGATTTTATTATTTTTATATTTCTTTTTAATTTTTTCCCATTACCTTTTTTATCTCTTTTTTTTTGGTCACTTTTTCACTTTTTCTTCTTAATTTCTTTGATTTTTGATTTTTTCACTCATTTTCCCTGCTTTACTTTCTCGCAGGCTTTTATATAATATGTACACTTGTTTAAAAAAAAAAAAAAAAATACTGCACGCAAATTGGTCGGATAGTAATTTATGAGGTTGGGAATTGTTCACTTTATTTCCATGTTATGTAATATACTATTCTTTCCATATGAAAAGGTCATATGAGGTGACATTATTTTCCATCCATTTTCAAAAGCCCTCGGTGCTATTGTGTCTAAATTTGGTAAATTTGTTAAAATTGATGCTGACGTTTTCTCAAATTTCCACTTCTACTGAAAAATCGGTTCGTAAAATATGAATTATATTAATCATGAAATCAAAGTGAAATGACTGGGTACTGTTTAAATCAAACAATTTTTTACTTCTTTTCGATCTCTTGAAATTGCATTTTTCCTAGCATATAAAGAATTTCACTTATCTGAATCTTGGCACACTAGTGATTCCGGTAGATGTTTCCTTGATATTCTCAAAATCTGAGTTTTGCGCAGAATGTCTTTCCAGAAACAACGTTTGGATCACATTTTCCACCAATTCATGGCATTCAACTTCAGTTAGTATCATATTAATGAATTTGATACATTGCTCTTCATTAACATTTTATCACTGAAAGTAACCTGTCTTGTATTTTCCAATTTCACGAACATTTGTTATGGGTACTACAAGTATCGAATTAATACTAAAGGCACATATTTTTTATTGAGACCATTTCCCTTCACTCCTCTTATCCAGCACTACTATTGAAGAGCATAAAAATAAGAAATAATTATGCTTTTGTACGCGAATTATTGGTTGTAATTTTCTTGAAATGAGAGACAGCTACTTGATTGACATAAATTAAATTAAAGAGGAGGATCTAAAAAATAGAATGAGCCCAAGAACAAGAATCTTGAGCACTTCGAAGCCTAAAGAATTGAAGAAAAAGATGAAATCGTAAGTATATCAAATTGATTCAATTTAATATGATTGGTGATTTTGACTCAAAAATTGATAATTTTTAATGTAAAAATTACAAATATCATTAAATTAAACCATTGCTCAATTTCATATTTTATTCGATTTTATTGGCTTCCAAGGCTTAAATTTTTTGTTGTTGAACTCGTTTTGTTCATTAGGGTCCTACATTTAATTTGATTTTTATTGAACAATTAACTAATTATCTCTTATCTTACACAATTTCGATCAAAAATTCTTAGATTCTTCAATGAGTGGGGTGGGATATGTGGAAGTTAGGTTGTCTGGCGTTACTGAACGCTGTGTAAAACGTAGTGTATTGTCAAAGTTTTTAAAGTTACTACGGGTTGGTCAACTTTGATGTATTAGATTAATGTCATCAACACTTACATTGCATCTCTCTCATTCTCTATTGGTTGATGGTTCCACCAATTTAAATTATACTACATTAAGACAAATTTTCGGTCCATCCACAGATGAAAAAGACCTTAATGTGTCTGACATTGCACTATAATTGGCCAATTTCAGTGCATGGAACAAAACCTAAGACGATCAACCTGTAGTATTTTAAAGACTATGGCGTATTGTACCTCTAGTATTAATTCTGTTCTATGCCACAGGTGATAGATACTTATTAAAATGAGAACAGATAAAAAATAACACTACCATCTTATCGGATAGCACGAGAGAATCAGCCTAGTATCTGTAATTTCTGCTTGTTTAGACAAGAAAACAGTTTCATTTCACACTCTGCCTGACTTGAGTATGACTAACAATTTTTAGAAATTTCACAAAAATAGATACCTATTTAGGCATTTCATGAAATGCCTGATTTCATATTTCGTCTATAATATATATTTAAATTTAAAACAAAAGGTTAAAAAAGTCTATTTGCGAATATATACACAACAATAAACAATCATCAATTTAAGGCTACTCCTACCTTTTTTAGCATCATTGGTATTCTTTTTTAAGTTTGGTCCATGAGCTGTGCCCTTAATTGCAGCATCTATTAAAATGGATTATGATTTTTCGGAGTCGATTTGATCCCATAAAAAATGAAATAACAAATTTTAATGTTTTTGTTCTTGGTTTGTTTTCTCCTTCTTCAAAAATGAATCACGCGAAATATTTATCTTCATTATCTCCATAATATTTACCGCACACAGCCACATTTTAAAAATTATTTCATAAATCAATACGAACAATTATTCGGGTACATTATGGAACTTGGTTATTTTTTTTGTCCTTATCAAATTTAATCATCTAAAATTATTGAGTAGTTTTTGAAAATTTTCGTGCTTTCATTAATAATTTATAGATTTCATATAGGCTAACAGCGTAAGGTGTGAGTATAGAAGTTTCACTTTTATTTTCAATGAAAAAAAAAAAAAATTTAATTGAATCGTTTATGTCGCAGTAATTTCTCCGGCCCGTTAATAATATTTAGTTCGACGTATGCGACCTAATACTTTAACAAAATTTATGTCAAATGTATCTTCGTGGTGCGTGTAGGAATTGTCACGAACTATATTGCGCTTTCAGATACTCATTTTTTTCTCTTTCATTTTCGATACTATTTGATTGGACGTAGGAGATTTTAAAAAGCTGTGACATGTGACATCTGTTACTATAATGTATATGAGATCAATGGGGTACTGCGTTTTATTTCTCAAAATGTGGCGAGGAGGCGTTGATTAACGAAAATCTGTGAAAACAGAGATGAGAACAAAAATTTGAAACCAAAATGCAAAAAAAAAAAAAACAATTAAAATAAATAAAACAAAAACAACGAGTAGGTATAGGTATCTACCTATATAATGTACTAACTTTTTTCTCTAAAAATGTTTATTTTGCAACAAAATTAGTGAGCAATATCTGAGCAAGATGACTGTTCCAGATGATCTTCAAAATTTCTCTTCAAATTGTGTTTCACGTATTATTCTGAGTCACACTCTTCTCGGCTCGGAAGATGTGCAAATGCTGATTGAATAATTTCTTTCAAAACGATATTGCTGTGACCCCATAAACTGCTTTAAACCCAACTCCTACAATTCCACTTGGTATTCCAATTTCTTTTTTTCGATATTAAATGAACTAAACCATCAAAAATTATTTTTTTGTCGATAATTTTTGGGGTTAAAATAATAAGTAAATGCGAACTGATTGAAAAAAATGACAAAAACAAACTGATTGAGTGAAAAAGAGAGAAAAGAAAGTAAGTAAGCTTAAGTATTTTATTTTTTTCTATTTTAACTGTTATGGTAAATTTACTTCCTGATAAAGGACTTTGTGAAAATGTAAGATCAATTATTACCACATCTAACATAAAATTTGTATTAAAATTTATAAGGGAAATTTGATGAAAATTAGATTTTAGTCACTTTGAAGTATTATAAGAATGTGGTATGAATTTTGACTCTTTGTCTTTCATATAATATTTTTTATAAAAATTTAAAGAAAAAATGTCAATTTGCCAATTACCGCCAATTAAAATGAACTTGTTGCTAATAACCGACCCCCAATTACTGACATGCTAAATCATTGGGTAAATAAAGTAAATTTGTGAAAAATATTTACCAAAAAGATTAAAAAAAGAACATACATTGATGAAGATAGCTTAATATTAATGACTATCAATTAAATTAATAGATATAGCTTAGGTATTATATTTCATTGCGAAGTTCTGACCCCTATGTTGGAAATTGGCAAACTGTTTTCTAATAGCAGCCCTACTTGGAATTCTCTGAATTCAAAAGCAATATGGTTGCCATTGCAATGAAACATTATTGGAAATTCGTACTACGTATTCGATAATCCCATTGTATTTTGTTTTTAGCTCTGATCCAAAATTAAGGAGTTATATATAACATGTACCTACTTTCAGTTATTTACTTTTATTAATTTTTCATTGAATTTCACTAGATATTTGGGGAAAAAAAATTAAAACATGGGAGGTGAAACGGCCAACAGAGGTGGTAATGTACCTAATTAGAACCACTTTCAGTGTTACACCATACATGAGATACTAAGTACTGGACAAGCATTAATACCTCTATAATAATTTAAATATTCAATTTATCATCCACAACTATCGTGGATCTTAACGTATTTGGGAGACTCAATAATATTTTAAAACACACAGTTGAATTAACACATTTAATAAAATAATTAGTTGTACAATACAGTACATCAATTAGTACGTTAATACTTATACATATGGTATCACAATCCGTTAGACAAGACTTTCTGTTCACTAGAGACTTCTATTAGAGAGGTTCTAGGTACTTAGAAGTAACTGTCGAGGAACTGTCTTTTGTTCTTTCAAATCGAGGGTTATATACTCGTTCAGGGTATGTAAGCGTATGTGTCGGATAGGCTAAGTGAGGTAGGGTGTTGTTATTATAGGGTTGTGCTGACTCGTAGTATACTCGAGGGACAGGCACAATTAGGTTATGAATATACAGACATTATATCTATATTCATAAAATCAAATACGGGTAAATTAGTGGTTTTTATAAAGAGTTATAGGATGTATAATTGTTGATGAATATCTACATTTTTGGTATTTGAAAATGTGTGAACGAATATGTTCGTCATTTCTAAAAATAGACGAAAATATACGTTACAGGAGGCACTATATTACTAGTTGATGCTACCAGATGAAGCCTTAATACATTAAAATTAATGTTGTTGTTTCAGGGTGGCGGAAATACACGGGGTGGCATCTATTAGCAAATTACTTTAAATGACAATTTGATCTTTTGTTCAGATGACACTTCTGGAAAATAGTCATTTATGGTATTTGAGAGGATGATTGGAAAGTGCACAAAGAATGATTAGACCTACCTTCCCTTTAATAAATTACAATTAATTCCCAAATGATTCGTAACAAAAGCTTTTTCTATTTTCACTGTGGAAAAAATTTTGCTTTTCCAAAAATGTCACTATTTCATCACATTCAGAGAAACCTAAATTTTCCATGTTGAAACAGTAAATGTAAACATTCACCAAGTGAATATGTTTATTCAGCTCTGCACCATAAAAATCGCAACAAGTGCAGTGATGTCTTGGATACCAATGTTGCAATTGTCATGTCTGTGTATTGAGTCCCTTTAATTATGACATTTAGTGAAAATATTTTGATATTGGGGTAAACTTTTCCCTCTACAGCGTGCTGTGTAAATGGAAAAATGGCTAAAAGTTTGTGAACCTTCAGTTGCAAATACAGAGGATGAACACTACACTTTTGCACACTCATTGGATGTCATTGAGAGAGGGTATTCTATGCTTATCCAAGATATGAAGGTATGCAGTATTTGCTTATTATGCAATCATTGGATTTATTATTGTAGGGCATGGATGCATGTGCATACATGGCTGCCATGGTTCATATATACAGTTCAGATTTTTCAGCATTATTCGGCAAAAAATAAAATAAAACCTTAAAACTGTGACGTCCGAAAACAAACGTACATCCCGAGTATAGGGAATGATATCACGATTCGAAGTATATCAATAAGTCTCGATCAATCGTAGAGTCGAAACCACAAACCAGCTCAAACAGTTAGGCCACCAGCCTACCAGCGATAGCTCCCAAGGCCTACGAAGTATATCGGGCGAATTTACATAAGTGGAAATAAATAAGTTGGCCGACCCATTATCACAGTATACATTTTATTACAATCGAAAAGGTTACTTACAGATATGGTAACTAATATCTGGTCGTGCAGGTTATTCTTCACATCGCCTCATGGTTCTCGAAGTTTGGTGAACCATCAAATCTCGATCGGACATTCGTTTTGAGTTCGAAGGAATAGTACCGCGAGTTATTTAAATCTACTACTGAAGTTCACATTTGAAAGTATCGGTGAAAACAATTTAAAAGGTGACTTGCTGTCGTATAAAAGAGCTGTATTATGCTGTGAATAATGTTTCGTATTCACGACGAACGAAAAACTATCACGTCTAAAACGAGACTGACTGTTCACTCTTAGGCCAAAAACGTGAACAGGCAAAGAGATTAGAGTTGGTTCACCGATGGTCGATATCATATTTCTACACGTCACCATATCGCTAAATAATAGTTAATCGATGCGTCTTTGGTGTTTCGTAGACTTGGGGAATTTATTTCCTTTGGGGAATCGGCGTATTTCCCATTTGCCTTATCGTCATTATAAACTTATAATTCGAGAGCCGTTCCCTATCGTAATACTAATACAGTCGATGGTGACGTGGAGGGAAGGCTACGGGTAATTAGATGTCACAAAACAATGAAAATAGCACCAAAAAATTTCAAATTTCAATTTTTTTCCAATTTTTTAATTTTCTTTATAAAAATGATGTATTTTTCAACGAGAAATTCAATGAGCTCATTCCCCCGGATCTGGATCCGTTATTTTATAAGTTTGTTATCTCTTTCTGAAAACTTAATTTTCTGCATTCAAATTATCAGGAAATACCTACTTTTAGATAGCTCAGAAGATCAACCATCATTCATTAACAGGATGGATGCCTAACATCAATTCAGCTCCCAGCAATTTGAGTTTTTCTTTCCTATAGACGATGAAAATAGTACCTTAAAATTCCAAATTTCAATTTTTTCTCCAGTTCTACAGTTTTTCTTGGAAAATAGCCATCTTGGGCAATTTTTCAGCAATTATGTTATTTTTGGCATTTATTCAATTTTTAGCATTTGTTGCAAAACCAAATTTTTTTTTTCAGCCCCCAACTCAGGAAAGGAATTTTAATTTGATTTCCAAGCCCTTGCCCTTCAAAGTAATAATTTGACAAATGCCAGAATCCACACTCTAGTCACATTCACATATAATTAGCTACTGAGGGGAGGTGGTAACCATGCTTCATAAAAAGATGAATGACTGGCCACATATTTGATCAGTGCAAGTACAGAGTATTATATATAAAAGCTGCAGCATGTTAGTCTGAACACTTTTAAGGCCGGTTCACAATTAACAGTAATAGCAATGAGAATGAGAATTTCAAGGATACGTTCACAATACTTTCTCAATGGAAATGGTGAATTATAAATAACTAACATGAAAAGAATATGTTCTGTGCTTGCACTTTCTAGAAATTCGAGAATGAGAAGAGTAAAGATGAACTTCAGCCAACTTTCCCATTCATGTTCTAAGACAATTCTCATTCTTGGCTGAATGTGAACGCCCTAATACATTCTTTAATTCCATTTTTTACATTCCCATTCATGTTTCTATTCCCATTAATACAAAACACAACACCACTTTTGAAGCTATTGTCCCCACTCCTATAGTACCAAATTCGAATTTGCTTGCTCCTCATTCAGGCTCATTGGTAACAATCAGAAACTGTTTTTCAAATCTATATTAATAAAGCTCTGTGTAAGTATATTTATTCGCCCATGACTTCAGAATTTCTTGAAAGATCAAGATGAAATTTTCAGTATTCATTTGTGTTATCTCGAGACATGTTTGAAGCTTCTCTGGGAGCAAAGTTGTCCATTTTCACCAAAAGTCGTTATTTTCGATACTAAAACGAACGACAGCAAATAAAAGAATGAAAAAATGAATTATCGGGGCACAGCATAGGCGAAGCTATAGGTGACGTATGGTAATTTAATAAAAATATATGAATCAATAAATATAATCACCAATTTATAAATCTCAAGGAACATGAATTTCGTAGATGAAAATGAGATTTAAAACTGTGGGTACCTCATGAGGCCAGGATATTTTCACAGTTAAAGTGGTGCCATTTTTCGTTTTACGTGCGTCCTCTATTATATTTAATACTCTGTGGGTGCATTACACTCGTCGGTCACCAAACCAAGAGTCGCCACAATCATTAATTGTTTGTGTTTTATATTTTGTTCAGATATGAATAAAATAAATTATTTAACTGTTCGTCCATTTTTATTTCGTGAACTATCTTCAGATTTTAGTCAAAAATTCAGCTAAAAATAGTAAGTTTAAAGAAAACACAGTCACATTTGTCTTCACGATTTCAGAATGCACTCATGCTGAAATGTTACAGAATTATGAAAAGTTCTTTTTGATGAAGGTCGCTTCATAATTTACGACATAATCCAAAATCGTAATTAGGTAATGTACAAAACTGTTTTGGAAGTAATATAACTTCTACATTATTATAAAAGTGAATGAGAAATGACAGTCATTATTTTAGGTCGCATTTTTGCGTCTCATAATGAGAATACAATATTTTGAATTAAAAAAATTTTTGGCCATGATTATATCTCTTCAATTGTCATTTTCTACAGTAAACAAAAATTAAACACGAGATTTTTCTGCAATCATCTGGTACGACATATTCCGTAAAATTGTAGGCTACATCTATAGATAAATACTTTTTAGCCAAGCTGGAGAGAAGATACTTGCTGACTCACAACAAAGTGAAACAAATAAAAAATCCTGTAAAATATCTGCCCAAAGTGTATTTAGGAGTGGCTGAATAAAATTTTATGACGTGGTTTTCGTACCTCAATGAGGAAAAACAAAAAAAAACTAAAAAAATACGAGTAAGTATATTAAAAATAATTATACAAGGGTAAAAGGTTATTCATTTATTGTTATTTTGAGAAGTTATTAGAAAATCATTCGTTAAATTATATTTTTCGTTTTAAAATGTGAAGAAAATAGCTGATAAGATAGAGAAAAATGGGCCTGAATCTTCGTTTCTTGAAATTTAGGAAGGAGATAGGATAGTGGTTAGTATTTCGTAGAAAGTTTTTTTTTCTTTTTTGTTTTTTTGTGAATTTATTAAATGCGTTTCAGTGACTTGTTTTTGAGAAAATCTTTTAATGTTTCAAAAACATTGGAGAAAAAAATTTTGTTTTCGGATTAATTGCACCGATTAACCTCAGTTTTAATTACCCATCCTCTTTTTACCGGTTGGCTGATAAAGGTTGAACATACTCTTACCTTGATACAATCAGGTACCAACGAGAAGCTTAAAGGTAGTACCACTAGTATTATATAAACTTATTACTGTCGATATTGAAATTTTAAGGGGCAAGAGTAGGCAAAATATGAAACAAAACAATTTTCGTCTGCATGTATGGATGTAGCTGGATGATAAAAATGTTTTTTTGGATATTTTGGCTACCCTTGCTTCTCAAAATTTCAAGGTAGGTAACATTAAAAATATTAACCCCATTTTCATGATCATGTGAGGTTATATTGAAATGTCATGTATCTCACCAATCTGTCAAATTTTCATCAAATTTTCTTCAGCGGAACCTTCATAACATAGTTTTTCTTCGAATCAATGGGTTCCCCGGCAGGCCATGGAGAAAACAAAATTAAAATAAATTAATAAATTGTTGCGAGAGTAATTCAATACTTTTAAATTACCTCAACAAATAAGATAATTTCTGATTATTATCTTTTATTAATATTTCACTTCAATTATTACAAACACTTTAGAATTATACTTATTACTATTTCTTAATACTAGTGAAACCTAATGTCCATAACAGCTAGTATGAACCCTAACGTTTCTACTCGACTGTAGGTTTAGGAATGAACATGTCTTCGAAATGAAGATATGACATTACTTTCGTTTTCTTTGTTTCAATCAAATATGGCAGACCAAAAAGGTGGCGTGATACAGAACATCCGCCAAATATGATGACACATTATTGTCAGCATATCTGGTGGTGTCTGATTGTGAGAAGCTAGGTGAAATATAGACAGCTATTATTCCAAGAATTAGGAATAATAGTTGTCTATAATTTGTTCGACACGTTTTTGTAGACAAACTGAATCGTCTGCAAAAACGGGATGGAACATAAATATAACTTTTTTTTTTTTAATACACGCTATGTAAGTAATCTTATTGTGTAAAATGAAAAATGAAATTTTTTTTCAACATTTAAAAAAAATTTATTAGCTTATTCCGGTTCAATATTTCCGCCATAAATTTAAGTGTTTGCTCTTAATTTCTCCAGTAGATACTTGTAATTTTCAAATTATTATACTAGTCAATTGTTAAATAATTGGCTATGGCAACTTGTAGAATATCTTACATCGTGGAAGAGATTTCACTTCAGAAGATGCTCAATAGCTTTCGGTGCTTATCAACTTCATATAATCATATGGGAGAGAAAACCATGGTAAACAATAACTTCAGCCAGCCTTAACTGGCGCCTTTTACACATAGCTCTTGGCATATACATTAACACACATATATACAAATACATGTCTGAGTGTAATTAATTTTGACATAATTTATGGTTGATATGACAACCTGTAAATTATGAAAGGTGCACTAATAATCAGTCTGTGATGTCATTTCAAGAATAAAATCTCAATTAGTTATGGTTGAGTGACAGCAGTGTGCTTGCATGATTATGCAAACAGTTACAAACAATTTGCCGATACTACATTCAGACTCTGTACTAAATTCTAACTTTGTACTAAATGCTGACTTTGTACTAAATTCAGACATTGTACCAAATGCTGACTTTGTTCTAAATTCAGACTTTGTACTAAAGGCTGACTTTGTGCTAAATGCTGACTTTGTACTAAGGGCAGAGTTTGTACTAAATTCAGACATTGTACTAAATTCTAACTTTGTACTAAATGCTGACTGTACTAAATTCAGACATTGTACCAAATTATGACTTTGTACTAAATTTAGACATTGTATTAAATGCTGACTTTGTACATACTAAGTGCAGACTTTGTACTAAATTCAAAATTTGTACTAAATTCTGACTTTTTACTAAATTCCGAATTTGTATTAAATTTATACTTTATACTAAATTCAGACTTTGTACGAAATTCTCACTTTGTACTAAATTTAGAATTTGTACTAAATGCTGACCTTATACTAAATTGAGACTTTTTACTAAATTCAGACTTTGTATTAAATTCAGACTTTTAAACGTATTTCTATTTAACATACATTGCACAATATTTGCCATCCCTTAAACAGTATCTGTCTTCAAAGAGTGGAGCCCTTAAATCCTCATACAAATGATGATATCCCCCACAAATGTTCTCATTTTAAATAAATTTTTGACAAATATGTAAGTTATCATAATTTGAAAATTATGAGTCCTGAAAAAAAGCCTCAGACTGATTGAAAAATTTTTAATCTTATACTTAGTTACCTACAAATGTCCGTTAATATGTTTCATTTTTTCTAACTATAAGTGCTTGCTTTATGAAAGATTTTTTATCTTTAGACTTTATCCCCTATATGTATATATTTGAAAACCACTTCCTTGCTTTACCTACTTCACAAGTTAATTTCTCTATCACTTGTTTCAAAAATCTTAACTCCCTTCAATAATTATCCGAGAATATATTTTTTAGAACTAGTAGCATCTTTACCACTATTAACTGAATGGTTTACTAATGGGTCTATAATACCTAATGTCTTTTGTGGCGATGGGTGAGAGAAGATGATTGAGTGTGTACACTGGTCGATCACCCAGCAGGCCTGTGGACTAATTGTCCACAAACTACATTTTAGCTCTCATGGCTTTATATTTTATCTGTATTGCAAAATTTAATACTGAGCAAGGCTCACACACATACAGGTACAAGAAGAACACGCTCTGCCTTCTGTTGTTGTGTGGTGTGCAGTATTTGTTTATGCACACACCCTCATCTTTTAAAAGAAGGAAGTTTTCAATTTGAACCATAATAAGTACGTGTATGTACTTCTATGAAAGTTATGTGTTCAGTTATGTATGTGTATGTATGTCTGTGTTGTATGTATCTATGTATGCAGGTATGTTTGTCTGCGAATTTCTGGAGAACTAGCACACTGGATTAATTTTCAAGAACCTTTTCAATTGTGATGGAGGCTGATCCAATGATTGTCTCATGGCTAATTATTATTTTTTTTTTTATACATTGATGAGATTGTTTTTTAGTCATTTTTGAAAAACTGTTTGTTTTAAATCCAAATCGCCACTAAAATAAATGTACAATAAACAAACAAACATTAAAAAATTTTTTATCAAAAAATTGAACAAATTTACCAGAAAAAAAAAAAGCTTTTACCGAGACGTTAAATGATGCGATGGTGGCGCGCCTAGAAATCTTGTTGGACTTTGATTTTACTAACTGTAGTGAGTTAAGTAAAAGTGTTTAAAAAACTAATAAGAATACGTTGAAAAGAGAGCTTTTAAAATTTCTCCATCAAGATCTACAGGAATTATAATGAAAAGGAAAACATTAGACTAAAATATTAAAAACTTGTTTCGAAAAGTAGAACCAACTTAGAATAAAAAAAATTAAATATGCTGAAAAGAGAAGAATAATTCTTTTAAAGTTTCTCCGGCATAATCTAGGTTTTTGGAATTATTGAAGTCCGCGGTAATTTAAAAGTTTTGTCATAAAATTAGACGGAAGTGACGAATAGGGTAAGACTAAACCTACATGATATAAAAGAAAAGAGCGCCGATTTTAATAATGTCCATCCATATAGATCTCGCTGGAGAAATTCTAAAACGGTTATTTTTCTCTTTTTATCGTGTTTATATTTATTTATTTATTTATTTATTTATTTATTTATTTATTCATTTATTCATTCATTTTATTTCTTTTTTAAACAAAGTTTTTTAATTTAACCTGATTTGAAACGAAATTGAAATTTTTTGTTTTTTAATTATAAAATTATATTTTTATTACTTTATATTAATTTATTTATTCAGTTCCGATTAGTTGAAGAACTTAAATAATTACCTACGTAATGAAAAATAAAGCTAATTATTGTTTTCCGTTTGGAAAAGTTTTTTTTCGGTGAATAAAAAAAAATTAAAATATCAACTCGAAAACTAATTAATGATTAATGGGATGGGTTGAAATTCAAATGGAATATTTTTTTTTTATTAGGGGGACTAAATTATTATCACCAAATTTTAAGAAGAACCATCTTGGAAGTACTTTTCTTACTTGCATAATGGGCTATGTATTTTTCCTACACTACGCAGGTATGCCACATTGCATTCACCAATGTTATAATAAATTAAAGTATAATATAAAATCGTCTCAAGGCACTAAAGTGATGTCAATAGCTTGTTTCAAGTATAATAAATTAAAGTATAATATAAAATCGTCTCAAGGCACTAAAGTGATGTCAATAGCTTGTTTCAAGTATAATAAATTAAAGTATAATATAAAATCGTCTCAAGGCACTAAAGTGATGTCAATAGCTTGTTTCAAGTATAATAAATTAAAGTATAATATAAAATCGTCTCAAGGCACTAAAGTGATGTCAATAGCTTGTTTCAAGTAAGTAAGCAGAGAAAAAAATCACTATTATTTATTAGCATAAAATAATGGTGAGTGGAGGGGTTGAAGGGGAAATATAATGGGAAGGAGTTTTTTTTCAAAATTAAATTCAAGGTTTAGAAATTTGAATGAAGGAGAAATTATGGATACGAATCAAAAATGTTTGTACCTAGTAGGTACTACTTGAGTTCAGAACTACCAATATTTGTTCATTTTCACGGTGACAACATTAATAAATATGTCTATTCTGAAACTATTTGATTTGAGTACAATTTATTTAAATAATATAATTTCTATTATCGAATTTTATTTTTCAAGGTAGGTACACGTTTTAAGTAAGAGGAGAGTCTATACATATAAGCTTATTCATAGCCACGAATCAAATCATTCTGATGTCCTATTCAAAAATTCGTGCAATATTGATCTCTGAGTTGACGTTTGCTGGTGAGCAAAGGTTTGTTTACACAGACTTTTTCATGTAAATATTTTCATTAATGAGTTACTTTGTGTTGGCTATGCGCTATGCCATTGCATTCATTGTAATTAGTGCTTAGATTAAAATATGATTTAATTATTTTTTAAATTATTGGTTTCAAGAATAAATCAAACCTCTTGGGTAGGTGCATATATATGTAGACAAAAATTTCAGATTTTATTTAATTTTTTTAATTCCGGGAAGGCAGGTGAAAAGGCTAAAATGTTTCTGAAAGGGGAGAAAAAAGGGTTACAAATTTCAGGTGAAAAAAATATTTCAAGAGCGTTTTGACCCCAATTCTCCTCCAACGTATTCTTACCTTGTGAGGAGTTACCTGTTATATTTTCCAGTTTTGAAATAAAAAATATTGATTTTTTTTTTTTAATACTTCTGTATAATTATAATAATTAAAAAGGAAAGTTTTTGATTGAAATTCAAGGTGAATACTCGGTATACTCATTATGGTTACATAGTTGGGTTGATAATAGCTTTTGAATGCAAATTTTGGTTTCATTCTTAATTCAACTTGTCATTTTGTGAAACCATTATAATGAACAATGACCTTTAACTATACAATATACTTCGTATATGAACCGTGCATACTGATAAGAAACTGAGGTAAAACCCAATAAAACGAGACGGAAAATATTAAAAAATTTTCCTTTAACTTCCTTTTTCCCAGGTTGACAGTTTGTTTTCAGCAGATATTCTTGTCAAAAAAATTTTTAGTCTTGAATAAACCTCTCCTCAACGCTTACCTTCTACCACAGCTATATCTTTTTTCCTCTTCATTTCTTGCTTCAACAGGACCTACTTCAGCCAATCTCCACTTAAACCAATGTATTTCTTATCCATATATGCTCGCTCCATGTCCGAAGTCACCCTACTATTTGTGGCTTTAAAAAATAATTTTAAATTCCAATTATTTAAGCTGTCATTAAGCTTTAAAGTTGCAATGATGTCACACCTATCGAATCTTCGTTTTCGATTATTATCGATAGACAGTTCAATCGTATTGATTACCTGTTGTAATCGATAATAATTATCGATAGTTTTCGAAAATGTAAGATTGATAAGCGTGACATATGAATTTGTCTTGACTACGTGGTTAATTTTTTTGAAAAAGTAATTGTTCGAAATCTTTATAGTTTTCAAGCTTATTGATTTTTTTTTGATCACTTAATGAACTGTTTTGTAAAAAATATTTGTTTCCACATCTTTCTGGTTGAAAGGTTTATGTTTCTTTTCGAATAATTTCTAGGCGATCCCTTTCTTTATAGGCTAATTGTTATTTTTCATCAATGAAATACGTAAAACTGAAGGATCGTAGATGATGCAGAGTGTAATCTTCCTCTTCTTTTCTATATTATCTGTTGTATCAAGTATTATAAATTGAAGTTACTTTATTTTGTCTCAGCATCACACCTCTCTAAACTGATGGATATTAATAAAATTTTGGCCCTGTATATGTGCTTATCTTTAGATAATTTCAGCAAAGTTTCTCTGTACGTCCAAAGAAATGCAGAATTCACTAGGATGGAACCTTCTTCGCAGAAACTCACAGGTTTCAGGAATACTCAAAATTCTTTACTCGACTTCTGAATTTTTGAAACGTGAATTTGGATCACTTAGTTCTGATCCATCACACTTTGATTGCAACAGTGGTAAATTTTGTAAAATATTTTGATTTTTTAATTACAGCATAAAAATAATTTAAAAAGATTACGTAACTTTGTTTTTTTATGACAACAATTTAGTCCATAAATTTTTCAGATAATAAAAATTCTTCGCACATAATGAAAATTTTTAGATTTCCTATTTTGATAACATTTTTCAACGAAAAATAATTTTTCCAATTTTATGGAAAGAAAGTTTTTTTTATAATGGGGATTTTACTTTTGAGTAACAGTAGGGGTGGTGCCTTGGAAAAAGTTTTCAACTCCAACAAACAATCAACGAGTAAAAAGGCCCAAAAACGGTGAAATTTAGAAAAAAAATTTTTTTTTATTATCTTAGCTTCTGAGGGCTCCAAATCATTGTTCGTGGTTTCATTTTATTTCTTAGAGTCACCTATTTCAATTGTTATGTCCAAAGATATGCCAAATGTTCTTTAAAGAGAGTTACAAAGAAGTATTTGAAGACTGCTATAGTAATTACCATGTTTTTATCTTGTTTGTTTGTCCACATAGTTATATAAAACACCGCAAATGCCACAGTCGATGTTTTAAATAGAGTCCCCATTATTAGAGGGTCTGTTTTTAAACTACAGTGAAGCTGCAAAAAAAGAATAGTTTAGCTGAAAATAATGATAAATATAGCTTCCTTGTGACAAACTGTATTAAATCTATGAAAAAAACTTGGATTCACTGAGAAATATAGCTGAGAACTACAAGTTTTAAGCTGACACTTAGGTTAGTGCACACCAAGTGTCAACTATAAATACTGGCCCAGGTATATTGAATATAAGCCCTGAGGCACGGCTTCAAGGCGATTTGGCTTGGGCCAGCCCCGGATTTTCGCTGGCATATAAGTAACATTGTAGAATTTGTTGTTTCGGGAAAAGCAACGAATATTGTTTTTTGTGTCTCTGTGGGTAATGGCATATGCGCATCAAATATAAGGGAAAATATTGGCGAAATAATTTAGTGGTATAATATTGTGTAATAATTTTGATGAACGAATTAATTTTGGCTGGCTTGTACGTTTATTATAGTGATTCAATCATTACATTTTTCTCAATATTGTATTTTCTCACAATAAAGTTATTCTCACAGCCAATTTGAAAAATTGAATTAGGAAAAAAATTGGAAATTCTTACTTTCTTTCTTTTTTTCTTTTTTTTTACTAGTTCTATAAAAAGATTTCTACATTATGGTAGGTATTTTTGCTGTATTATCATAGGATAAGGTGTATCACAGTCAAAAAGAAAATATCTAACTTAATATTACAATTATAAAACTAAATCAGTTTGTCAGCTGGCTTTAGTTTGTGATAGCAAAAGTCTTTTCAGGAGTATTTTCTCTCTCTCTTTTATTTTTATTTTTATTTCTTTTTGTTGGAAAATGCCTTGTACCTTCTATATGTTATTAGAATTTTCTTTTAAAATGAATAATTTTTTTTTTTTTTTTTAAATAAAATTAAAATTTTTGTTACATACAATGAATTTTTCGGCAGTATTAATTTCTAATTGACCATTTTCGAAAAGCGTAACTATTATTTTGAATTTTCCCTCAAATACCTATACCATACATTTATTTTTATGTTCAAATTTTCGCATTATATTAAGTAGACCTACACGAGTTATATGACGAAGAAATATTTTTTTCAGTTCTTTTGAAAATATAAGTTTAATTTATTTGTGTTCGGTGGCGTACCAATGACAAGAAGAAATGGCTTCCTTGTTGGCTATAAGGGGGTTATTTTTTTATTTTTTTATTTTTTTATTTTTCAATTTAATATGAATAACTGATACTACGAAAGACACTGAAAACAACGTCGTATGAAACTGCCAAATAGTCAAAATTACCTACCCAGAGTCAGTCAAAACATCTTCGTAAATGACCGCAAATATTCGTATGCAAAAAATTACTTTTCGTTTTTTTGTTGGCATAATATATGCAAATGATGTCTTACATTCTCGGTCGTGCGAAGTAACTACATCGAAAATTTGCTGCCCTATCGTCACTATGTTTACCAGTCATTGATCTTAATAGTTTATTAATCGATGGCGAGCTATGCGGAAAATAAATGACGTTGCAAAAATTATGCTCGAGCTTATCCGAACGGATCCGCAAAAGAACTGCACGGGAAATTCCACGGTTATTTATAAAACAACTTTATGGAAATAATTATGCAGCGGCAGCCGTACACGCCGCAGTTATTTTAATTTTTCGTGCATAATGACGATTTAGATGCGCATGCAGTCGTTATATGGACGTGCACGTTGCCATATATTAATAGCGGTAGATAGTTTTGTTTGACCTTCTTATGATTTATGTTGGCCCTTTGATAAAAAAAAAGGGTTATTTTTCTCTGCGAGATGATTTTTTGATGCAATAAAAAAAAATTGAATAAAACCATAATAAGCAATAACCTATAGTAATGAGAAGTAAAAGGAAGCAAGACCAAGACCATATGATAATTTTGATTTTGGTCTGGCATTGTTTATTGATTGAAACTGGCCGTACATTATTCTACATCATCTGGCAGTGCTGGAGTAGGCATCCACAAAATTTTGTCCATTGAAGTATCCGTAAAATTTTGAAACCAGATAATTTATTACATTCTTCTCTGAAGAATGGAGTTTCATTATCTGACGTTTTTCCCAATATCATCTTCCATTTCTGCTTGTGGCTTGTTTCTTTTGTTAACTTGCTATCGGAAATGGAATTTGATATAGTGATTTCTCCTTCTCTTGCGAACTTTTGGGCTAGCTCTTAGTTCTCAAGATAAGGAGAAATCACTCCGTTTGGTACTCTTACTTTAGTAAGACCTACGAATTTTCTTGTTGTAATTTTGCTTTTAACATTGTATAAAAAATTCACTTTGATGAAACCTCGTTGTTACTTCATCTTGGTTTTCTTATTTTGTTAATCTGTTGTCCGTTTCAAAATACTTCGTCTTATTCTACAACATGAATATTACCGTTTCTTGAAAAACAAAGGTATGTTTCTTCTGTTTCCGAATAAACCGGTATTTTTTGTTTACTCGTAATTATTTTGTTTAACAATATGTCCAGCTAATGTGGTCACGTATGGTAGGGGAATTCGGTGGTTGAGGATGTATGTTTTCAAAATGGGGTAAAAAGTTCCGAGAAAATAAGGGAAAAACGAGGAAAGAAAATGGTGTAATTTTCGATCTTTTTAGATTTCTTATAATGAAATAGCACACGAGTTCGGTGAGAACAAACCTTGGGCTTGTCCCTTCTGGTTTTTCTCCCCCACAGTGAACGTTGGAATATTTCACTATGGGGAAATATTAATTTAATATTTAAAATTTCTGAATTATTTTTACTTCAACACTTTTTTTTTGACAATTCTTTCAATTTCATCTTCATTCCTTCACGAGTAAAACATGTATTTTATCGATGTTTTTGTCTTTAGATACCATGTGTATGGTATCTCGTTACGTAATTTAGGAATCAATCAGGTAAGTCATTGATTTAAAAATTGAGGGAGCCAATAAAAAACCAAAACTCGTGTAACTGGTAAAAACCAATTTGGCATAACACACCATAAATTGTTTGAAACTCTGAATCAACGTATATTTTTTGGAATTTTTTGTATCGTTCGTTAACCACAAAATGTAGAGATTTTTGTTTCTGATTCATTATTAATATTGTTGGTTTATTATTGAGACGTTAAATGAATGTGGGTATGTGCATGAAACAGATGATAGTATGTAGTATATATCAACAGTATATAAACTGGTCCGCATTGCCGAATAAACCTGTACGACCTGCCTTCAAGTTTGGTGGCAGTTGTTTTAGGTAATGAAATACTATATAAAACACAGATAGGTAATATGAATTTTGAAAATTTGAAAGTTATGTAGGTACAATGTTTTGTCTTTTTAAACAATTTTCCTCATTTATTTTCTTAATATGGTATAATTTTCTGATATAAACACGAAATATTAATTGTTGACCATTTTTAGAGGTTGATTACGAAAATTGCAGTGCCATGAGTTCGAAATAGTATCGGCGAAATTGGCTACATTTCTTATTCAGTAGTTCAATGACCTATTATTTTCCTGAAGTTTTTTATTTTACGTGCTAACAATTGTTCAAAACTTCAAACGATTGATTGTATTTTGTTGGTGCTGTGCAGAGGGAGGAAAATGTTTTTCAACTAAAATTATGAAATGTTGCTAACTTTTGTATTGAGTAGCGGGTTTTCCTTCATTTTACATCAAACAACATCTCTTACAAACTAAATATATTTCTCTCTTCTACATTATATGTTGGTAACAAAAACTACGAAGAATAAGAGTAAAATTTAATGTTTTTCAATTAAAATTATGCCATGCTGAAAATTTTGTAATAAAGAGCAGATTTTTCTGCATTTTATATTGGACATTTTCCGTTAAAAACTAAATATATTTGTTTCCTTCCCACTATGTCAGCCAAGAAAACTAGGTAGGGTAAGAGTGATAAAATGGAAGGTTTTTAATTAAAATGATGAAATGTTCCAAATTTTTGCAATAAGAAGCAAATTTTTCATTATTTTATGCAGCATCTCGGGCGAAACGCCTTGGAAACTTCAGATATCAATATAATCGGGTACCCCTAAAAAAAAATGGTGAAGTAAATTATCAATTATGAGGTATGTACCAAATATGGGGTAAACTATTAACGAAGTCTCATGGAAAAATACTAAGGATAGATAGTAAGACTATTCTATTGCACCGATTCACAAAAACAGTCGAATGAACACGCCTAAAATGAGTTTTCCTCTTTTTAATTTTTGATTCTTACCATTGTTCTCTTAAATATTGGGCAATTTTTCATAACATTTAGACAAAATACTAATTTACATTTTGAAATAATTATGATCAGTCTCAACAGAAAATTTGAACATATGGCTTCTATTTTCAAGTATTTTCAATCCTGCAAGTTAATTCATTCGATTTTAGAAATTTTTTATTTTCATCACATCAAAATTTTGATGATGAACCTAACATGGGCTACCAATTATTTATGTTTAAAACAACAAATAATGGAATCAAAATGTTGTAAGTGGCATTTGTTACCTTAGTAAGAAAGAATAATTAATTTTTATAGTTCTGATTTTAATGTTTTGCATAAATTTCCATGTACCTTACACTAGGAAAAGGTGTAATCCATTTTGGGAATACTTTTCGTAAAGTAATTATTTTGATTCATGTGACAGAAAAATTAATATAAAATAAAAGATTGATTCCATAGACCTTTTAATGTTACAAACAATAACATGATTTCAAAGTTATGTACCTCATATTCGGTACATTTACTCTATGTACATAATTGTGTAACTTCACTTCGAGGGCAAATGCACCAGGCGAAGTTTTAGGGTAGATAAAAACAAAATTTTTGAGTAGACATTACAGCTTATCTTTTTACGGGGAACAAAACATGTTAAGCACTTTTTTTATCTCTCTTTAACACTGAAGGAACTACAGAGTCTTTTATAACCATGTTTTTCATAAGTCTCGCCCAGGTTCTAATTGCTAACATACAAAAGACTCTGTCTGTCCTTCAGTGCTAAGGATAGGAAAAAAATGCGCATAACTTTTTTTCTTACCATAATTTTATAAAAATTTCGTTTTTACACGCCTTGAAACTTCGCACGATGCATTTGTCTTCAAATTGAAGGTATGCAATCATATGTGCGTAACCTTTTTTCATAATGCCAAATCCTTTCGCCAATGACCTTGTATTGGACAGCATTAGTTACAAGTAAAATAATATTTCTTTCCTTCCAACTATATATTGAGCCAAGAAAACTGTGAAGGATAAGACGTTCAAATTATTGAACTTGGTTAGGTATACACACAGAGGCCTTTCAAATAGATAATCGGAAAAATATGAAGTATTAAGCGGAATTTCAAAATATTAGTTTATTTTCAAACCCAAAATTTTCATTGGCATTCTTCTAAAATATAAGACTTATGTCGCAAGTTCGTAAACAAGGTAAGTTCATACTGAAGATTTAAGAGAACGACTTTTACAATCGAAATAGGCCATAAAATGATCGTTAACTTTCTTCCAACGCAATAAGTGATACCAACTTTCGAAATTTATTCCCAGATTTAGGGATTTTTGATTGATTTTAGTATTATCAAGTATTTTTTTGGGGCTATTTTGTTTTTTAGCGGTTGTTGTCGTATTTCTAAGGATTTTAAACTGAAGCAAAGTTTAGGTTTAAATTTTTCATAATAATTGATCGGTGATTAATATTATAATTTAAATAGGCACCTATTCTGCAGACATGGTACGTTAGTCCACACAATAGGCTGGATCATTAAAAATTAATTTTATTACGTTCTGTGGGTTCACCTCTAAAACCCACAGGCGAATGGATGCGGACTTGCGTGTTCGGATATTACCAATTTGGTAAGGCAGCCAACCTTTTATAGTATCCTGAACCGGCGACTAGCGAAAGACATCGCCGGTGTATAAGTTAGGCTAAACACGTACGTCATCCGCGAGTATCGAGAGATAGGCGCGCGTTTTGTGTTTAGCCTAGACCGCGGCACGTGCGTATTCGTATGCACGTCCGCGCTAGGCTACGTTCGTAACACGTCGGCTAAACAGAGAACGAATTTCGTCTGTTTAGCCTAAGTGCTACGAGCGCCTAATTTGTTTTAACGTCCGTAGACTTTATTATGCGGACTTGGTGATGGACCAAGTCCGCGGTCTGTCGACTGGGGCCGAGCCCCGAAAGAAGGGAGGACATGGTCCCCACAGCTACTCCCCCCCAGTTTCACTGTCGGTGGAACGACTTATGTTCCGAAGTCTGGGGGAACCCGTGGACGACTCATTTGTGTCCAGTGGGTGGCCTCGCATTGTTGCGAGGGTTGGCATTTCCTCCGAAGATTAGATCTCGGAGGGCCACGCCGAGGGTATGTCCCGCAATAGTCCCGTCGTAGTAGGATAATCTACAGCGTTGCTGATAGTTAGCTCTGGATTGGATACCACGTTTTCTATTTCTACGGGGATGGTGTCCATGTTCGTCCGCCTGAGTATTCTTACGGAAAGGAGTGTAACCTTGGAGAAGTGGCGATTTGGAAATGCCAGTGTTCTGGAAGTTGTTACGGACGACAGAGTTGGAGAATTTGAAATTTGAAAATTTCGGCTCTGGTTTCGGAATTGTCGAAAGAGCCTGATTTTCGGAGGTGAGGAAAATGCTCGCCTTCCTAGCGTCAGGTGGCTCTGTGGTGTTAGCCACAGAGGAACAAGCCGCCGATTGGTCCGCAGGGAACGGAATGATTTTCGGGGTTTGTTGCGTCATCTCATTGAGAATTGACTCAATGTTAGCAACGTTCCCTGAAGATTGAGAATTTTTGGCAGGTTGAGGAGGTTTAGTTGCGTCGGAAAGCAACATCTCCTCCTCGTAATCGAGAAGTTGGTCAACTTCCATATTGGTAGTTGAGGACATAGTGAACAAAAATAAAAGTGAGATAAAAATATGTACAAGGAAATTCGAGAGTGAGATCAAAGCGAACAGTTCTAATTGAACTAAAAGTGGTGCTTTGAGCAACAGTCGACAGGCGAATGCAATGTGTTTGTCAGTTGTTGCGACGATTTGGTTCGATTTTCCTTTTGCAATCAGCTGTTTGTGACGTCAGTCTATAGTGTTTTATGTGTTTTTATCTAACCTTCGATTTTGAGGTCGACGTGCTCGTGTGTTAGAAAAAGCACGTGCGATAAGAGTATGAGATTTTTATTATATCTATATATGAGATTTCTATGTATTGGATTTTTATTATATCTATATATTTTTACTCTCTGCAAAATCGAGGTGATGTTCTTGTTGGTTTCTGATTGCGTTTTTTATATGTTCCTTTTGGCCTGCCTCTTTGTTTAGGCTTAATTGGGCTTTTAGGATTATATGTGTGAGTGACTATTTCCTCATTAAATCTGACTTTTTTCGTATTTTTGGTGTTTGATTTTACCACTTCACTATATGTTTTTCGTGTTTTATTTGTTTGTGAGTCAGATTTTATGTTTGTTTTTTCGTCTTTATTCTCTGAATTTTGTGAATTTTTATTTTTATTTTCATTTATGATTTTGTCCAATTCTGCATTTTCACTAATTAGGAATGCTGGTTTGACCCGATCTATCGACACCTTCTTTTCCTGTCCTGATACAAGTATTGTGAACGTTTTTTCTGTTCGATCAATTACTTTGTATGGTCCAGAATAGGGTTTTTGTAAAGCTCGTTTCATTCCTTCCTCTCGTAAGAACACATGCGATGTTGTAGCTAAGTGTCTTGAGACATAAGGTTTTTGTTTACCGTGAGTAGGTGCCTGCTTAAGGAATTGATTTGCATCATCTTTTATGTTTTGCACTAAGGTTTCGGGGTTTATTTCTTTTGATTCGATAAAGAAATCCCCTGGCAAGCGTAGTTCTTCGCCTAATGCTAGTTGAGCGGCGGAGTGGCCAGTGTCGGTTTGTAAGGCTGATCTTAGGCCTAACAAGATGGTAGGTAAGATCTCTACCCATCTTTTTGTGTCGGCAGCCATTATAGAAGCTTTAAGAGCTCTATGCCACCTTTCTACCTTCCCGTTTGATTGGGGGTGGTAGGTTGTAGTAGCCCAATGTTTAGCACCCAAGGTTTTTGTTAGTTCACTGAATAATTGGCTTTCGAATTGCCTACCTTGGTCGGTTGTGATGCTTTGGGGTACTCCAAATCTAGCAATCCAGGTTGTATATAATTGAGTAGCTACTGTTTGTGCTGACATCTCAATTAATGGAATTGCTTCTGGCCATCTAGTTGCACGGTCAATCATCGTAAGGAGGTATTTATGTCCTTGTGATGGGGGTAATGGACCCACTAAATCTATGTGAAGGTGTTTAAACCGATCGGTTGGTCTAAACCTTTTAAATGCAGATCTCGTATGTCTGCCAATTTTGGCTGTCTGACAATTCAGACAGGCACGGGCCCAGTTGTTACAATCTGAATTTATTTTGGGCCATACGAATCTCGAGGTCATGAGTTTTGTAGTACTACGAGGTCCAGTGTGTGATAGGTTATGCACACTGTCAAACGCCATTTTTCTGTATTTTAATGGAATAAATGGACGTTCTTTACCAGTTGACACATCACATATTAGTAGTAATTTTGTGTCAGGGAGTTTTCTCAGTTTTAGTTTAAGACCTGTGGTGTTGGAAGATAGCAATTTTTGCAATTCTTCGTCTTCCAGTTGGTCTTTTGCTATTTCGGCATATGGTAACTGAGATGGAGTTGTGATAGCTTCGATTCGACTTAAGGCGTCAGCTGGTTCATTCAGCTCTCCTTTGATGTACCTTATGTCAGTCGTGAATTGACTAATGAATTCAAGCTGTCTAATTTGGCGAGGTGAGGCATGCTCACTTCTTTGCTCAAAGGCATGTGTTATGGGTTTATGGTCCGTATACACGGTGAAACATCTACCCTCTACATGGTGTCTAAAATGCCTTATTGCTGTATTTATTGCCAATAACTCCCGGTCGTAAGTACTATAATTTTTCTCAGTTTTGGAAAGTTTCCTCGAGAAAAAGGCAAGTGGTTGATTGGTGTTATCCTTTATTTGGTATAAGGTTGCACCTATTGCAAAATCGGATGCGTCTGTTGAGATACAGAGTGGTAGACTGTCATCCGGGTGAGCCAGTAACGTTGCATTGGCTAGCATGTTTTTTGTATTTTCAAATGCTAGTTCTGCCTCTTCAGTCCATTCAATGGGCGTTTTGTCGCGCTTTTTATTGGTTTTAATAAGGGCAAACAGTTTGCCTTGTTCTGAAGCAGCGTTTTTTATGCAGCGTCTGTAAAAATTGATCATTCCTAGGAACCTTCGAAGTTCTGCAACATTCTTGGGTTTAGGGAATTTCAGTATAGGCTCTACCTTTGTTTTCAGGGGGGCTATACCTTCGGGTGTTATTTGGTACCCGAGAAAGTCAATACTGTTTCTAGCAAATTCGCTTTTAGGTAAATTGACCGTAAGGCCGGCAGTGTGTATACGCTGTAATACGGCTCTTACGTTTTTCTCGTGTTCATCAATTCCACCTTCTGAGCATATGCATATGTCGTCTAGATAAGCATATGCGAATGGTAAGTCCCTCAATAGCTGATTCATAAAACGTTGGAAAGTTTGAGCAGCATTTCTAAGTCCAAATGGCATTCGCAAGTATTCGAATAGGCCAAATGGAGTGATGAGTGCTGTCTTGCAGATATCTTTTTTGGCCATTGGTATGTGGTGGAAGCCCCAATTAATGTCTATTTTAGTAAACATTGTTTTACCTTTCATATTGTTGTTGAAATCCATTATATTGGGTACGGGGTATTTGTCTGGAATGGTTTTAGCGTTCAGGGCTCTATAGTCCCCGACGATTCTCCATGTTCCATTAGCCTTTTTGGTCATATGTATTGGTGTGGACCATGAGCTGTTAGAAGGTCGACAAATACCTTCTTCTATCATTTTAGAAAATTGCTTCTTGGCTTCAGCAAGTTTGTCGGGTGGCAATCTACGTGCCCTTGCTGAGCAAGGCTGACCCCTTGTTTCTATTACGTGCACTGTGTCATGTTTGTATGTCGGGTGTTTCCTTATTGATGGTAATAAAATACCTGGATATTCATTCAGTATTTTTAGGAAATTTTTATCTACAGTTGCACAGCTTCCAATGGAAGTATCTAGTAATTTGTAATTTTTTGTTATACCTTCCACATATTTGCCAGTGGTTAAGTCAATTAAACGTTTATTTTTTAGATCGACTACCAACTCATAGTGAGCAAGAAAATCTGCTCCAAGTATTGGTTGTGATATGTCAGCTATTGTGAAATCCCAAGACATGTCCCTATGGAGACCAATGTGTATTTTGCAATGTTTTTTGCCATATGCAGCGAATGTATGTTCGTCAACTGCATTTAATTTGGATTTCGGAGAAAATTTCTTATGTTTATTTTTAGCTGGTAAAATGCTGAGATCAGCACCAGAATCTATGAGGAATTTTCTCCTGTTTGTCCTGTCCGTGATGAACAGGCGGCGAGAGAATTTGGGCGAGGGATCGGTAGCCACCGATATGACCCCTCGGTCTAGTTTGACTTACTAGGTTGTTCTCTCTTTTCGATCTCTGCGAGGAGAGTTTTCTTCTCCTGCGCGTCTTGGACCATTCTCTCCGCCCATCGTTTACAGCGGGTGTTACAAGCCTTTGCTTTTTCTCCATATCTATTGTGGTAGAAGCAAAGAGCTGCTGACCAGTTTGGATCTAATTTCTTGGGAGATTTGGATCTCCTCGGAGGTGTTGGACTCCTATTTTTATCGTCTCTCCGTCCTCGAGAGCGTGACTGCCTGTTGTTATAGCTCTTATTTCTATTGGGGTTACGTCCTCGGCTCTTGGATCTGTTGTTGAAATTACTCCTAGCAGATGTATAGTCTCTAGCCTTGCGAGTTTCCATTTTTAACTCTGCTATTTCGGCTCGGAGCTTACTCAGTTCGTCTGCTGGAGCTGCTGTTGCTTGGATGGCAGGTTTCCCTGTATACTCCATTGCAGTTTCTGCAGTTTTGGCTAGTGCTAGAAGGTCGTCATCGGTCCTTGCATTTGTCAGATTTAGAGCACCCAGCGATTGTACTACTGAAGCTGGTAGCTGCTCACAGAATCTATCTGCAATTACCATTGGAGAGACATGGTTATCACCTTTTTTAACCAGTTTCGTCATAAAAACGGTCGGTTTGTCGTCTCCAATTGACATCCCACTCAATAATTGCCTTATTTCCTGGCGTTGAGTGGTACCAAAGGTTCTTCTTATTTTCTGAATGAACCATTCGTACGGGTCTTCCTCATCTTCCAGACAGTCCATAATGTCTGGGCAGGCCCGAATTATTTCGGCTGGCATACTACCGCACAGTTGCTGGTAGCGTTCTTCACGGGGAATTTGCTCAACCCTGAAGCAGCCTGTCAGTTGCATGAGCCATGTTTCTACGTCTTTGGGTAAGAACGTAGGAAGTTCAACTCTCCTTTTCTTATTTTGGAGGTTGCAGAGAACGACTTTTACAATCGAAATAGGCCATAAAATGATCGTTAACTTTCTTCCAACGCAATAAGTGATACCAACTTTCGAAATTTATTCCCAGATTTAGGGATTTTTGATTGATTTTAGTATTATCAAGTATTTTTTTGGGGCTATTTTGTTTTTTAGCGGTTGTTGTCGTATTTCTAAGGATTTTAAACTGAAGCAAAGTTTAGGTTTAAATTTTTCATAATAATTGATCGGTGATTAATATTATAATTTAAATAGGCACCTATTCTGCAGACATGGTACGTTAGTCCACACAATAGGCTGGATCATTAAAAATTAATTTTATTACGTTCTGTGGGTTCACCTCTAAAACCCACAGGCGAATGGATGCGGACTTGCGTGTTCGGATATTACCAATTTGGTAAGGCAGCCAACCTTTTATAGTATCCTGAACCGGCGACTAGCGAAAGACATCGCCGGTGTATAAGTTAGGCTAAACACGTACGTCATCCGCGAGTATCGAGAGATAGGCGCGCGTTTTGTGTTTAGCCTAGACCGCGGCACGTGCGTATTCGTATGCACGTCCGCGCTAGGCTACGTTCGTAACACGTCGGCTAAACAGAGAACGAATTTCGTCTGTTTAGCCTAAGTGCTACGAGCGCCTAATTTGTTTTAACGTCCGTAGACTTTATTATGCGGACTTGGTGATGGACCAAGTCCGCGGTCTGTCGACTGGGGCCGAGCCCCGAAAGAAGGGAGGACATGGTCCCCACACGTTCTTTACGGACAAAATTTATTGACACATTTGAGTGGTACATATTCACGTGATTCGGAGAAAAAACAGCACCTAACTTATTTAGGTACAGATAAAAAAGTGAAGATAAAGCGGAGAAAAAATGATTTAATAATAAGTATTTAACATTTTATTATCGATTTATTTCAAAACATCAACATCGATTAAAAACTTATTGAGTAGAAAAAAGAAAACATAAAAGTGATTTAAGCTGAAAGTCGAAGCTCTTAAAATTACGTCACAGCCGTTTAAAATATAATACTCTATCCAGCATTATGTGGAAACCGACCTCCAAAGGTTAGGCCTAATGGACGGGTATTGGTAGGTAATGGGTAAATGTTAGAAGGAAACTGAAAATCATATTTACAGGAAATCAGGTGGCGTCTATAAAACTGTTGAAATATGAAGATTTTGATTAGAAAATTTTTTTAAATACCTACCTACGATAAATAAATCGAAGAATTTCAAAAAGAATGATGAAACAATCGGTTGTTTCATCGCACTACAAATTATTATCTACCAAGAAACACAAAGAAATTGAGGCATTATAATTTCAAGTCACATTTTCTGGAGAAAATTGTCCAAAAAAGTGTTGCAAAATATTCGTAAAAAGGTGTAAAATGAAAATAAAATAAAAATAATGAAGAAATAATAACAATATTTTGATAATATTTCCTTTGTTGTTTAAATGTGTTAAGAAATAAGAGAAGAATAGGTATGAGTCTACGAGAGAAGAGATAACTGGAAGAATAATGAGGAAATTGAAGAGCTGCAAAGAAGGTTGTGGAAAGTATGGTTTACTGTGAATTTTGGTGTTTTCAACTACTAAGCATAGCTCAGTGGGCAATTATACGTATACAACCAGGATTGATGGTAAGAATAATAAATAGGTACCTTCAGAAACATTATATGATAAAGACATAATATTTGGGCGCAACAGTTCATTAAACTGAGAAGTGTATGAATAATCGGACACGTCTAATACCTAGCGTGTAGATAATTCGATATACTTTATCCAATTCTGGAGATGCTAAGTAGAGCAGAAAGAGGTAGATGCATCAAAAGAAGAGTTTATAAATTGCAATCAGTAGCTTAGTGATGTACAAATTTGGAATGATTTTTTTGCTTACATGGTAACTTTTAAATATACTTACCGGTACAAAATTTTATTTTTGTAGTTGAAATAAATTTTTATTCCAAATTTGTGGGATTTGAGGGGAATATATGTCCCTTTTACTTCTTCTGTATAAAAACCACTCACGTTTGTTTTCCTTGGTCATTTCAAACAAAACAAAATCATAATTTTACTAAACTCCATTAGACTGGGCTACAAACATACGAATTTTATTACCTGCATTAGTAGGAAGTCGTTTTGTAGCTTTTACTTTTTTAATGCCATTCTTATTGTTTTCGTAAAGCTACAATACTTACTATACAATTTTTCATTTATTTTTACTTATATTTTCCTTTAAAGGCAATGATAATTATTTTCAACATCAGTTGATAATTACCTAATAGGGACACATTGGGCAGTACCTCAACCAAGCGACGTCCCATCATGTGAGATGTTAAGTGGTAAGATGTGAAAAAAAGTTATACTTCAAAGAGAGAAATTCTTCAGTCACATATGATAGAAAATAAATTCATACTGGGAGACCACTGCGCTTCCACCGAATTCGGACCATTTTTTTTTCCAAAATTTGGTGAGAAAAAATTCTGCATTGCTCAAAAACACAATTAATAAAGAAACGTGAAGAGAAACAATCAAATAATAGGTTTTTATAAGTTTTAGTGGATAAATGATAGTTTATTTTTTTTATACATTAAACTGCAGATTTATCTTTCATTCTCACAGTTCAACAGCAATTTTCCCCGATTTATCACCACAGTTGTTCCAAGGTACAGATGAATTGTCCCCATTGAGAGGTACGATTTCTTCCACTTGTGATACGTTTGTTCGGGATTTTCCAAATTTCTCACAAACAAGTGGTTGTCCTCTTCATCTGGGGTCCTCGAGATCTCCAAATAAGCAGTTTCCATTGTATATTAGGAGGTATGTGGGGAAGGGGATTGAGTCAGAGGCTTTCAAAGGTAGTGTCTTACAACGGGTAATCATCTTCTTGTTTAATCTTCTCTGATTAGTGTAGATTTTCACGACCTACAACTTTATGTTTTGTCTGCGTGCTTGGCAACCTAATCCTTTCCAGGTGCGGAGACCAATCGACTTAAAAAGCCTACTTCAAAAGTAGCAGAAAACTCTGTGGATCGAACCAGCAACCTGCAAGTAGAAAAGCAATGACGCAAACCACACGGCTACATGACCGCCAATACCTTGGAATAGATGTGCGTCAATATATGTTCATGTTCTCACAACCAGTGCACATATAGGTTTTTGTTCGAAGTATAAATTTTTGTTGGTCCATTAGGAATTAATGTGGTTCTGTTTCTGAAGAACTGAGATGAACTACACTGAACTGTCACGAAGAAACACCCATTGTAGTATACCCTAACGACGGTTTCATAAAAAAATAAGAATTATAACTGAAAACCCAGAATAGCAGGTATCAATCCTCTATCGAATTGTTACTGACCTCAAAGCAGAGAATAATGAGCGAAGGCAATCCTGCTGCCAAACAATTTATAGTTCATGAGCCGTGTCCCAACTGGTCATTATATATCGAAGAGAACCTACACAATCGGGAGTCCTTATTTCCAAAGGTAAAACTACTAATTAATGACAAAAAAATGCTACCTATATGAAAATAAAAATAAAAATTAAAATTAAAATAAGAATGAAAACGATGAAATGGTTATGGGAAAAAATGAAATTTTTTGTGTGGGAGATAGTAGCTATAGCAATTTAGGATGAGCTATGCTACACTCCAGAGGAGCAGAGTTGCTTGAGAGGGGTTGGATGGAAAAAGAATCACACATTTGCACCCTTTCTTACGAATAGTTATATAAAATACATCCACGATTAAAAAATATAACATTTTGGAATGCTTGGCACATATTCGGCACCTCCGAATAATTTTTTGGGGGTTTCTTGCCAAGAAAGTACATTCGCCTTTTTGAATGGATCTGGATCGCATCCGTTGCACACGTCCAAAATTTTTCGCACCTCCCATTCGGCTGGTTCGTATTCGACCTTCGGCTGTCCACTGTCTGGAACCACATTCTTGAAAAACGATGAAGGATCGTCGATGGTGATATCGTGTCCGTCCAGCTCTGAGAATAGTGTCGCAGCTAAATAAATTCAATTTTAATTGTCACATAAATGTGATATTTTGTCGACGCATCGATGATGTAGCCTATCCATCGTAATCATATATAAGGTTATTGTTTATTCCAAAATACTTAGATGAAAGAACTTATAGTTTTAGACTAGGGTGAAGTAAGTTCAATGCCATCCTAACCCTTCTAATGGCGACATGATCTTATCCTTATACGAGCACCACGAAAAACTTATCAAGCCTACCACAATTTTCATCCTTTTTTTTTTTATGGAATTTAGCGACCCTTCAATGAGTTACGTGTTCTCTCTTCTACATGATTTTAGCTTGGGGTAGGTGTATCTATCACAATACTACCACATTCAGCTCAAAACTTTTCAATAGCCTAGAATATTAAATTTTTCGCTGAAAAACAGTTGCAATGTTCAAAGGATAAGGCTACTGTTTTTTCATTCCGTATTGTTAAGTTGAGGGGCACGTTAATTAATTTTGAAGGAGCTAAAATCTTGTGCTGCGAAAATAATTCCAACAAATAAAGTGAATACAAAAGAAATTATGAAAATTCGATGACAATAATGTATAAATGAAGCTGAAATTGCAGGATAGGAATCAGAAGTCGCAAATTACGAAAATTGAATTGCTAAAGCTTACCCCCTGCAGAAGAATACTGTAAGGGTGAATTCAGTCCGTCACCACCGACAAGTGATCGTCTGTTCGTTTTGGTTGACCATTTTTGGTTATATGGCTGTGCCCGTTTCATATTTTGTTGCGAGTAATCTTTGGAGGAAGGCAGCATTTTTAAAGATTCGTTAAAGCTGTTGTAATCGCTACGATCAATGCTCGTCTCCGCTGAGTTACGTTTTATGATGCCAAAATTGGGTCCAAATAAACTGGAAATAGACGCCGGCATTGGTAATGACGCTAATGGTTCCTAAAATAAAAAAACAGAGTAGCCTGTACCGTAAATACCTAAAATATAATAATTGTCTTACATTGAGTTATCTGTAAACTACTGATGGATAGATTTAAAAACACCATAGGCTAATTCGTTTAAAACTTCAGAGAAAAGAAAATTTACTGGTGTATTTATTTACCAACAAACCGATGTCGTTTGGATCAGTGTCTTTTCCGAACTTTGTTTTTTCTGACACAATGACGCCAAATTTTTAACCATCTTCTAGCATATTATATGGTACCAACCAAACTTCGAAAAAAGGTTTCAAAAATTAATTTTTTTTTTTTTTTTTTTTTTACAAAAGCAGTTTTTTACATGAAACATGTCTGTGCTATAAGGGGAGGGGTTGATTTTTGAAACGTGCCTGACAGGTAAGTGTCATTTCTTATGACGTCATGATTATGAACTTAAGTTTCACAAAAATTCGACATACCAGATTATTCATTAAAATGATGAGCCATTGAGACAGGGTGAAGGACGTGAGGGGCCCTCTGGCTAGGGGCAGGTTGAGTGATGTGATGGGTGATCTGGTGAGGGGAAGGGTGAGGGGTGCCTTATAAGAGGCGTCAGAGATGTGAAGAACGAAAGAATGTTCCATGTTTTATCATTTGTGCAGTTGTTTGTAAAGTTTAGAGGGTAGAGTTCTCCTAACAAGCGACAAATCACCGAGTTTTTTAAACATGGTTATTAAACTGCCCAAACAGTAAGTTAAGTTGTTTTCTTCATTGAATTTTGATGTGAGAAACCAGAAACGAATCCAAGTTACTGAAAATACTGGAATAGAAAATTTGTTTTTTATTTTCATTAATTTTGTTTTCAACTGAATCAGCAACTTCAAGAACCAAAAACAAAAGAAAATATTGAATTTGAGAGTTAAATTGAAGTTGAACTGTCACCAATTTGAGATGAAAGTAGGACCCAAATGCAAACCAAATTTGAAAAAATTATCTTAGATAAAGATTTTGTCCTTGAAAATTTTTCCTGTTACCTGTGCCATGAGAAAAAAAGAGGTGACAGATATGAATTAGTTGGGTAGGTACTCGAATACCTAGCTGAACTAGACTCTTGATTCTTCTTGGAACTGTCTCAATTTAGAATGACCCTTCTCAACAAGCAGTAAACAATGACTGGGCCCAGCAAAGAAATATGAAAGTGGTACCTTCGGTGGCAGGCTACTTGGAATGAGTTGTTCGATGGCACTGAGGAAGTCCAAATTTGACGACACTGGTCTGGGTGTGCCCTTGGCCAGTAGTTCGTGCACTGGTAGACGGTGTCTCAGCTGGCCATTCTCGAGGAAAGGGTGTTCGCTGGTGGCCGGTGGTATATGATTTGGTGGTGCGATGCTATCGCCACCATTCTCATTCATCGGTTCATCGTCGTGCGACCACTCGTGTGCATGATGGTGCTTGTGATCCGAGTACGCTTTGCCCTTGGACAGAGCTGCCTTGTACAGTTGCACCATTGTCACTTCACCTTGCAGACCGTTGTCCTGCTCCTTCCACTCCTCATCGTTTGGATCGACATCGAATAGATCCTGCCCACTAATGGCGACACCGCCACTTTTAATGGGTTTACCTACCAACTGCACGCACGACACGCGTTTTAATTATGTAAATTTTATTTTACTAATGATCCGTTGAGGTGAGCTTCTGCTGACGCAGCTGTGGCGGAACTTACCAAATTGTAATAACCTCGTGAAACCCGTTCACCATTCACCCAAAGTTGCCATTCTCCAGTTTTACCATTCCATGATTGGCACATGTGGTACCATTTGTGTAACTTGATCGGATAGTTGCTGCGAAATAGAGTGTGCCCATTGACCGCCAGCATATAGTAACTTTTCTTCGGCGTATTTTCCACCCAAGAAGAGATTACTCGCGTTTTACGTGCAACTAAAAATCAATTTATTATAATTTTATATCGGTGAAACAAGATTAAAATTCCAATGAAATAGGCTAATATCGAGTTACAATATTGGTTATTGTTTTCGGATTTATCTGTCTCGGAATAATCATCGGGTAGGGGAAGGGAAGAGAAAATCTGTGATCACTCTCCGGACTTGGGTTCTAATTACGTCTGTAGACCTAACCTTGGAAATTAAACATGAAAAAACATGAAATATGATGTAAGAGGAGATCAGAGGTCAAGTAATTTAAAGGCTAAAAATCACTTCTAGAATAGGGGTGACCGGGGTACCATGGAACAAGTGTACCACGGATAAAATTGAATCCCTTCAATTTTTGGATAAAAAGGTCCCATAGCATTATGTATCATACATCTGGTAATGATACTTCATTATTTTTTACTGTCATTATCCTGTTTTTTATTCAAAAATTATTGTAATATTTACCAAAATTTTACTTTTGTTAAAATTTTGTTAACTCATAAAAAGTGCTACTAATGGGAGAGAAGTTGAGCATTCATATTTTTGGATGTGTTTCAAAGAATTTTAAAAGTCAGTAATTAATTATTCAGAGTTATCAATAGGTACTTGAAAAGACTTGGATTAAATGTAATGTTGATTTCTAGTAAAAAGTTGAACCTATTGAACTATGGTGTAAATTTTCTGGTGTACCACGGAACATGATAAAAATACCTTTCAGTTTTTTTCAAATAATTTTCCTAATTAAAACTGTCCAAAAACAAGAAACATTGTATCCCGAGAAAGTTTAGGATACAATGAAAGACGTCTTAAATTAACAAATTCATGAGGAAAGTTTCACAATCAAAAAACAGTCAATTTTCTTAATAATAATAATAATAATAATAATAATAATTCATATTATTTCAATTCAAATAGCCGATATCGTCGGTTATGTAAATATAATTACTTTTAGATGCAGTACACCTCATATTGTACTTGTTAGATAAATAAATTAAATTTTTAAATTAAAAAATATTTTTTTCATATTGGATTTAACATAAACCCTGATATAGCATCCTCAATTCCATGTTTTACTGGGATGATGTACCATGGAACAAAAAAGGTTACTCCCTATAAGATGGAATTAGAAAAAGGCTAAAACATGTTAATTATTTATTTTGGTTTTGTTTTTTAGATGAAGGTTTGTTCTTTTCAAATTTATTAGTCCCAAATTTCTAACTCTGTTCTAGCTCACTTCAGAAACCAAAAGTAAAAAAGTGTTTCATGTTACCCCAGCCTCCCCTAATAATTACATTGATGTTGACAATTTTCATATAAGTAAATGGTTGTTAGCCTACTTGTATAATGTCAGAAAGAGGCACTTCAAATGCAATACTCCATAATGTTTTCTTTTAGCTATGAAATTTGAGAAAAATTTTAGGGAAATTGAGCAAATTCAAGCTCAGAAAAAAAAAGGATTTAGTACGTTTGAAAATTTGGAAGCTGCGTAGAAAATGGAAGCTTTTAAGCTTATTGATGATGTCTCTGTTTAAAAAAAAAGGGTAGGTTTTTAGAGTAGGTCAAATTTATTGAATGTTAATAACAAAGAAGATAATTTGTGAGCTATACCCGTTGACTGAAAAATGTAATAGGGAACAACAGTTAAAAGTGAATAGCTTTTGAATCTAATCCTGTTTATGTCTACAATGATTCTTACTCATAGAATTCTCCCTTCAGCCTACATAATACACCAATTTTCTTTCTCTTGCGCGCCTCCTTCCTTAGCCTTCCTTCACAACCAATAGCTTTTTATCTATATTTACCTATAATAGGATTTCTGACTAACTACCATAAATTAGTGATGGGAATTTTAGGTCTTTTTTAAAGTTTAGTTCATTTAGTCTTGGTTAAAAAAATATGAACTAGATCATCATGACCTAAATGATGGGAATGATAATGAATGAAAAACTATGAACACTGAACAGAGATAATTTGAATTGGAACTTGACCACTTCCAGCAGTAGCAGATTGTTGAATTATTTCCTTCAACTCATCTATCGCTTTACAAATTCGAATCGGCCACAAACTAGTTATTTGAGAGTTTAGGTTGCGGTTATTTAGGTCATTGAATTGTTTAGTTTAAATGAAATAGTTAGTGAACTACCGACACATCACTATCTTTTTCCCTTGCTCATTCACTCAACGTTTTACTAACAAATTGAGAATAGAGGATCTATCTTTAAAAAAGCAGGGATTACGACCAACATGTTTCAATATTGTTTTAACATTTTTACAGAGTGTTCCAGCACTCAGATATTTGTTCTACCATAGGCGTCGACTTGGCGATTGTATATTTTATTTTTGGTGACGGGTAAGGTCCCAAATGGTTTTGAAAATTTCTTCTGCTGAGCAGGTTTCAGATTGAATGTGCAAATAAAATTGATATTTTTTCTTCAGCTACCCCTTTCAATAATTTTGCCAGTTTGGCGCCACTGTATTCTATCCATATTAAAGAAGAATCAGAATGGAAGAAACATTGAATTTCAAGTGTAGTTGAAGTAGTTTCTAATGTCGAATATCTTCTATTTTTTTGGCACGTAGCAAAATGTAACGTATTATCTAACCGTAGCCTCTTCTGCATTTTTATTTTATAAATAATAATATATACCTACCTACTTCCAGAAAATTCAAAGTCAGTTTTAAGAACTACTTCTAAATAAATTGAGATCCTATTTTGAGCTCAAACAGAAACTGTATGAAACAAGCAGTGCCGTGAATAAGTTAAATATGAACATCTTCAATAATACTATGCACTAAAAATTTGGGGAATTTTGGAAAATACCCCCAAAAAGCGGTGCAGTCAAATGAATAAACCATGTAACGATGAGTTCACCAGATCGAGGGACTTCTTTTCCACCTTCTGCTTTGCTCTCATAACACTCCTCATTCAGTTTTTCAAAAACTAAATTAAAATGATACTTACAAGCGTATGAGAAGATGGGATGGTTGACTGAATGATTGTACAGTTTATGCCAAGCACACAGTGTGAATTCTTTCATGTCTGGTATATGATGTTTGTATTGGATGTACTGGCGTCGTCAACAATGTAATGGACAAAACGCAGATGTCGTAGGATTTTGTACGAAGAAAGCGACAAAAAGAAAAAACCGAGAGAAAAAAGAGAGAAAAAAAACCCATTAGAAACAAATTTATAACTATAACGTCGTAACGATCTTTATGATGCACGAACAATGAACATGGTGTAGGTAAACTGAGCCCAGCAACATGCAGTAAGGTGAAAGTTGAGTAATATTAATTGCTATGTGGTAGTCAACTGTGTAAATCATTAAGCATAACAGCAGCCTTAGTATCAGTAGCATCAGCAGCAGCATCAATTAAAAGCTTATGAGAGGAACGAATGAATTGGTTGACTATTTTGTTGCTGCAGTTGGTTACCCATGGTATCGTACTCCATAATTCACCGCAATCTCAAAACACAGGTACCTGATTGAAGGAATGTTGGTCCATGACAGCCTTGTACAGCGAGCACGAGTGCAGAAAAGTAGACGATGGTAGCAGTTTCTTGGACGAAGAGTACACTACTCGTGGTCCGATTATTAAATCTGGTTTTGACTTGAGTGGACGCCAACCAGCCTGGATGGCAGACACCATATGATTAGTGCCACCGCCATCAATTCCAAACCACACAATTCCTAGCAGTAACGTCACGTGAACTGTGGTGCGTCGCATCATAGTGGTTGATGTGGCCATTCTTAACGAATCAGCAACTGACCATACTAGCCGTGTTCTTGCCATCACATCAGCGTCTGCAATCAAACTGAAAACATATTTTAAGTTTCCATTGATGCTATCTATTATGTTATTAATAGTTTTTTTTTTCTTAATTTTTTTGGGCCATGGAATCAGACGTACGACCAAAAGCGGGGACCGATCCGTCTTAAGAAGGAGGGGGGTCCATACATTTTAAGTCAATTCTTCTGATCACCCTTTTCTAAACAAAAATTTACAGATACTGACAAAAAAACCTGATTTTTAGAGGTCAGGCTTTTTCTTTCTTCGCTAAAGGGGATCCAGACCCGAAGATCTGCCCTTATTTACGCCTTTGTATATGACCTATATTGATGGTCACACCGCCACACCATATTATAGTCCAGGAATATTGGAATTTAAAAATGAAATAATTTATTTTATCGAAAGCTGAAATTTAGTGCAGACATTGGCTTCACCGTATTTAACAAGTCCCTGAAAGTCTAGACGGTGGGAACACGCGCGTCTCTTCAGAGGGATGAAAATAGCACGAAGCAGTTTTTCACATTTATCTCCCTTAATTTTCATTTTAGCGCAAAATTGTTCGAACAAAATTGAAAGACTATTAAAAAATCGATGAAAACGATCTCTCACTTTTTGTATGGTGCACTAGTTTTGCGTAAATTACCTGTTGAAAATACCAACTTTTCTATTAATACCAATTTAATGGGGTAAACACATGCATTGACTCGGTGTTGGCTAATGCATCTATTACTAATTTAGTACACGAGTTCAGTTCGTTAGTAATAATTTTATCACAGCATGGTATATGGAGTGAAATTTCCCACTACCACGTTTCAGCATTACTTCCCAAACTGATTTTTTATCAGACTCGTAAATGCTCACCGATGGTGCCCACTCGGTAAAATTATTGGGGGGGCTGAAGACAAAATTTGAAAATTTTTTAGTTCACATGCAACCTAAACAACGAATTTTTAATTAGAGTAGAGGCCGCTTATTAAATTTACAGATAAAGAACTCAGCTATCTATTGGACTCAAAATCATTTGGGATAGATTGGCTCATCTAAATGACGTATCAAAAAAAATTTGTTTATTGGACTCAACAATTCGCTTTATGCAGGGACGTAGCGAAAGGCTTTTTTTGGGAGTGGGAGGGGAGAAAAACGAAGACTTCCTACTACGAAAATTTTTGAAATCGCTGCTTTTTTAAAAAAAAAAAAGTAATCAACTCGCATGATTTGCCAAATAATATATACAACTGCCAGAACTACCAATTTTGCCAGCTCGAAAATTTGCAACTGCATGCTGTGTAGTCTTTAGGCCGGTATTCGGAGTTGACACTAATTGGTGTTCACTAATCCCAAGTTTCAGTTTAAAACTTGCAGTTCCCAGCTAAACTTCTGAGTGAAACTAAGTTTTTTTCATAGCTTTAATAAAATTTGTCAGAAGGAAGCTACTTTTCTCATTATTCTCAGCTAAACTGTTTTTTTTTGCAGCTTCACTGCAGTTTAAAAGCAGACCCGTAGGTTAGTGGACGCTTATTGTCGACTATGAGTATCGACCTTAAAAACTGAGTAAAAAAAAAATTATCAATTGGTACAATTTGCCAACTACCTACCTGTAAATACAATTAATTAATTTTTCTAACTCGAAAAAGATTTTAGAAAGAGCCTCCTTCATCTCTCCGCAGCTACATCCCTGACTTCGTGTAGGTAGGTACTGAATTTCTAATAGAAGCTTTGAAAAACATGAAATTTTTCATAACACATTTTATTGAACATTCAAAAAACATTCAAAATTGATAAATTTTCTTAAATGGGCTAATAGTTACTGTATTAAAATAAAAAATCTTTGTATCAATCTTGTTTATACAATTATTTCATAAAATATTAGCCTATATGGGTATTTTTTGTAAACAGTAGCGCCTATATAATTATATTCAAATACATTTTCATTTAAAATCAAACTATAATTTTTTTCACTATTTTCCTTTATTTATCTAATAGATTCATTCAGCTATTAGAATCACTTTACCTCGGTCCCAAAGTGAGTTTAATTAGCGGGTTTTACTTAGTGGTGTTGATTTTTCAAAATTTTTCAATCGATTTTGGTTGATTTAATCAAAAAGAGAATAATTGATCTGATTAATAATCGACTGTTGAAAAATCAAAAATTGATTTATCGATCTTAAATTTTTTTTATCTAAGAACAGTATAACGAACCAATTTAGAGCGAAATATCCACGAAGAGAGACAATTAAGACGATTTAATTTAATATGGTGATAGCTGATAGATTATTAGAAAATGAAATCGAGAAATTTGTATGAAAAAAAAATTGAACATCGATTTTGCCAACATTTTCTGATCGATCAAAAGTTATTGAAATTCTAAAAATCTAAAAAAGTAGATTTTTTGAAGGTCCGATTTCATAAATTATTGATTGACGAAAAAAAAATCTACATCACTAGTGTTTACTATATTTAACCTAAAACAAAGTAAGAACAAAACTGTTCAATGTTAGGGTTGGTGAAATTACGTGAGACTTAGCTGACTTTTAAGATGCTCTCACATTTTAAGAATACAAACTGTTCTATGGTATCAACTTTGCTCCTCTATACGTGAGTAGCACTAACATATTACGTTTACAGATATTATTCTCGTAAGTGGGACAATAAAATTTATATAACACTTGAAAATAATGATCTTCAAACTTGAGTATTCTACCCTCGGTAACCTATGAGGCATAGTGAGGCTCAATTTTTTGAGATCCGATGAAAAAGCTTGCACAAATACGAGAAGTGGGAGAAAGAAAGGTGAGTTGAAAAACGGCGCTAAAAATAAATTTGTAAAAAGCACAGAAAACCCTGGCACCATCAAATAATAACGTACTTCGGTTAAAGGATTTCGATTTTTTTTCTCATTCTCATTTTTCAGAATGAAAATAATTTTTAAATTTTGATTAAGTTACTAAAATTGCATACTTAGCATTAACTAGGTTTTCCCGGAAGAATAGTCATTGCTTCTTCGCTGTTACACTTCTGCCGATGAAAATCCGACGAAAATTTTCGATTTATGAGGCCTCATACCAGCTTATAGGGCCACTTTTATGATTTCTTTTTCAGGGAAATAATGTGCCTGGGTACCTAGCCTGTATAGCAGTTTGTAGAACATTGATTTCTCCTGATATTTTCTGTTCTATAGATACAATATTGAGTTAGTGGCGTATCCAAGGGTGGCTACAGGGGCTATAGCCTCTTTCGAGGTACCAACATGTAGTAGATAAGACGCACTATTTCTTGAGATTGATGGAAAAATTTTTGATTTGCCTTCTGTTCTTCAGAAAATCTTAAACCCGCTACTGACGTGGGTGAAGAAACCAGTTCAAAAAGTTATTAATTTGTATTCATTCAATGTAGACTACTTACATTTCGGATATCTGTTTCCTTGTGATGCTAATGATAATTGATCATTAGTTTCTGGTATAAATAGTGGGCACGCGAAATCCGTCCATCAATATTTGTTTGCACAATTTAGCATTCGACTGCCGTGTAATTGGCTGCTAGAGCGTAAAGAGGCGGAGTCGTTAGAACCATTTTCATGTTTTTCTCGCACTTAGTAGGTGTATGAAATTTCAAAGTAAATCGAATTTTGAAGGAAAACAAAGTATGCACAACAATTTACGCACGAAGTCAGAATTGAATTTAAAAAATAAAAATAAAATTCAGCAAAAAGGAAAGAAAATTATGAAAAATTACGAATTACACATGTGATACACACTGACGCACCCAAATACACTGCTGGGTATGCAGGCATTACTGATCTAAACAAAGACAAAAAAAAAAAGAAAAAAAGAAAAAAAATAGAGGAAATAAAAGAACGTTAAACTAGTTTCATCTCCAAGTTAATAATAATAAAAAAGTGAAAATCGTCCTAGCCCGTTAAAATCAAAAGTGAAAATAAAAAACAACAACAACAACAACATCAACTATAAATGTATTAGGCATAAAAATATAGTCGTATAATAATGTGCCTAAGATAGATGATAAATGTACCTATGGGTACACATATATAGTGTGGCTAAGGTGATGATTATTACATTATCACATGTCCACCCATCGACAACTCTTTCAGCCATTCACTCACACTGAGTCAAATCCATGTTCGTACAGCGATAGTAAATAAGTTGCTCAGTATGCGCCAAAATAATGGAAAAAAAAAATTAAAGACAAATATTGTCGGCATATAATATACTGAGGAGACTTTGAAGAAAAAGATGATTCGGTGATTTTACCAAGGTGGGCAGGGGGAAGCGGTAACGATGAGGTGAGTGCAAAAAAGAAGACATAGTAGTTCTATGTAGCAGAAGAGGAAGAAGAAAGAGAAAACTGAGGAAGAACACGAATAAATAAGAAGATGCAGAATGAGGAGAGGAAAAAGTAGTTTTTAATGGCATATCCTGGCATAAGAAAAAAAAAAAAAAAAAACACGACTAGACTCTATTCCGGATTGTGCGTCTGGTCTGCGACCGGATTCTATTTCTCTTTCGCTGTTGTCCATACGGTTACTCCACGCGTCTTAGGTGTTATTTTGTCGCAGTCTCTCTCTCTCCCTCTCTTCTCTTTCTCTCTCTTTTTGTCTCTCACCCCATCTCTTTCGCACGCATACTCTTCATCAATTCAATATTATAACCAGCCTTACCCCGACCAAGTCAATAGCAATAATCTATTTCCGGCGCCCGGATATAATTTGGGTGCATGTCACCGACCAGTTCCCCTTCATTTTAAAGTATAGGTTTTCTATTAAAAATCTACTTATTAATCTCGGTCGCATGGAACGACTTGGCGGAGGGGGTAAGTACAGTTTTCATTTCATAACTCACGCAAAATTTTGGAATCAAAAACTCAGATTCATCTATATATGTAAATGTGAATCTTTGTTGGCCGGTCTTATGGACCCATCACTTCAGAACCGCTCAATTGATCGAGTTGCATTTTGGGAACTTATTTGCGTTGCCTCAGTGAAGGTTTTACGCTCAGTCCGAAGTCTTTATTTTCCCTGGGGACGAAGTTGTGAATTTTGACCCCCTTCACCTCAAAAAGTTTTTAAGAATTTTTTTTTCACAGAAACGTATTGTATTCAATGACATAAGCATACTTTCAAAATTTCATGGCTCCGTGTATGGCCCCTTCTTGAGATACGGGACTGAAAAAAGTTACAAAATTCAAAATCAATATCATATTTACTGTATTGTGAGAAAAATGAGATATACATGTTATAAATAGTAAATTAGTTATTTAATTTTTTATAGGGACAAAGGGAAATATAGAGTGAGAGGGAAGGTGAGGTAGCAGAAGTGGGAGAGAACAGCAAAAGTAATATATCATAAATAATTTATCTTGCATTAGCTGCTGTGGCATGTAGTCTCAGTGTGTGCTTTCAATGTGGGAGGTGTTGGATTTGATTCCCAGATAGGACATAATTTTTTTAGAATTTTTTATAAATTTTTTCGTAAAATGAGTGGTTAGAGGAGGTAAATTGCATTTATTATAATTTTTTTCACATAGTGGGTGGTCAGGTGAAATGAGGTAAAAGAAAGAAAATAAAAAAGAGGATTTTGGGGGGCGAAGCCCACATCAAATAAAAATGTGAAAATTATGAAAACACACACTAATCTCCTCTATGATGACGCAGAAATTTGTCCGAAAACATTTGCCAAAAATATCTCTACCATATGCAGGTGTATACTTAAAAACTTGAGTAAGTGAGAGAGATGAGTGATAGAGAGAGATATATTCCAACATGGATGTATTTTATACTTATAATGAAGCTAACTACTCTGAGCAAGTAGAATAATCAATTCTGGAATTGCCTGTATCACTTAGAGCGAACAGCTATTAAGTATTATAATATAAGCCAACTTCTTGTTACCCCCAGTACAGGTCGTAATTGTTTTCAGATAGTTAGGAAATCTGAAATGAACCTTTGTACTAAGTCATGAACCTGAATTATCAATTTTTTTGAAGTTCAGCAGTACAGTACTTCTGGTATCGCAATTTTAATTTTTTGTTTTGGCTATAAAATTTTTATATTTCAACTACTTGCTACAAAATTGTAAACAAATATTCACTAAATCTGTTATATGTAATTTGTTATAAATTCTGGTGTGGATCGACCATATGGTAATTCTGGTAACACTATTTTTGTTTTTATTTTGGCCAAAAAATGCTTAATTTTGGACCCATAAGAACGTACTTCAAAACAAATACTTATTATTATAACCTATTCTAACATGTTAATAATTTTGGCGCAGATCAGCCAGACTATACTTACAATGCAGTTATTTTGGATACTATTCTGGCTATAAAATGCTTGATTTCAAACCAATAAATAAGAAATATGCAGAAAATTTTAACCACAATTTATTATAACATGCTAGCAATTCTGATGGGGATCAATCGGGAGGTATTTTCAAAAAATTTATTTTTGTTTAGATACCTATTTTGAAAGAGATGATTGTTTTTAATTGTGTAATTTTACATCAACAGTTACAAAATTTAATACAATCGTCGCAATTATGATTTATTAACAGCTTTTTTGCAACACTTGTTTATAAACTGCATTTTTATATTTACCTTGATGTCATATACAACAGGCAATTTTAGAACCATTTAGGACCGATGTATAAAGTATTTACTTTATACATCGCCTTGGGCGCATGCGTCATTTTATACACTGGTACCAACTACTTACTACTGAACATAGCCTAACATCATCATTTAAAAAAGTTTTTTCCTTCTTTTTTTTGTAAAAGTTTCTCCACTATGGGAATTCAAATGTCGGACTTCTTCATTCGCATGCCAGCATCATAGCCACTATGCCACGAGGTTTGACTTAAATATTGGGGATAGTTTACACTTATATATGTTTCCCATTTGTAAAAATATTCATTTATCTCAATTTTTTTGTTTTTAAGGGGGAGGGGATGATGCAAAAAATAGTGTGTAACACACGTGTATATAGTAGGTGATTGATACTCATGTGATTTGCATCACTTGCCTTTGGCTCGTACTGTAAAAATCACACTCGGATCAAAATCACTTACTTTATACACTTGTATAATAAATAACTACTTAGTGACTAATTTTGTAATTTTCAAAAATCTTCTTTTTCTAACTGTGCTGCTGCTGCGTTAGAGTTTTTATTTCTCTCCCCTCTTTTTTCAGCGAAGCACCTAGCACTGGTAGCTTCTCTTTTCGATATATTTCGATATAATTCTTTATATACAATTTATTATGCACACAACATTACTAGGTAGAAACATTTTCACTGTATAGTGTATGGGTATCTATGCTACGTGTGTACGGAATAATGCTACCTCTCGTTGGTTACTCTAGAATCTTCCATCTCACTTTCCTCATCTTAGCACCTCGATTTTCATTAGCATAAATTAATGGTTTTGGAATGAGCGGACAAGGAGACTGGTGGCTATTTGTGATTAGGTACCTACTTCATTCACTTTGTGAGTGACCACTTCATTTATTGGTCAAGCAGTAGTAGAAGCAGCAGCAGTTTAGTGAGTTAGGATACGAGTACATGCTTTGGAAACCTTGATCTAATATGATAGCCGTCTGGCCCTGTTCGAATGACTCAAAATATATACCCGATCCTTGGTGTTGCTTTAGCTCATTACTGTAATATGTAGCAGTATACTGTTTGAATACTTAGGTTACAAACGATCTATCCATCACTGACCATACCATCGTGAGATTGTAAATTTTGACTGAATGAAATGTTAGACTAAAAATGAAAACTTGCGTGACATGGAAAATGAGCTGAGTATGCCGCATCAACTCTCGTTGAACACTTTTAAGACGCTTCCCATTTCTGATAAATACGACTAAATATTTAATAATAAAAAGTGGATAGGTAGGTACCTAATAGAGATTGCATTTTGATCTATTGAAGTGATCTTGATTGCATCGATACATCTCATATAAATTTTGATATAATATGTAGGTAGGTATATATATATTGTTATGTCTGTAAGCTTATCTCAAGAATAACGAAATAAAATTCACATGTTTGTGTAACTGTTTTTGTTTGGTTGTTATTTGGGTACACGGAGGTCACATAGACTTTCAACCTATGTGCTAGTATACCAATAAAGGAATCTAAACACATTAATTTATATTCTAATCCAAGCTGATTTTATTGATTTAATATTCTCAAATATTGACCACAAGTTCATTCTACACACAACATTAAGAAAAGTGCAACAATATTTAACCTGCATTGTATTCATTGCCATAGTCATGATCACCACCTTATGCTACACCATCATACAGTAATCATCCATAATATTTTATTGAAAAAATAACACAAATACGTACACGTAGAAAGGGTACTCCCACAACTACAAATATTCATTTTTAAAATTTTAAGTAACTTGAAAATACGACACTTACCACTTGGAAATTAAAGAAATACAACAAAAGCAACCACTAAACAATAAAACTAAGAAAAATTGGTGAAATCATGAAAATAACACACATATATATATATATAGGCTACAATGACTAAAACAAATATAAGAAAATATTCCGGGTATACACGGAGAAGGCAACAGGTGACATGAAACACAACACTAGATTCGATTAAGTATTTTCCTTGAACTTGTCTGAAAGGTGATGTGAAGTATTAAACCTTTTGGTGGAATGGAAAAAAAAAGTATCTAGATAGAAAAAAACCAACTAGGAAAGAAAGATAAAAAATAAATAAAATTTGCCATCAACGAACATAAAAATTCATTGAAGCCTGGAGTGTAGGAGATTTCCAGAACCTATTGCATGCTCATATAAAATGAGGTTAATTGGAATGTATTTCTGTTCGTTAGTAAAAATATCAACAGCTGAGTGATGTCAATTCCTATTGCATTAAACGAACGACTCACGTATTTAATTAAACTAACATTTCTTTTCATAGTTATATTGTCATTATTATTGTACGATCAGTATTTCCTTATTACGTGGTTTGGTGACTTCAATGCTTGATGTAACCTAAGTCGACACGTTGTTGAAAATTATTAAAAATTTTCGTTCGTGACTGTGATTATCGGGAGGGGGATGAACGTACTTACCAAGTAAAACAAAAAACGAAAGAATAGAGTCCGTTTTCATATACTCATGGGTTAAGAATTACTCAGTATTTTTGTTAATTTTTGTTAACCTATGGTAATGGTATGCAGGAATGTTACTGAAACAATTATAAAATACGAGCATACCAAACTCGCCATGTTGTTCCTTTTCTGTTTTTATGGTTTATAGATCCCCTTGTTTCAAGAGTATAATTTCTGTTTGAAAAAGGATGTAGGTTTTATCGGTTCAGGGAGTCGAACCTGGGACCTATATATTTTCCAGCTAAAAGCGGTGGACTTGACCGCATGGCCATCTCACTGCTGGTTATAACTGGTGAATGTATTTTATAATGGTGATTCCCACATACTCCTCCCTAGAGAGACTCAACATGAGTCAAACAACATTAGATGCAGTGAGAGGTTGGGTGGAGCCAAAAACGCCTCTTATACCTATACACACAGGCTTACACTACTTATATGGGTTCTATATTCATTATAGGGTGCCATCTATCAGCAACTCAAGTTAGGAATGAGAGTTATGAATTCCACCATGCACCACTAGGGTGTGTGCATGTCCAGTACAGATCAAAGGTCACCAGATGTAGATTTTGTCAGTTCAAGGAATCAAACCTGGTACCCACATATTTGCCATCTAAAAGTGATGGACTTAACCACACAGCCATCCCACTGCCGGCTATAACTGGCGAATGTATTTTGTATAGAGCAAGGTAATATGGTGGTTTCCACAAAGGGTTTTTCAAAAAAATGCAAATTTTTTAAGTTTTTAATGTATTTTTATATGAAAATTTGTTATTCTTCATTGGAAGGAAAGTGGAATATCAGGTTGCCATTTTTATCAATTTTTCTGCAATAAATCGTATCAAAATCGCATAATTTTAATATTTATGGAGACAACTGAGACCACTGAAGTAGATACGGATGTTTTGTGCCAAATTTACACATCTTACAGTCTTAGACTGGACCAATTTTTCTTTAGATAGATTAGTCACGTGTGACATCACAACCTGTCTGAAATATATCAATAGTTGCAGGTAGACGATTTTGGGTCTAAACAAACTTATATCATTATCACAAACTCATACAAATTCCCACATGATTAAAAAAAAATGGAAAGAAATTGAAAATTTTTAAAGAACAATAAGGCAGAAAGTTAATCGTATTATTCAAAGTGTCATAACAACAAATATAATTTCTATGTGATCCTCAGCCTTCAAAAAGTTCTTTCAATTTTCTTACTATACAAAATATGAATGGGTCAAATTGTTTGTTTGGATCCTGTTTCAACTGATATTCACGTGATGATGTCAACTAATAACTGATCTATTGACTTGGGAACAAAATAGACGGATTGGTGTGCCTGTATTTTCTAGTCCCCTACGTTACCTACGTTTAGTTCAAGTATCACAAAGATAAACTGGTCAACATCTTTTTGATATCAGTAAAAATTACCTTAAAATAATTATTATTAAAAGTTCTAAGTCACAGTTGGTAGATAGCTACAGAAATACTGTGCTTACATTCGGGCATAAAGTAATTCAATTGTACATTTCTTTCAGTCCACGGCTCTTTGGATTAAATATCACTGCGGAATCTATTTAAATTTTGAAGATTTATTAATGATGAGCAACCCTAAATTAACATTATCAATATAATGACTACCTGAGGAGAGAGTAATATGTGGTGAATATGAAACTGTAGCCAAGAACTCCTAAAAAGTTTTTTTCTAATTTATTTTTATGACTACAAAAACTCTTTATCTAAATTATGAGTTATTACATACGTCACTTTGAATTTTTTTCATCAGTTTCCTATTTAATCTAATGAAGAATTGTACGAATTTAATTTACTTTTAATTTACTGTTAATTTCATTTGACTTTTAGTAGTCTTCTTCCATCTATGTAGCTTTTTATAATGTCGAAAAAGACAGTGTAAACCTCAACAAGATGAATAAAATCCTATTAGTCAGGACCTCGAATCTAGAAAAAATAAAATTAGAAGTACCTACTGTATGTTTTTACAATTTTTAGAGGGAGAGAGAATTTTTTCTTATTTTCCCGAGACCCAATAAGTTAGAGAAAAATGGATACAATCATAGAAAAGTTTGAGAAAAATAAACTGGTTATTTATGGTGTATGTGTTCTAGGTAATGATGCGAGTTTCAAACTATACGCCTGATCATTTTCCTTAATGGCTCCTTTGTCTGACAATCATTCTTACTCGGAACTGACATTAAAGGTATTTATCTTATACCTCCAGGTATGGTGGGTAATTATGTAAGGTGCATTATTGTTTTTTTTTGTTTTTGTTTTTTTAGATAGAGAAGAATTTATTGTATGACTTTTTTTATTTGAAAAGTAATAATCCACCTTACTTAACTTTTACCTAAACAGATCTTCACGCATAAATTCATTTCAGTCCAATTTCTTTTTTTTTTGAACGGTCAATGCCCAATATGACACACCAAGCTAGAATAAAATTTCTCAAAGGTCAAAGTCTCGTTATCTTTTCCTCAAAAAAAAAATTGAATTTTTTTCATTGTTTTTAGTAGCACATATTTTTTAATTTTTTTATGGAGAGAGGTGACTTTACCAGGATTTATAGTCTCAGCTGAAACATGTCCCATTTTAGCTTCGCCACGGATAATTCAGATGAACATTTTCAAAACTGAATACATTGCCTAAAATGAAATGCGTAATAATGTGAATGCCTGGCCATTCAAGTGAATGCCTGCTATCTAAGAGCATTCACGTCATTGCCAGGATTCATAACATTGATGATGACACAAGTTTTCATTGAAAGAGTGAAACAAATTATTAATATCTCTAGTTGGAAGGAAGTAGATGAAAAACGAGACCAGAAATAGATCGATATTAGGGTAAGGTTTCAAAAATCGTACCACTTTTCTCTTTGGCAGCTTGTAATTAAACAATAATATTTTTAGAATCGTCAATGATATATTTTGCGATTTTTATATTCTTATTTCTATTGTATTTTCATTCATACTAGCCTCACTTAAATATTGTTAAAATTACAGCTGATTTTATCAACAAACCGCAAATGGTATGATTTAAACAACTAGTTTTCAAATCATACCAGTCAGTTTCCTAAATCATACCTGTGATAATTTTTTCATTTTTATAGTTTACTAGTTGCCTGTGGTGTCAGCTTCCCTTGACAGATGTATTTGTTACTAACCTTAGATTTTTGAAAGTTGAAACATTCATAACTTTGCCACAAGGGGGTCATGTACCTATAAGTTAGATAAAAACCTTTCTTGGAACAACACAAATAATTCCTCAAAATCTCAAAGAAATCAGTGAAGAACTTTCGGAGATCTTAAGTTAGTAATAAAATAAACATTTACATTTTTATTTAGGTACCTATATAGATTTTATTGTTTTTTGTGTTAGTTTTATTTTTTTTCTCCATATTTTTAGGGATCTTTTTAATAAATAAATTGCAATAGGCTTGACAAAATTTTTTGAAACACGTAACGACAAAAAGTGGTACAATTTAGGAAACAGTGTTCACTTCTAATGAAACTTGAATTTTCCATTTTCAAATTATTATTTGAATTAAAATTTTTTGAAAATATGATGAAAAAGTTTTCATGTTCTACTAAATTAACAATTTTGAGAGCTGAAACATTTTTTTCAAGTCTAAGCTTATTAAAATAACATGAATGAATTATTTGTCCTTGGGAATGATTTTTTTCTTAAGCTTGTAACGAAGGGGAAAATGAGTATATTGAGAAAATTTTTAGTTTCTTAGTGGTTATTTGTATTTAGTTTCATTATTCACCACTTGGATCAGTAATTCACTCTTTCATTTTTTAAATATCAGCTTCTCTGGTACTATTTAGGAGATGGTATGATTTTGACAACCTTACCCTAACATGTACCAAGTGTTGAGCAATACATTCCAACAAAAAAAGTATCAGCTAACTCAGCAGATCCCCAGATAGGTCAAAATAAAAAAGTCTAAGCAACTGAATTTTTCAAAGTGGCAAAGTAAATAATTTCAACGAACAAAAGGGTTCTCTAATTTTTCCAACAGAAGTTAAAAGAACAAAAAGTGAGGATCTCTTGAGTTAAACAATATTCAATGACTATTTTTGAGAAAGAAATTTCAGCCAAAATTCTGAGCAATCTAAAAAGAGAAACAAAAAGGAAAAGAAAAGAGTTGAAAAAGTTTAAAATTTTTTTGTTTGGAAGGTTTAATTTCCATAATAATTTGCATTTTTTGATGTATAAAGATCTTATTTCCTGGTTGGGGCTATGCCAGACTTTGAGCACCAGACTGTGAGACTTTAAAGCCTGGTTCATACTTCGATAGTTTTTTAGCTATACTTGGGGCACTTTTCTGTTAACAGTTGAAGTCACTACACCACTTTAGTCATTTAAAGTCGACTTCAACTTGGCGGATAGTCTTGCGAGAATCTCATTAAAATTTAATAAGGAAAACTACCAAGTTTAAGTTGATTTTGAATAGTTGAAATGGGGTTGTGAATTCAACTGATATCAGAATAGTACCCTAAATAGCTAGCTAGTATCATAAAAAATAGCCAAGTAAACCAGGTTTTTGTCTGGTTGATGTGTTTTTATGTGTGTCTGTGTGTGGTTGTGTGCCTGCTCATGCTTGGCGTTTCTATCCACATACCAATTCAGTATTGAAATTCATGACATTTGAATTTTGGAAAAAAATTCTCCTCTTAAACTCTCCAATTCCTCAGCCGCAATTAAAACTGGAAAGCTGAGGATGGTATTACTGGGAAGAGGAAAAAATCTGAATGAAAAATCTGAATGAAACTATTATCAAAATAATTTTTTGATTACCTTAAGCAGTTTAAAAATAAATTCATACAAAAAAAAGGTAGAATAAAAGTAAATTTCATTTTTTGGAATCTAGAAATTTCTCCTTTTTCACTCGATGATTCCTCAGCTGTTATCTATGTTAGATTGCTGCAGTTGGTAATGATGGAAAGAGAAGAAGATTTACTGGGACAACTTTTTATTCAATTTTTCAATCATCGTTGGCGTATTAAACATAAACGAATGAAAAAACACAAATCAATGGACAATTTAGGTATTTTTTCGTGTAAAATTGTTATTGAAGAAACAAGATTTTAAGCGAATAATTTTGAGGGGGTATTTTGCAAAAATTATAATGAAAAGAACGAAATTTTCCTTCACTACACAGATATGCTAAATTATTCACACATACTTATCGCATGTAACGTACGTGAAATTGTTTGAGGCAGTGAAGTGGTTTCGTCGAAACCACGCTTTCATTATTACCAGAGATAAATACACATAAATAAGGTAACTTACTTATGTAATAGTACATACAACAGTTTTGATTTTTTTTTTTTTATGAGTAACACGTACTTACTACGAATTGTTCCAGGTAAGCTTATAAATATAAAATCACGAATTTTGTGGGTGAAAATCTGAAATAATAAATTTTGATCTTTCATCCATCGAGTTCAGCAACTTATTTGACAATCTTGTTGCGATGTATTATGACAAATGACCAATGAATAACCAAAAATTACTTCATTAGTGAATAGCATATGTACTCTTATCAGATAGGTTTAAATTTAGTTAACAATTTTATTTAGTTCTACCAGCCAAGCGGTATATTGTAAGGCAATCCCAGCTTCGTGACTAGCATAAGTGATTCTCCTAGCAAAATAAGGGGGAGTGGACCAGCATACTAATAGGTAGCCTCGAAGAGTTGGGAGTGCTGAGCTTCTATTTGACTCAAATACTCAATGGATATGGGGGTCTTTGGAACGTACTTAAGCCGGAAGTGTATCAAAGTCAGTCCCACATGTCTGCATTTTCAAGGGCAAGATGATAATGATATTGGACACACTCTGCTTGAATACCACACCTGAGATAAGGAGCAGTAAGAGATGAAGAATTCCATGGAGGGTATGGGTGGAGAGTGCCTCTCTTGGAATAATCTAATTAAACTGAAAATCTATATATCTATCTTCGAAACACAACCAATTTGAAGAATATAATATAATAGTCGTTAAGCCCTGCTTCTAATGGGTGAAATATTTTATAAAATAAAAGAAAATAACGGCTGTATTTATCTGTACTCACACAGACACAAAAAGGCATACTGGAAAAATAAAAAATTAAAGAATAAAGAAAGTCGACAGAATAAACCAAATTGAAGCTGCCTATGTTTATACCTGCAACATACCCACACAGTTAACCAATTTATTTAAGAAATCATTTTTTAAAGATAACCTAAATTCTGTCACCCAGATTTTTGAATTTATTGATTTTAAACCAGCCAAGGATCAGGAGACTTAATTTTTAATTTAGTAAAATATTCATTAAAAGTTGTTCAGCTAACTGGAAACAACTTGTGACATAAAACATCGTTTTATTATTATATACAAGCTCTGAAGTGCCACTCTGTGGCAATTTGGCTTATGTCAGCCCTGAATTTCTGGTAACACTGTAGAATTAGTTGTTTTAGAGGAGACAACAAACACTTTTTTTGTATGTCTGTGTCAGCAGTGTTGCATGCTCATCGAGGGAATAATCGTCGAAATAATATCAAGGAAATAATATCAGGGAAATAATTTTGTGAAATAATTTTGTGAAATAATTGACGGCTTGTACGTTTACTGTAAAGATATAGATGTGTACACAAATATGACTCACCAGAAATGACCTGAAAGTTGTGTCTCCTTTCGAACCACTAATTGTGAAAAGCTAAACCTAAAAAAAACTAGTAGAATATTCAGATTTGGCTCTTTTGAAATAAGGAGCACATACAAAATAATGGATAGGCTTATTTCTATTTCCAAACTGAACGATGAGATTTAACTAGGTTACCTATGAACAAGTTTAATTGGTTACATACACAATATTGATGTAGTTTTCAAAAAGCAGTAGGTACCTATTAAAATAATCAAATTCAATTTTGTGTTGGCAATCCTAGCTATAACCTAATTTCTTGTGTAGGTATTTCCTTTGAACTAAAGAAACAAAAATATATCCATAATTTATTTTGCAAAATAGCAAAGTGAAAACAATGCTGGAAAATTAATTTGGATGATTAGACATTGGGAAATATGGGATGAATGATTTTTTAAAAATTCAAAAAATTTATATTTCAAGTCACTTTTTAGAACATTTTATAAAATTTTCTTAAAAAATCATCAAAAATAATATTTCAAAAAAATGCGTACTTGCTAAAGCCTCTACACTTTTCCACTTTTCCATATTTTTTTCTTTATAAACATTAATTTTTATATTACCTATTATTTTGAAATGAAGAGGACACAGATTATATTTTAATGTCTTATTTTATAGAGGAATGTGTGTAAAGCTACTTCAATTTTTCTCTGCATTTTACTAATACATATTTAAGAAGATTGTTTATGCCTAATATATCCTAAGAAATTAAGGCTTCTGACCATGTAGAAGCAATGAACATAATTTAAAAACTCTAGCATAGCAATCAACACTAGAAAATTTAGGTTTTCCTTACTAAAACAAAAAACTAAATAAATAATTATTGAATATTTGATGAAGTTGAGTGAAACTTAATAAATGATTGCTTGTTGAATAAAAAAAACAGTAAGAGTGTTTTGATAACAACTTTTAGCATTGAAAATACTTCTCAGTCAGTTAGTGAAAAAATGTCTGTCACCTAATTTTTACAAATGTCTTTTGCCTGAAGAGTAAGAGAAGGGGTAGATGATAATATTAAAATAAGTAAAAAGAGAAAATGATAATGAAAGATAAAGCAGAGGTAGTGTGACATCTGATTACCTACAGCCTTCCCCTCACGTCACCACCAAATTACGATTGTCACTATACTTTACAATAAGGAATGGCTCCCGAACTTTAAGATTATACTATCGCTAAGTCTAAATGGAAATACATCGATTCCACATGAAAATAAATTCCCATTCTACGAAACAATGAAGACACGTCGATCAATTACTATTGTACAATGTGGTGACGTGTATATTCTCGAATCTCGGTCATCGGTGAACCAACACCTTGTCTCTCTCAACTGTTCACAAATTTGATTGAACTGTGAGCAGTCAGTCTCGTTTTATATGTGATACATTCCGTTCGTCGTGAATATGAAATATTATTCACGACATACTACAGCTTTTAATACGACAGCAAGTCACCTTTTTTCAAGTTGTTTTCACCAAAACTGTACAAATTTGAATGCCATTAGTAGAAACTGTACAGTCCGTAATACTGTTGCTCGATTCCAACAACAAATACTTGGTTGGAATCTGTTGGTTCATCGGACATCGATGACCACGAGGGAATATGATTTTGTGATACATTCACGACCTGATAATTATTAGCGTACTGTAAGTAACCTTTTTTAACTGTAATAAAAACGTAAACTGTGATAATGGGTCGGCCAACTTATTCATTTTGATTACTCAAAATTGCCCGACATACTTCGTAGGCCTTGGGAGCTTTTGCTGGTAGGCTGGTGGCCTAACTGTTTGAGCTGACTTGTGGTCTCGACTCTACGATTAATCGAGACTTATTGATATACTTCGAATTGTGATATCAAACCCCTATACTCGGGATGTACGTTCGTTTTCTGACGTCACAGTAGTAACATTGTTTTATTGTTTATGGAGCGAATACGAGAATAAAAGAAAATGAAAAATGAATAAAACTTTATTTTTTAAAATTTTTATTCATTTTTAATGCCCTCTTATCATTCTTACAAAGTGTAAAACCTGTGAATTCTTACTTCTTATTTCTGGAATTTATCTTTTTTTTTAAGCAATAATTTAAGGTTTATTAAATCATTTTTTATAATTTGATAAAATTAAATACAACGCAAAAATGAAAATATGAAAATTATTTGGAAGAATGATTGGTAAACATTATGTTAATTAAGTATTAAAGAAATTCATAATGTAGTGAAAGAATGTAGTGAAAGAATGAAGTGTATTACAAAATTATAAAACACTTAAGCAAGTTATTAGATGATATTAAATTAAATAAAAGCAAGTACGTTTTCAACCAGTTTCTCTGGTTTATTTGTATTTTATATATATTTTTCTTAGCAATAGTTTAAGATTTTTTCAAATCATCTCTATGCATGAACCGTCCAGCCATTTAAAATAAAATTTTTCAGAATAATAAAGTATAATATATTCATTGTCTGTACCAAATTTCATGACTATTGGTTAAAAATTATGCATTTTAGAACCATTGAAGCCTCAAAAATGAAACATGAAAGGATGTAATGGACAAACAATAGGGGCGATCTGGACTAAAACAAATAGGGTTCGTCTTTGTGAAAATTCAAATATATGTAACAAATTTCAAGACTATCGTATAAAAATGTTCACGCGTATTGAGTTCAACTGAAATGTGTACAATACGTTTACGTATATTAAATGTAGTTACATATACACATACATTTTCATTTATGTTCTTTTCACATTGAACACGAGTCCATACCGCTTCCAAAAAGCACTGTAAGTTGCCTATTTGCTCATTGCAGGAAAATGTTCATTTGCTGTTCGTAAAGGTACACAATATGCGCGCATGGCAGAGAACGAGAAGCTTGGGAATATGCAGTGTTTCGTGTTTGTACGATAAAAGATATGTATCAAACCTAAAATCCCTCATAAGCTCAACACTTTTGATCAGTTTATTCAATTTTCTGGGAAAATTGTAAAAACTGCGAATCCATCTCGGTGAAACCAGGCCAGATTTTTTTGTTTGATCATGCTTTTGGTTTTGGTAATTATTAATTTATCAATGAAATTGGGTAACGGGAAGATCAAATTTTCTAAAAATATTATAATAAATTCGATTCGGAAATGTAATCACTGACGTATTCTCTTCATTCACTACTTTCAACCTCTCTTAACTCTTTTTTTTTTTAATTATAACGGAACAACTTTTACTCTCTGCTGATAAATCTGAAAAGTGGATTTTACATTAATTTTAAAACTCTTCAACAAGTTACGCGAGAATTGGGAAAGTCAACGAATTTTCGAACATTTATTCGTTGACTAATGGTTTCAATCGTTTGGGACTGCCTATTATTTTTTTTTAAGCCATTCGTATACTTCGAGGCTAACTGTTTTTTCTTCTGCTGAGTTTTAGTAATCAATAATATTTTTACTCAAAATAATATTCGTATAAAAATAATCTATACACAGGTATATGTGATAAAAATTTAGTGCCTAACTGCACAATGGCTTTTTCGGCACGAAATTGAGATGATGAGGTAAAAATACGATGTTTTAAGATAATATCTATTAATGCGGGAAATTTTTTCTGTCTGTCTATTTGTTTAAATTAAGTTCTCAATTCACATTTTCAGGAAAACTTATAAATTTTGAGGGTTTAAATATTATAATTAATGCTCGAAAAGTTATATTAAAAATTTCATAATTCTCAAATGTGGTCTCTTGAAGCGAATTTTACATACAAGAAGGTAATATGTTGGATAGCCTTTGCATAAATTCATCAATATTTGGCAATCTAGTAGGGAAGAGTGTTGTACTCAGAGGAATACGTCTAAAGAGATCTTCAACGCCGAAACAAAACAATCAAAGTTGTACGTTGTGCGCATCTAAAGCTGCGCACATTCATCAAATTTATCATTGAAATTTTTCAGGACATCTATTGTCACGTCATTAGACCCATACGACGCATGCGCAGTAACAAATATTTTGCTCAGAAAGCGTTTATCTTTGACATGTTTTTGATCAACTGTTGGAGATCTTCTTAGCTTTATATCGGTGGCTGTACCATGGGTTTCTTGCCTCATACATTACACATGGTAAAAAAAATCACCCACAAATTTTTTATACTCGGTAATATGCAGCTAAAAAGATATCCAACACTACGTATGCGCTGTGGTTTAAGAATATGCGAAAAATAGAAAGAAGCAATTTAAGTTGTACATGCTCCATATTCAAAATTGGCCATATTTTATTGTTGAGAAAATAGACGTCTGTATACCAGTACACACACTATCAAGCTACTACACATGCGAAGTAACAAACATCGGAATTCGAAATGTTTTATCAAGGTTTTGTCTTTTACATGTCTTTGATTGGATATTGGACCTCTCTTTAGCTGTATGTCGCTGTTTATACTACGCATGAACATGAAAAATTTCAATTTTTTAAGGAGTCTATAAAAATTTCCTCTCTACAGCCCTGTATGGTGTACTATGTACCCTTTTTTCCATCACACCGTAGACCATTAATTTATTTCATAATCTGATTCATAAGTGAAGCTGAAATAGTGTTAAACATTAAATAAATAATAAGCAATAATTTCGCAGAATTATGGCGGAGGCCACTGTACAACACTTTTTTTGGCCGTGGTATAGGTGTACCACTGTGAAAAAAATACTAGGAGCATTTTTGAAACATTTTGTCTGATGAATTTTTTGCATTTTATATAGCTACCTAGCGTTACAAGTGTTGAATCTTTATTAAATAATTAATAAATGATTTTTCTCTTAAAATTTCTCAGATTAGTGGTGCAGATCGTGGCACAAAAACCCTATGTTGTACCATGGAAACAATTTTCCTGAGGATATGTTTTATATTCTTAGGAATTTTATATCTGTGTTTTTTTTTTTTTTTTGACAATGGTTCATACTTTATATTGAATCCCATTTCATTTTTTTTTTGGTTAGTCCAGTGTTAAGTAACGGAAATATCAGTTTGGGGTCCATGATACAATACTCCTTCTCAGCCATTGTCAGTAGTCTTGGTTAACTCCGTAGCAGCTTTTAAGAGAGGGAGAAGAAATGTCTTTTCAGTTTGGTGATCGATATATTCCTATTGTTATATTTAGAAAAAATGTGCCTTTATTACCGCACGCTCTTTCTGTTTTTTATGTGTAAACAGAAAATTATCGATAAATAGGTATAGTAAAGTGAATGTAAATGAGAAGAGAGATGGTGGTAGTAGTAGGTAGGTAGTAAAGGTAGAGATATGTTGAAGAAGTGGCCGTAGAAATAGAAAGGAAAGAAGACGAGGGAAAAAAGAGGGAAAAATCAGTCCAGTTCCAGCGATCGCGTTGCCTGGAGGCACTTGTGTCTGCGCACACTTTATAGTGCGTTTTTTTTATCAGCACCAGACCAGACCGTATTAGAAACAAAAGAAAGTACCTACGCATTACTTTCTTTTACTGGAGGAAGAAGAAGAGGAAGGAGGAACAGAAAGAAAAGGAGAAAAAGCAAAAAAAAAAAAAAAAACAAAAAAAAAAAAAAAAAGGGGAAAGAAGGTAATGGTTTATAAAGTGGGTGTATGAGATACCGGATGGAATGACCCATTAACCTGTATCGCGAGGCGTTACTTTCTGTTCATTTACCATTTTGTTTTCTATTGAATGGTGGGTTATATCATTGTCTTGTTTTGAGGAAAAAAAAGAGAACTTTTGATACAGATACATGCGGAGCCTATAATATATTTTGTAATATTTTATAACCAGAGACAGTGATAATGGTTAATTCCAATGTTATAGTTTGCGCGATTATTTTATATTTTTCGCTGTGTAAATTTACTTCCGTGTCCGGTTTTACACCGCGTCGAACATCTTTAGAACATGGTGAGTTTTTTCAAGATTAAAACATAAATATAAATTAATAAAATAGAATGAAAAAAAAAAAAAAATGTATATATTCGTACTACTTAATGTGAAAAATGTTTTTCGTGCTTTTATTTTGTACAGGATTATGCTACCGCGTTTTTTTCGGTTGTTTTTTTTTTTTTTTGTTTTGACTTTTTTTTTTTTTTTATTTTTGAGGAATGTTACCAGCAACGTTTTTCTGCCTAATTCATAATCGAAATTTATTTTACTTTTTATTATTTTAACACGTATAAATCTATATCTTTTGGGATTTATTTAAACGTTGCAACACATAAACGTCTTTTTTAGTCGATGTCAGATTTTCATAAAAATTCAAATAATTTTATTCGACATATTTCATCATTTTGGATACCTACGGTACCGGTAGCTAATTTGAGGATAGTTTGGCGAAAATTTTGAGCACGCGTGGAAAGTAGCCTACGTCAGTTTCAATTCTCACTAATAATCGCCTGAATATACATTGGTTGGGCAACCATTGTAACATCCTTAACATGACATGTTGTGATTATCTTGAACGTTCAAACATGTTGTAGAATTTTTAGAAACATAGAGATTTTATGGTTTTTATCATACGAGGTATCCGGAAGTTGAATAGCGCAACTTCCGAGATCGATTTTTAAGATCGAAAAAACAAAAATGTTCCCATTGAAGGATGCTGAGAAATGACTCCCGTATGAATATTATATCCTCTTAATGGGTGAGAAAAAAAATCAAAAATATGATGCAACTACCACCAAAAATTAACAAAACATAAACCACATTTGGTACAGGGGAGTAGATCTTTATGTTATTTTCTCCCAGCTTTTAATTAAGTTTTACCCAAATTTGGGATGAAAGAGAAGGGGGTTACAACTTTTTAAATAGGAGCCACACCTGTTGGACCGTTAGTTATATCGAAAAATAAGTCCCACCATTTTACTGGGGTAGAAAAAATACGCAAAAAAGGTATCTTATTTTTTTCTGAAAACTTAATTAGTTTTCAAGAAAACCTGGGTTGAAGATAGAAATTCAGTTAAAATGTTACATTAGGTAGTGAAAAATGGGCAGGGCGGGGTTGAGTGCACGAAAAGACGAGCTGTTGCGTATATATCTAAGCTTATGAACAATTCTAACCGAATTTCAGAATGGTTGTGCGTGGCTTTTTTGTGTATTTTTTCATCCCAAATAAAACGGTGCGATTCACTTTTCGATATCATGAAAAATATGGCTTTTAAAAAGTGGTTACCCCTTCTCTTTTCTCCCAAATGAGGGTAAAACTTTAAAAGTTCGGAGAAAATAAATAACTTAAAGATCTACTCCTCTGCCCCAACTGTCGTTCATTTGCGTCGAATTTTGGAATAATTACATCAGATTTTTGATTATTTTTCGCCCCATTTTAAGAGAATATGTGAATAATTCAAAAACGAAACATTTTTCAACCTAAAAATTGATGGAATAAGTCATGCAGTTAATCTCCCAGACCCCGAGTAGACTATAATTAAATTTTAATTTACAAATGTGTAAAATAACTTAGCTAAGAAATACCCATGAGTTTGAAGAAAATAGAAATGTCGTTTGACGTAGATACCTCACCTCATATAGGTAGATATAATATAGTTATTATCAAAAACTGAAACAAACAAAAAAATTCGATCTGATTTAATTTCTTAAATCTCCTGATTTTTATAATAAATTCTAAATACTCAGCAATTGGTGTTTTGATGATAGAAATTTGTGAATGATTTATGGTCTTATATAATACAAACAGTGACTTCTTACAACTTTTTATTATGTTCTCTTTTGTTGAGCTTATGTAACTGATTTTAGGTCAGTTTTATTGTTTCAGTGTTTCACCACTAAAATCAAACAAAATGTAAACTAATTTTTTTAATGAAAACCCACAGATTTTACTGAATTTTTATTTAAAACGGGGACCTATTTTAGGCTACTTTAAATTTTTAAAAAACAATCAACTTGGAAGACAAAAGTATCCACAGCAATACCATTAAATAAGTATTCAACTGATTTAAGACGCAGGAAAACCAAACTGTAGGTCAAAATAAAGATAATGTTGAAATGATTGAATACAAAAAGACTTACTTATTTCTCACGTTAAAAATTAAACAATGAAGATCATGGAGGACTAAAACTAAGAAATGTCAGTATAAATTAGACTATAATTCTTTACAAAAATATAGCAAAAATTTTGAAAGGGACAAAGTTCTGAAGAAGCTCACAATTTTTTTCTTCAAGTTGATAAAAATCAATAGGGGTTAAAAATAAAAATTGAATGACAAACTACAGGAAGGGCAAAAATAATTTCAGAAAAAATTACTTTTTGAAATTGTTCAGGAAGTACTTAAATTAGTTCTTTTTGGAATTTTCTAATTTTGGAATAGGACTTTCAAGAAATCATAAATAAAATACTCGTAATTTTGAAACAATCAAGTTTGGCATTTTTAGGAAATTTTTGTCCAGTTACTGTTACTTGGAACTGGAACTCTTCTTTAGGCATTTAAAATTATCAACACATTCATTGTTACTTAATGATTCCATCAATTATTTGATAGCTATCAATTATAATAATAATGATAATAATAATAACAATAATAATAATAATAATAATAATAATAATTGTGGGGACCATGTTCCTCTTCTCCCTTGGGGCTCAGTCCCAGTTGACAGACTGTGGACTTGGTCCATTACCAAGTCCACACACTTAAGTCTACGGATGTTGAAACATAAACGCATGTTCATAGCACACGAGCTAATGGACAAACTACAAAATATTTTCTCTGTTTAGCCTAAATGCTACGAACATAGCCCAGCTTGAACACGCAAACGTAAATATATGTATGTTGTTTCAACACGAGGCTAAGTAACAAACACGCGGCTATCTTTCCTGATTGCGGATAACATGCATGTGTAGCCTAACCTATACATTAGCAATGCCTCACATCAGTCGCCAGTTTCCAATGTTATAAAAGGTTGGCTGCCTTACCAAAACAGTATGTAATTAAAGGAACATGCAAATCCACATTAAATGCCTGTGGGTATTGAGGTTTACCCACAATAATAATAATGCAAAACTGACCATTTTCCAAAAGTATTTCTGTGGTTTTGACACCAGTTATCCCAATATTGACAAACATGTGGTATATTTGTAAAGTATTCGCTGCATACCTTTATCATTATTTTGTAAAAATTGTGCGACATTGTTGCATTAATTAATCTGATCATATTTAAAAGACTCGCATATAATGTACTACATAGTAAAGTCGAGGAGAAAAATGACAAAGGGGAAGTTCACCCTCACGGTTCCAAAAAAAAAAAAGAAGGGAAAAACGGTCTGATCAAAGAATGAATTTATTTTGGGGTGACAGATGTGATGAAAAATTCTGATACAGTACTGGAAAAAATATGAAAAAAAAAAAAAATAAATAATTGAAAATTAGAACTTCTTCACATGTCCCCTCCTGGAAGGAATCCTACCGACAGGCCTTGTCTACGCCTGTTATGTAGTGTTGGATAGGCTCACCATGTTACCGGGAGTTTCCCGGTGCGTCTTTTCCCCAAGAAGTTTTTGGCGCCCTTTACCTTTAAAATAAAAAAAATTTCAATACTTGAGTATAATTAAAAAAAAAAAAACTCTCGTCAAGCTGTCAATTTATATTTGATGAGTAATATTATAGTTATTGGTTGTAATTTCATACATTTTCATTTTTTCTTGCAATACAACATGCTGAAGGACTATGACTATTTTTCTCTCATACCAGTATAGACGTTGTTTTGGTAAAAAGGATCATTAGACTGGTCATTGTAATAAAACAAAACTGGGCGCCCTTGTAAGGAGAAAAATTTGGCGCTTTTTATAGATTTTCCCGGTAGAAAAAAAATAGCCTATCCAACACTGCTGTTATGTACCATACTTATGTGTAGCCTACGAACCTGAGATTTACGAACCAAAAAGTGATTTGAAGAACTCGTTAAGAGTATGCACGACATACACTTTAAATTTTCAATTTTTTCAAAGAGTATGCTCATACAATGCGGTCATTTTCCCGAATCCATTTTCCTGAAAAGTAATTTTCCCATATGGACAATTACCAAAAGTTTTTTCACCAATTAATTTTCCAGAATACTGGTTTATCGAATAATTTTCCCAAAATGTCATTCTTCCGATTCAAAAATTTCGAAAAAAATATAAATTATTTAAAAAAAAAAAAGTAACAAATTCCACTTTTTAGTCCTAAACTCCTACAATAGCTAAAGGCACAAGATAAATTCTTTTTCAGAAAAAAAAAAAAATTATTATCCACCTCATTTAACCTTTCGCTATATAATTACTCAAGTAATTACGCTTTCATTGTAGAGCTAAATTAAAGAAAAAAAAATACAAAAATTTTAAGAAATTGCCTATAAATTTTCGGGGATTGCGCCTATGCAGTTAATGAGCTCGTTACTACACGTACGTTATATAGTATGAAAAAGTGCATTTACATGCTCAAGTAAAGATAAAACTGAGCCAAAATATCCAACCTGTATGATATTTTACTCAAGCTAGACGCGAGTCACTAACTTATTGATGTATGTTTATTTGAACTTGTAAATGCAGCTTAACACTCGTATTATTTTTTTAAGTCATCCTTGTGGTACTATTACGACAAATATTTTTCACAAGTTTTATATCAAAGAAATGATATAATTGCGACAATTGCGTGGCGTTAGTAATACATCTTGCTTCATCCAATGGATCTGTACTCAATGCCTAAATTAGCAAAGTGCGTATCTCCAAACATGATTAAAATTGGGTTATCGACGCTCCTAATGAATTATTTTGTAATGCATCATATGGCATAGTGCATATCTTTGAAAAATGAATATATTTTCTGTTGTTCCAAAACTATAAAAATGGTGATCTTCAGCCAGTTACAATTGGTTGGAAATGTGTGTATTTCCTCGGCATGTCCCAAGTTGAAAAAATAGGTAAATGTGTTCAACTTCAAAACAATAATTTAAGCAAAATATGTAAGTTCAAACAGTTATTGTATGTTCGTACGTGGAAAATTGCATATCTCCATTTTTTACTTATTCTACCTGCACATATTGTTTATTTTTGGGCAAAATAAATTGCCTATAAGAATGAATGAACCTACATTAACTAAACAAAAAAAAAAAATTTTTTTGGTGCTGAAAAAGCGTTTTTTGCTTTGGTAAAATCAGTTACAATGAAGTTAGTGTAAAGGCCAAAATATGGTTGTTTAGTACTAGAAACAACCTCTTTTGGTGTGGTTATACTTCCTTCGGTCGGTGTATTACAGTATTCACTTGAATATTTTAACTCTCGAGAATTTATTTAATTAATTGAGTTTATCATCCACGGCTTTGTGGACCTCAATTGTTTGAGAGACTTTAGTGAAATTAAAACACACAATGAATTTTATCACTCTATTATAATTTTAGGTGTTCAGGCGGCATGGGGATTCGAACCTGTACTGGCTGAACACCTAAAACCTCCCTCGTTCACCGTCACAAAAGGCAGCACCATACTCACTCGGCCACGGTGCCGGGTGACGGTGTTCGAGGAAGTACGTATTTATATGTGCCGACGTAGTGTGGCGGCCGCCACACCTCTCCCCCCCAGTATAGCAGAGCGTAAATACGGCTTCCCATACAGAGGCGCCTAGGTAGGGATGTACACCGGAACGTGGTGATGCCCTTCTCTCCATCACCGCTCCGTGGCATACGCCCACCAGCGCCATCACGCAGAGAAACAGCGGTGTGACGCACCACAGTTACAGTCGGTTCAACTAGTGTCCGAGAGATGGCGTGAATAACCATCCCTCGGATCACGTCGGGGTCACCACTTTAGGTGTTCAGGCGGCACGGGGATTCGAACATGTACCGGCTGAACACCTAAAACCTCCCTCGTTCACCGTCACAAAAGGCAGCACCGTACTCACTCGGCCATGGTGCCGGGTGACGGTGTTCGAGGAAGTACGTATTTATATGTGCCGACTTAGTGTGGCGGCCGCCACAATAATAATATTTAAAAACACAATATTTAACATACAATTAGTTATTCACAGTATAAGACTGAATGAATATTACTTTACAGTTCTAGACTGAACAAGTAGGAAAGTTACAGTACAAATATTCTAATGGAAACAAAAGTTTATATACCCTGTCAGGATATACGTTTTTCCATAGTATTGTGTATAACTAGGGATTTGCTGATTAGGGATTTGTTGTTTCAAAAATATTCGGGGAACAGTATATTTAGGTTACCGAATATACCATTAAAAAGTGTATTGTAGTTGCTGGCAAGAAGTAACAGTACCTTCTTCAGTTGACTGTAAATTTAAAGAGACAAAATTTACAGAATAAAAATACGTTTTTTGTGTGAACGAATATGTACGTCAATATTAGAAATATGACGAACATATCCGTTACAGTTAGGTACACATTTTACTAATTAGGCTGACAAGTTGTGTAGAAATGACAGTAACTTTTGAGACACAATCAAATCATAAAAAAAGCTGTGTGACTGCGTAGTGAGACACTGCATCAGATGGGACATACATAAGACTGATTTCAGTTTTAGGCTCAAACTTTTTTTCATATAATTTGTTACCCGCAGCTTCACTTGCGTAATGTCTAATTATTGTTTTAACCTCTTTTTTGTAGACCTAAATGAAACCAAATGAAAACGAAAATTGAAACATAGTGAGACAGAGAGAAACATAGTAGTTGTCAGATAGACAAAGAAAGGGGGAGAATTTTGTTTGGTTCAAGAAATGTTATGTTTGTTTTCTGTTTTCACAGATGGGGGCTACGGACTTACTCGATGACCACAAACCATTCTTGGAATAACAAAATTTTTTCTGGAAAATTTCATGCAAATTCGTCCAGTGATTCTGGAGTGATACCTATTGTTTCCAACAATTTTTAGCTCGTAGTAATTTATAATATGTAGAGATGATGTACATGTGGACTATGATTACAGTTTACATGCGACACCTTTATGAGAAATGATTGATTCATCCATTATAGTATCCGACAATTGTTATGAACGAATCACATGTTTGTTGTTAATATTATGTATTATGGAAATATTCTAGGTATGGCTTATCCCTGTTATTGTAAGGCTTTTATAGCAAAAATGTCACCAATCTACTTAATATTAACCTTGAATAAATTAGGGGTGTTTCTAAAACAGAGGTTATAAAATGAAACAAAAAACAGAATAGTCAGATTTGAAGAGACAAAAACCAATAGAAATGGAAACAAAATTTTGGAAAACCAAAATGAAATTGAAATAGAAACAAAATCTTCCATTTTGCAATTGCAAAAAAAATTTGAAATTTTGGATTTGAATATTTTGATGGGTAGTGGTTTTATAAAATTCACAAATTATAATTAACTTAGGCTACATACTTTTTTTTGTTTTGTTTTATGTGAAACTACATGTTTAATGTGATTTTTATGGCATTTAGATGAAACCATAATGGAAAAATAAACGGAAAGGGGAAAGTAAATTTTCAAAAATGAAAACTAATAAGAAATCGAATTTTTTGTTTTCCAGTCTCTACTCTGAGGCAATATACCCAATAGCCTATATTAAAATCTTAGCAGATAAGCGACTTCATAGCAAGAATCCCAAATATGATTTTGGCATATCGGTTTGTGGTTTTAGGCTCATATTCACAAACATCACTTTAACCTCTCTTCACTTGAATTACACTTTAAAAAAGTTTTTTGCACAATTTCGTACGTTGAACATTGTGTCTCGTATGAGAGTTCCAATGTAAAAATAAAACGTTACCACACTCTTAAACATAAAATTGTGCCAAAAGTTTATTTTTTAGTGAAGTTTAAGTGAAGGGAGGTTAAAGTGACGTTTGTGAATATGGGCCTGATTTTAGGTTTCCAGTTTTCGTGATTTGGCGAAAACGATATTTGGAATATCCCTCAAATATCGAGTGGGGAACCAAACTGAGGTAGTCTTCGGTTTAGAACCGGAGGAAGGAGGTTGGTTTGTTTCTTTTTCATTACCACGATCTTCTACGTTCAAACTTTTCTGATTTTGTTGAAATTTTATTCAAAAATTTTGTCGACGAAAGAAAGTTTGTAAACGTGACATTGCAACGAATAACCTAAAAGCCTTCACCGTTTGTTTTTGTTTTTTCGTTTTCGTAGCCAAGCATAAAATAGTTGAAACAATTTTTTTGTTTCACGCCTTGCCTTTCTTCGTCGCGTTCTAAACTGCAATTACCTACGTTTAGGTATTGTGGGCTCGTGAAAGTACATAAACTCACCCATGATTCCAAACCAATTTCAACGATTATTTCTTCGTTTTCTACAACAAAATGATTTTCACGGTCTCGTAAATTCGTCATTAATTGCGTTCGATGTACCCAACAAATCTAAAGACCGACGTAAATGGTTTTAAAATCAACCATCCATCGAGATTTGTGGTTCATTGTTTTAATGAAAAATGAAATACCTACGAAAGAGATGAACGAAAAAACAAAAAAACAAAAATAGTCTTCCTATAGTTATGTATGTATAATATTAGGTTAGTGTAGGTATTTAGGTTTTATAAAAATATTCATCTCCCAGTACCAACGTGTTTTTTTTTTGTTTGTTTTTTTTTATTAACTCGGTTCTATACCTTCCATATACCAACCGTACATATAGTATGTGAATTAAGATGTGATTAATGGGTTTCAAATTGAATACATTGGAATACTTATCAACCTGAAATGAGTAATTTTTAATCACGTATATGTTTTTTTTTTTGGTGACTGTTTTGTTTTTGTCACTTATAGTGAACAATACTCATTACGAAACTTCGGAACGGAAACCAGTTACACCAGAAACTGATGATGAAACTAGTCAAGAAGAAGATGACGACGAAGATGATGCTGAAGACAGCGGTGGCGGCGGCGGCGACGGCGGTGGCATCAGTAGCAGCAGCAGTGAATCCAATGAATTCGAAGAAGATAAAAATTGTACTTGTTCCGGTTCGAGTTGCCTGTGTTGCATCAATTTAAATCTATCGTTTATTGATTTAGGAGGTCCAGGTAAAAATATTTGTGCCTAATTAAAAACGAACGAACCTTTCTTCTAGTACCTATCTTACTTTTATATATATATACATATATACATATATACGTGTATATATATATATATATATATATATCTACCTGCAGCTTAGGCATAATATACCTTTATGTAGGCTATTTTCGTTCGACATTAGGCCTACCTATAATGAAGTTGTGTTACAGGATGTGTAAAATTCAGTTACATACCAGATAACGACACCATGGCCGTGAATATGTCGTATGGCGAGAGACTATTAGAAAGCAGCATGCTAAAACGTAAGTCTTTTGTTTACCTATTTACATTTTTTTGATTTTTAAATCGGATGTGGTGGCAGTAGCAGGGTTATAGGTGTATGTGAAGAGTCGATTATAATGGAAACTACGTCAGTGTGGAGAAAATATGAATATAGAGTTATTTTGAGACGAGCGTCAACAAAACGAGCGATTGGTGATTGTCTTAACTGGGGCCAACAGTTGGAGAGATAATTATTGTTTTCTAGAAGGTTCTTTTCGATCATTTTTATAGTGTATAAGACAGAGCGAATGATGTTGATTTATAAATTGTAGTTCAGATTTGTATTTAACGTTTGATTCTTCGTGAGGTCTCATAGGGACTAAACTTTGTAGAAAACGCGGATACAAATGTATTCTGTCAATAGTGCTCCTTCCTCAAGGTGGTTGCGATATAAGACAATTATTCGAAGAAAAACCAAGAAAATAAACCGTTTTAGGAAATATAAAAATTTTTCAAGCATAATAATTTTTTTTTTTTTTTGGAAACAATTTTTCCAGTAAAAATTACAGTTTTTCATCTTAATGTAAGTTAACAAAAAGTCAAAAAGTCATGTAAAATATACTAAAAGCAGATAAACATAAGACAATTACATAAAATTCAACTAAAATCTGCAGTTCTTTCCTCTTATTGCATGAATATAATTTAGATAAACCTGTGGTGTTTCAAAAGTTTTAAAAAACAAATTCTTTATCTGGACCAATATCAAATTAAATCATTTACGTAATCTTATATTAAAAATTATAAACAATTTGACAGTAGGTATCTTCGTTTCCAGCCATTTGTCATGAAATCTATGGAAGTGTAAATAGTCTGTGTCTCTAGGTGAAAAGGGTGAATGTCGCTGATGTAGTGTCTTACCCATTTGAATGCACAATAATTAACTACTCCATCTGAATTACTACCAAAACCTTAAAGGTCTGGTTATTACAAGTTTGATACAACTGTACGACTGCACCATATATCAAGCCTCCAAAATTTAGCAGTTTGTCTCAGAATTTTCAATCTATTGGCTATTGCCATTATGTTGACATAGGTAGGCTACTTTAGGTACTCAGTTGGTATGTGGATTCGAACTCCTAACCTGACTGAATACCTGACTCAATCATTCACCATCACCCAAAATACAGCACCATATACACTCGGCCAAGGTGAATGAGAGAATACGCCAATATATGTGTGTGGGTACCTACCACACCATTTCCCTCCAGTATAACGGAGTGCCGAGTATGACCAGATGGAGGCATTGTGTTGTAGACGATTAGGTGCTCATAAGGGAAATGGTGGATACCCCTAGCATACATCCCTACCTTATGCCAGTACCCACTACTACATCCGTCCACACCTCCATCACATTTGCTAGGTTGTGAAGTGACATACTACTACTGGAAAACATGTCCAAGAGAGAGCTTTATGCTCCACCCCTTGGATCATGTCAATATCATCAGTTTAGATACTCAGTCAGTACGGGGTTATGAACCACCAACCCAACTGAATACCTAACTCAATTGTTCATTATCACCAAAAATACAGGACCGTATACACACTTGGCCACGGTGCCGGCTGATGGTGAATAAGAGAATACAGCGATATATGAATGCGGATAGCCGTCGCAGGTACCATAGAAATTCTCACAAGATGTTTCCTGTATCGTATATCAGTTATTTATTTTATTAAAGCTCTTCTTCTCCATCCACAAAAGATGGATTCTATTAAAAAATGTCCTTTCTATTGGGCCAAGAATGTTTGTAAAGCTAATAACTTATAACTCACGAGGACTAAAAATAATTGCGAGTTAAAGCACTAATAATCAAATTGGTTGCAAACAGCTGATATACCTGGATCTAGATTTTTGAGTTAGTGAAAAAGTAGGGGTTCGTGTTAGACCTATATTCCCAGTAAAGCTTCACATCTGATGACTCCAATGAAAATAATGAATAAATCGCCCTTAAATGGAGGGAAGGGGTACTATCTTTGGTGTATAAAATAAATAAATGCAACAATCTGGCACCTTAGACAGTTTTCCTCCCATTTTGTATCCATAGGTGAATAGTTCTATGGAGAGCAGTATACCAGTGAAAGTTCAAGGAAGACATGAGGCTTCCATATTTACAAACTACCCATAATATCTTAACTACTATAAAGCTCCACCTCCATCTGCACATGTCGGTCACACTCCATCTCCTCAGAGAGGTATCAGGGGCACCACTGATTGTTAGCCATAGTAAGGCCATGGTTAGTTCTGCTGATCTTAGCCAATAGCCAAAATGTAGTGACTTAGATTCCATTCTTGGCGACATCTTCAGGCTCCTGTAAACTAAAAGCCAAATTCAAGAACGACACTTAATTCATTTTACATTTTCCCCATTATCAATTATACACTTATACAGTCATATACATGAACATGTGTAGATATAATTACATTAAGGAAAGTAACACTTTAGTCACTGTTGATACTCAAGTACTGGTCTTGCATTCGGACCTTGAAATATTACTTACTTTTCATTTACTTATCTCGATTCGGAATCTTCATCTTTTTTTTTTTTTTTTTTTTTTGCGAAATTAATAATTATTTGGTAGTTTATTAGCAAGGGCGCAGGAATTTAAACGAAATTTTGATTAAGGTTGAAACTATGACGACTAGACCTATTTTCCGTTTTAATTATGTAGTTATTTAGATTCTTTATAGTAAAGGGAGGGGTTACAGCCTCTCGTACTCAACGAAACATATATGTGCCACTTATACTGTGCAGATAGAACAGGTGTATTGTATTCGCTTCAAAATAAATTCGTTTTTAAGGCAGCAAATCATGAAGATTTTTTAAAATAAACCAAAGAAATTGATTCGACGTAATTATTATCTTCGCAACATTGGTGGGAGCGATTGCACTTAGCTGCGAAAATTGGTTAGATACTTATTTACAAAATAAAGCTCGTTCACTTTAATACCTACGTTGCTAATAATTATAACAAATGGTGTATCAAAGTTATCCACTCTCGAATGCTTAATTGGCAAAGAAATTTCAGACCTGTTCGACTGCTCTTTATTTTATAACACGGACCTGCCAAATAATAGGCCACATAAACAATGTCGGAACCAGTTCAGCTCAAAACATTCGTTATAGATACGCCAGTTTTGCATGCGCTTAGGCTATATTATAAATTATAGTAGCCTGTATATCATTCATCGATGCATCGAAGAAGAAACATCCAGTCATGAAAGCATGCAAGGAACTACGTGTATCTATATCGCATAAAATTTGTCTATTCGAATATAACTGTTGAAAATTTTGCAAGGGCTACAGTCCTATAACGTTTGTCCATTGTAATCTAGTCGAGCTTAGGCCTTAGTATTGACCATAGCCTAGTGTATCTGTAAGTACCGAGTAAAAAAAAAAAAAATGCTCACTGAAGGAACGTATGGGGTTCTATATTCAATGTTAAACCGTTAAAATATTTAGATTCGCTATATTTAGGTACCTGCAATTCGCCTTTTATATATATATATTTTTTTTTTTTTGTTTCGCTTTCATACAGCTTCACCGTTATCAGATCGAGTCCGTTAAACGAATTAAAACGTTCGAGATGACGTACCGCAATAATGTGCGTTATATTTCTTAATGAAAAAAAAAAAAAAAAAAATTATTTAATTCGTCGTACCGTATAAACATTGTGAAAGTTTTCACAATTAACGACCATCTTCCACCATAATACAGAATAAGGTGCCACTCTACAGCGAATATTATATATGTATAGGTACCTAATATCTATATACAACGTAGGTATATAGCCTACCCATCTGAGTGAAAGTTAACCATTATTTCTGTAATAGGTATTCGACAAACGGTACGCCAAAAAGGTTTACCCTATTTTATGGCTGGAAAACAAAAGAAAAATTAAACCGAAGTGTCTTCGTTTGTATATTTTTATGGAATTATGAAACGAAAACGAGTCCTCGTTTTACTCATTATTTTAGTGCAAATATTTGTATCGGTACCTGCCTATACCTACACGTTAAAAGTGAAACTTTTTTTTTGTCTTTGTTTTTTACTCGCCACAATTCCCGGTACCGAAACAATATTGCCTTATTAATATTTTCGTTTTTTGGCGTAATTTGGCGAGAATTGAAATCAAGTTATAGATGCGACAGGTCTGTTCGTATAATGTATGTATAGGGAAAGACGTACATGTCGAGTTGTAAGCAATGCTGCGTTTGCAGTGTAGGTACCAAGATATCAGCCTATAAATTCGACATCTGGTCGTCGAAGAAGAGAAACTCATATAAGATATGAAATGTTCAATAAAATAAACTTAAATTCGAATAGAAATCGAATAAGTTTTGATAGAATATTGCAGTTTGCTTAGTAATATTTAATATAGATATTAGGAATCTACACCTATACGGATGGTACTGAGAGTGGAACTTTCAATGACAATGAAAATTATCGTGGTTACAAAATGAAGAAATTTATAATTCTACCTTGATTTCATATTTTAGCTTTTTTTTTTTAATCGATATTAGTGCAAACAATATTAATATTGTAAATGTTTAATATGGGGTAGGTACATAGCAAGAAGATGACGCCATAGGCAATGAAAAGTTAAAACAAAGTTTGCAATAAAAAGTAAAAAAAAAAACAAAGTTTGCAACACAAAGAAAATAAATTTTGCAAACAAAAATTGAAAAAAACGAAGTTTGCAACAAAAAGTGAAAGAAAAAATTGTATAGGTATCAGATCCTACGTAGGGATTGAGAAACGGAAATGGAAATCGAATTTTTTGGAAACAAAAACCATATTTTTTTGGACTGGAAACCGAAATAAACGGAAACACCAAAATTCTGAAATGGAAACCAAATTGGAAACAATTAACCAATTAGTTTCAAGACTAATAACGAAAACATAATGGAAGCCGAATGATGAATCATTTCCGTTTCTATTTCCAATTTCATTAACTTTTCATCTGGGAGAAAAAATGCGAGAAAATATCGATATTTTTTGGAAAATATCGAAAAAATATTTAAAAAATATCGATGTATCCATATTTGAACAAGATTTGGAAAATTTTATATAAATGAAAATATTTTTTCAATAGAAACGGAAACAGAACTCCCCGAGGTAGAAAATAAATGAAAACAGTTTTTTAAATCAGGAAACGTAGGAAACCGAAACGGAAACCAAAATGACCGAAACAAAAACTAAAAATAACTAACATTATGCTAAACTTCAGAAACTCAACTAACAAAAACAAAATGAAAAACGATAGGGTTTCTCAATCACTGGTCCTACATATTCAAAATCAAATACGCCACACTCACGAGGATTTTGAAATAGGCTGCTATAGGTACCTACAAATAGAAAAACTAGCTAATCCATTTTTAAGCTCCCATCGTATAGGATAGTAAGCCGAACAAAAAGTGAAAACAAAGTTCACGAAAAAAGCAAAAAATCATGATTACGTAATATTTTCAAGTGGGGATAATGTTTATTCAACAAAAAGAAAATTAAATACAAAAATAATTTCCAATGTATCCTCGACAGGGCCAGAAATGCAAATCGTAAATTTTATTTATTGGACATGTTTGTAAGCAATGACAACTATACAAGGTGTTATCGGAAAACCCTTCCGGTAGTTTTGCCTCAAAACAAATTGAAACAGTACAATAAGCAAAAAACTTTCTATAAACGATTACGAAGCTAGGTAAGCCTACATTATACCAGAAGTTTTATTTGAACAAATTTACTTTAAAATTATTATCTGTTTATGATTTATATAAACTCGTAGTATTCGTTCCGAGTAACAAAAAAAGTCCTCTTCACTTAAGCCCTATCTTGATTAGAATTACACCAATTTGAAAATTTAGGCTAAGACGTATGCCCACACATACTTTTAGATATTTGCTTTAGATGAGTAGCTAGCCATATCGTAGATATTTTAATACAATTTTGGGAACTCTTGGTACCTAGCTTCGCTGTGCAAGATAATTACGGCAAAAGTGAAAAGAAAATTTTTTGTTACCCGTCGAAAATACTATGGGTTTACACGGTCATATCACAATTTTAAATGAAATTTCTTGATGTCATGCTTTTAGTATACCTATAGCTCCTTAAATGTTGAGAACGTGACGCGCGTTCATTAAACATTTTTATACGTTACTAGATGTTGGTATTACACAGACTATTTGCTGTTAAGGTTCAAATGGTTTCTGAGGAAATACCTTGTGGTGAGGATAAATTTGGTCTGGGTCTTGCATTTTCTACGAGATTAAGATTGATAACAAGACTTTACTAAGTTAGACAAAGACCAATAAGGTTTTGTCGCCCAACACCAAAACCAAAACCGGAATAGCATATGATCTTGGTATTTGTCTCGTTTTCGCTCTTCTCGAACCGAAAAGTACATAAACTGAAGACATTAAGGACACATTTACAGCGAATTACTGAAAATCGAATCAAGTGTTCGTTGTACGAGTGTACCGCCAAATTTGAACAATGAACCTCGAAGAATCATATAATATTCTGTAATCGTATTAATATTTGATAAATATCGAATTTCCACCACAAAAAATGGCTTAAGGACGAAGGGCTCCACAGGAAAAGATTTCACAATTTTCTGAAGTAGATTCACAAATTATAAATACCTATGAAAGATCAGCGTGCGTTTCTCTGTCATATATCCAGCGTAAATATCCACCTTGTGTTTTTCATACACTTCTCTTGAATATAGACGGCAGGAAATATTATTGTTATATAAATATAACGTATAGTACCTTGGCAGATCTAATTCCTACCTACATTACTGTGATATGATTTGAAATCTACAGGAATATAATGATTTGAGAGAATCATCTTCTCTCACTCAAACAACCATACATAACTTTTTACTCGAGTAACTTAAAGCTATAAAAAACATGGGTAGCCTATACTTACCTATTATGAGGTAATATTTTGTGTCAATTCATTTTCTCCTAGACTCATATAACTAAATTATATCAATTTGTCTAATTTTACAGATTTTATAAACCAACTTCTTTATATACCACATTAGTGGTTCTCTTATCAGGTGCTAATATTATCAAACTGCTAGGTGTACTTATTCTTGAACATGCCACGTAGAATTGTCCATGTGAGAAGCAGTCCTCCCTCAAGTTAATTCCTACTACCTTAAATGACTGTCCTTGGGACTTGTTTATATAGTCACTGCAAAAGATACCTTAACTGGAAATTGCAGCCTTTTGAATTCAAAGGGGTAGTCAGCTGGAACCTTCAACGAGTTATAGTTTGATTTAATTGAAAATGACAGTAAAAAAATGAGAAAGTGAAAAGTGGATAGGATTTTAAAAATTCTTAAAACATCCAATGGCAAAAAAAAAAAAAATTCTGGAATGATTTCATCTCAAAAATAATCGATTTATCGCTTCTGAAGTTAATAGGAAGAATAAATTCCCCAATTAAGCAAAAGTCACTTGGCTAAATTCATTTTCAAAGTACTTATAAGCCAAATCCCAAAAAAATCTAGTTTTTCTCCTATTCTTAAGGTACATAGCATAGGTATAGGTAGCCTATAACACGTACCATAAAAAAACAAACAACATTAAACGCTCTATTGCATTTCATATTGCTAAAAATAATCACCAACATAGTACACTAAGGAACTGTACCGTAATTTTTCTTTTCCCTATAATTAATGATATTAGCTATTTAATGCAAGAAATAATAAAAGATCGCCGAACTAAAAGGGAAGTAGCGTCTGCAGATTATTTAACGAATTTTTAATAGGTAATGTATGGACACCAAATGTAGGATGTTTTGAATTAATGGTGGAATTAAAGATGCAAAAGAGAAAAAAAAAAGTGATTGAGCAGAAGATGAAGATAGCGAGGAAAAAAGCATATAATTTAGAAAAGCATCGAAGACCTCTCACATGGTAATTACATTATTCATTAGGACTCCAAAAAGTCAAAACACATTTCTCTCCATTTCACCTCCTTAAGGGATGAATTTCAAAAAATCCAGAAATTGATTTTTAAGGAATGAATACAACAATATTTTAGTGCAAAAATTTCTTCGATATCTCAACTTATTGAGGAAATATTATTGACAAAAATGTAAAAAGAAATAAAAAAGCACTTTACCCCACTTCACCCCCTTAAGGGATGAATTTCCAAAAATCCAGAAATTGATTTTTAAGGAATACAACAATATTTTAGTACAAAAATTCCTTTGATATCTCATCCCATTGAAAAGATATCGACAAAAATGTGAGAAAAAGTCAAAACACATTTCAACCCATTTCACTCGCTTTAGGGATAAATTTCAAAAAATTCAGAAATTGCAATATTTTAGTTCAAAAATTAAAGAGATATTGGAAAAAAATGTAAAAACACATTTCAACTTTTTTTGACCCTTTGGAGATGGAATTTCAAAAAATCCTCCCTTAGTGAGCACCTACATTATGATAGTGATATACCTTTAAAATTTCAAGTCATTTAGTATGTTGTTTTAGCAGGGCAGTGATGAGTGAGTCAGTCAGTCAGTAAGGACTCTGTTTTATTAATATGGATCGATAGATTTGGAATTGGTAGTCACAATTAGTGCGTAGTCAAATCATTTATACTCAGAATCCATTTATAAAAGCTGAATTTATTTTATTTTCTTCAATGAAAGGTTCTTTAGTTTGCTAAAAATCCTCCTACCATGAACATCTCACTACCATTCACGTTTCTCTAATACAGCAAACGTAATACCAAAGTTGGTGGATTGTTCTATGTTTCACATCAAGAATTGTTTCTTACACGACCGTAATTCTAATTTATTTATAATTATTTATTCACCTGTATGAGCATTTAGTTACCTAAAAAGATCTGTCTCTTGATGTTACCTTTTCACACTAATACAATGTTTTCGTATTATACACCATGATGTCATTCATTCCATGAATATAAAACATAACTCTGCACTATTCCCAATTCCTCTTAAAAGTATAACTACATCAACTTATGTCATAAGTGTAACGGCCAAAAGAGGTAGTAATGTACCTAATTAGAACCACTTTCAGTGTTACACCATAAACGAAATATCACGTACTTTAAAAGCAGTAATACTTCTAAAATAAATTCAAGTTTATCATCCACAGACTATCGTGGACCTTAACATTGTTTAGAGACTCAATAATATTTAAAACACACGAGTGAGTTTACACATTTAATAAAATAATAATTCGTACATCACAGTACATAAACATACGTTAATATTTATACATATACAATCACAATTCAACAAGCAAGACTATCTGTTCACCAGAGACTTCTACTAGAGAGGTTCCAGGTACTTAGAAGTAGCTGTCGAGGAACTGTGTCTTATTCCACTGAATCGAGGGATTATATACTCGTTCAGGGTATGAAAATGTACGTGTCGGATAGATAAAGTGAGGTAGGGTGTTGTTATTATAGGGTTGTGCTGACTCGTCAAGTACTCGAGGGACAGGCACAATTAGGTCATGAGTATACAGAAAGTATATCTATATTCATAAAATCAAATACGGGTAATTTAGTGGTTGTTTATAAAGAGTTATAGGATATTTATTGTTGATAAATATCTACGTTTTTGGTATTCGAAAATGTGTGGACGAATATGTTCGTCATTTCTAAAAATAGACGAAAATATACGTTACAATAAGTATGTTTCTTTACTGGCTTTCTCTAAATTACATATATTCTATTAACCAATCACATTTTATATCTCCCACGACACCACTGTAGAATTCTCTCAAATCCATATCCTTAGTTCTAAACCTGATTGATTATCAATTCTTCTCTTGTACGATTCACTAAATCTTAATATTTTCATGAAAATTTAAAATATACATCATATGAAAAATAATATATGTGTTGTGTATCTTTTTGTAACAATTATACCCTAACAAAAACTTCACCCAAAAATCCTGCATCTCTAATTTCCCGGTCCAATACAATCATACACTAATTATGAAAAAATAATAATATGCGAGTCAAGAGGCCAACCGAATTTTGCTCACACTTTACAACTACCTACCTACTAAATGTTTACAACAGTAATGTTAGCTCAAAGTTTCTGGTCATTTAGGTAAGGAGCAGTGCGTTAAAAACATACTTATAGATCCTTTTAAGCAAACTCACATAGCGTTCTTACTTCCTTTCATCACTTCTTACACTGTCAGACTCCAACGCAACGATCCTCTAGTCTTATATACCTATGGGTGAGTATAATAAATACACTTCCTATGGACAAAACCGGTTCACATTATTCTTACTGCAGCTAAGTCGAATTTTCGCCTTTCTTTTTGGTTCTCACCAAACGGCAAAATCGATATACGATGCTTATATTTTAATTAAATTTTTTGAACCATATAACTTAAGTTCAACTGGCGAATACTAATACTTGGATTTTTTTTCCCTCCTCCTTCTCTTCGTTTCGTCGATTGGCCCCTGCAGGAGAATCTTTGGAGCAGACGTGCATGGACTTGTTCTCCGACCTGGCTCAAATGTGTGCCAAGTTCTCCGATTTAACAAGGGTCACGAATGGCGTTAAAGGCTGTCTGACAGTCGAACCGCTATTGCTGGGCGTATCTCAAACCAATTACGACGTCGGATGTTTCAATATGGACGTGCAGGGTTTACAGCCGCAAACGACGCCAACGCTCAGTTTCCAATACGGGACCAAGTAAATTCGATATAATTTATTCGTTCCGTATTTTGTAGCCTAGGTATATTTTAAAGCCTAACGACCAATCTTATGGTCGTCGATTTCGGCCAACAGTAGACCTAGGAGGCCTGGACACCGTTATATTCAGCAAACAGCCATTATTATGACGGTACCTTTACACGTATATTGGTACACTGTACCTATAGTCTATTTTTTACTCGATTCGTATTCCAGTTGAGGAACTGATATATTGCAAACTGAGCCATATCATAAAAGTGTGGGGATGTGGTGTACAACTTTTTAAATTCGATACCTATAATGAATGATCTTGTGAGAAACGTTTGTAGATTTAGGTTGAAGAGAATTCGTTCTACATTGTAGATACGTGTAATCGTAGTGGTGCGAGAAATGTCGATAGGTATCGATAATTTCCTCTAGAATATCGATATTATTTATCAGTTTTTTTCTCAAATGATTTTCACTATTATTTCCATCATTAATAATAAGTAATAATAACAAGAATATTTATTAACAACAAAATTTATACAGGCTGAACTTTTACGGCTAAAATTTCGAGGTTACAATGATATACGACAACTGTAATGGTGTTTGTCTTATTTCAATGTACTTCGAAGATTTTATCTTTTAACCACAAATACAAGATGTGTTTTTTTGCCAAAAAAAAAGTGCAAGAATTCTCGCACTAGTTCCCAAATTGTGTTCTTTTGGGACGTAATGGAAATGCAACATATTGGCGTTCTTTTGAATTTAGTGCAAACTTAATTCAGAGACAAATGTAGAAGTTGCATAATTACGTCGTTGTCCCGTTGGAAAATCCGTATTTTTCCAACCCATCTACGTTTTATATTGACGAAAGCTGGCAATCGAGAAAATGAAAAAAAAAAAAGAACTTTCGATTAGAAAAAGTTTGGTTACTTTCACCGGCTCAATAAGTCTGGTTTACTAGGCTAACTGAGTCAATAATTTTCGAATTTCTGACTAACCTCAACTCGTTTGGGCTCGTTGGAAAATTACTAATTTTTTAACCTGACCCTTCAGGTTTTAGCGATGGGTCCCCAGCCAAAAAACGACAGGAAAGAGCGACCCAAAAGTAGCGCGTATATAAGACCACACATTATAATAAAGACACTGATTGTATATCGAAAGAGGAAGAGAGAGAGGGGGCTAAAACCTGAAGGGTCAGGTATTTTACATTTTAGCCGTCAGGCTCAAAGTAATAACATCCGGGGGGTGGAGGGGGCGGAGCCCCCTCCCGAGGCGCGAAGCGCCGAGTTTTTTTCTTTGTTTTCTCGATTGGCGGGTATTACCAAAATATCAGTGACCTTTGGAAGATGATAAATTTTCTAAAGGGACTACGGCACATACATTTTCTGCGTAGAAGAAGTGCGAAGAAAGCTCTGGATGTTTCGCACACGATGAATTGGGAATTCGTTGAGTGATAACTGACAATATTTGCTTGCACTTTCTCTTTTTAGGTATCCTGCCGGTACGGGGGAATCGAACCGCCAACCGACAGGAACCTAACCAACACAAGTCATCTACCACCAAAACGTAGCACCATATTCACTCGGCCATGGTGCTGGTGGTAGATGACGAAAGCCGGCATCCTTGCCACACCACTCTTCTCCAGGACATGCATAGTGCAGTACGCTACACCGGAGGTGAGCAGTGAAATGGAGGCATGCGTGAAAGCAAGCGGTGAATGCCCCGCCACATCTCCTCATTACCGGTACATGTCACATGCTCCGCCATTCGACGTGATGTTGTGGAGGGAGAAATGCAGACAAACTACAGTTAAGATGGATAGTCGAGAAATAGCACCAGAAGGATTTTTTTTTTTTGTATTTCTCACTGCTATACCTGCCACACTCTTAAAAACATAATAAGAATAAACTCACGAAAAAAAAATAAAAAAAAAAAAATTCTCTATCAGTAGGATTTAAACTACCAATCTCTGGATCAGATAACCGGAAATCGGAATATAGGAGGGCGCCACACCGAATATGAAAATGTTTCAATTTAAATTACTGTATAAATGAAAAAAACGTAAAGCCAGAGTCCCGAGTGAGATTTAAACACTTCTCTGTATTCCAATTTCCAGATATCTGATCCGGAGGTCGGTGGTTTAAATACTAAAGTGAGAAATATAAAAAAAAAAAAAAAAAAAATTACCAGTCACAACATTGTAAGCCGAAGTCCTGAGTGAGATTTAGATTCTTGTGAATACCGGAGGGTCCAACACCAAATATGAAAATGTTTCAATTTAAATTTCCGTATAAATAAAAAAATAAATAAAGTCAAAGTCCCGAAATAAATTTAGACACTTCTCTGCATACCTATTAACATACTTCCCCTTGGCCTATTTTCTATATTGTTTTTAAGTATTTTACTTACATGGAGAATAAAACAACTACCTAGGTTCCTAAATATTTTACCATCGTTCCTAACTGCAAGTAGGTACTGAGGCATCCGAAATCAATTGCCTTGTTTCAAGAGGCAATTTCAAATCAATGAGCTCATAAAGTCAACCTTTAATGTATTGTGGTGTTTAAATGTTAATGACGTCACAATGTCCTAAAACTAGGACATCATGCAGCCGAAACACTGAATCGAGGGGTCTTGACAATGTAATTTCAAGACATTTTATTTTTTTGACTTTGACAATATCCTACGGCTGAATTCTTCTTGACTTGAATTAAACTTCTTTGGACATTATGGAGCACAGCTTACAATTGTCTTCATATCTCAGCAAATTAATATGACAAATCAGCAATAAGCTGGGTGGTGCAGACAGAAGAGCCTAACAAAGTTTCAATCCATAAGAGGTTTGAAACCTACAAAAACACACAGCAGAATTATTTTGTCAAAGACTATAATTACAAAAGAACTATAGTGTCAACAAAGCGGAATAAAGCAAAGTGTACAGTGGAAAAATAAAAAGGTAAAAAAAAAGCTATTACAGACAACAAGTAGGGGAAACCATCAGAAAGTTGTTGTGTCTTCACCTAATTGTTTGTCTTTATAAGTGATGGTTGTGTTGTGTAAGACTCCTATCATGAAACTTTAGGTCTCGGAGCTTTTGGTTTGAGTGAGGGTGAGGTGAGAAAATAAACTAACATAGATGAAGTCAAATTCACTATGTGCGAAAGAAGGCTCTACACGGCCTTTAAATGACACAGCAAAGCAGTTATCTCGAACTAAGCTTGTCCTAAATTTGTTTTCAACACACCAAATTTCCCTCCTAACAAATGCCAGGAACTCCATCTGATCGTATTGTTGACTTTAACACTCTCGCTGCCATGTGTGCACCTGTGCACACAAATCTGATTGCCATTCACGCCGTGTGTGCTGTATTGCACATGGATCATACCAACATATTTTTGATTGTGTGCTGTAGAGAACACAGTTTACATTAAAATAAATGTGATTTTCGGTTTCTACTGGCTTGAATACATCTAACTCTGGAACAGCAGAGAAATTTGGCAACATTGTAACAAAAGATGGGTGTTTTAAGAATGCGATAGAGTAGCATATGAAAAGTACCTTTTCAGTTTAGTACATTGATTGTTTCTCAATTGTTGAGGCATTCCCAAAGGTCTTATCAGTTTCTTAATATTGTATTTATCATCTAGATTACTCATGGGTGGAAGTATGTTTTTAGCTCTTCAGGCCATGTGTGCTATATTGCACACGGGTGAAAATCTCCCTTACACAGGATGGTATGATGAAAAAATGATAAATATATGTTATCTAGACCCTTCTAAATGAGATTCAAACTTTGACTCAAAAAATTTTTTACACTGATTTTGGTGAAACCCTGTCTGGCAGCGAGAGTGTTAAACTTCACCTCGCATGTGTTTTCAAAAGATCGCTTTGAATTACGATATATAAACTGACAAAACTAGAAATGACTTATATGTTGTCACTACTGATCCTTCGTGATGAATGAACATCCTAATTTGTCTTTTGTCTTCAACTGAACCTAACCAGAATTCAAACTTCCATCCTAGTTTGTCTTCAAGGTAGATCAGGTTGAAGTGACTCTACATCCGCAGATGGTACACTTATCAATTGCCTACACGAGGACTTTAACATACGACTTGAGACTTGGACCTGCTACTATCCGCCTACTCAAGAAGGACTGCATTGTAAAGACGAACCTAGTACCGGGTATTGCCAGAACAAGAGTGTATTAAAATTAGAATTCGTCTTTACAAGTTAGTACTTCTTGTTGGTAAAATTTCCTCACTTATTGTCTGCTTAATTGCCTTCAAACATGCGATGTTGATAGTATACAAAAAGCGAGAGGAAATTAATATATATGCAACCAATAAAATTACAGATAGCAAATATACATGTCGACATACAATAGGCTAAACGCACGTGGATGACTGATAAAATAAAATGTAATAAAATATAATATGACTGCAAACCACAAGCAAAGCGTGGAAAAAACGAGAGATAAAGCAAAATAAGGTTGGCTGCATTCATGTCCATCGATGGGTTTTTACTTCTATTGAATTTGTGTTCATCCCCATATATTTCACAGCGCCAGTCTGTCGGATCGAACCAAATTATTTGTCTAAAGTTGTCTGAATTTAGATGAATCGATAAGTTACTGAAATAAAATGAACTAAAATTGCCTGAAAAAGAATCGAATTTGATTTCTGTCTTCATGTCTTCATCTGAACATGAGTTCGAATTCGGATATTATAATGTCCGAATTCGAATTTTGTTTCTGAAAAACTGTCTCCAAGTTGTGACGTCATTATCATGTTCAAAATAATTTTTATTTTAGGTCCAAGATCTCGGACTTCTCAATACCTACAACTCTGTGAAATGCATTAGTGGAAATTTCATCATAATTCCTCTCTTATAGTTTTAATTAGAGAATTTTTAATTGTTAAGGTATTTTTTTTTGTTTTTTTTTTTTCAACCAAAATGTTGAATTACTGAAATGATGACATGAGAAATTATTAAATGATACACCATTTTGGAGGGAATCATTTTCATCAGAAAATATATCTAAAGGAAATTTGAAAAACTTTACAAATTTTTTGAAGAAAATTTGTTATTTCCCATTTTCTGCTCGCGGGGGGGGGGAGAATATTGGGATTTTCAATATTTTAGCTGTATTTTAGTTGTAAATTGTGCACGAGGAGAGATATATTTACACATGACTTTTTTGTGCCTGAAAATTAACATTTTTGTTGAAAAAATATTGCTAATCAAATCAGATAGCAGCATATTGCCCTTTCAAAGGATACTTTACTGATAAATCAACCTCACATATACTCATGATCTATAAATAAATTTTACATGTATTGGGGTTAGCAGTGAATTAGCAGTACGATTAGCATTACAGCTAAATAATTACATTATTATATATTGTAATACATTTTTTCTTGGCTCGTACACTTTTATATTTCTTAAAAGTTGACAATTTTTTTGCAAACAAACTTCGCTAAATTGGAAATTTCGACCACCTTATCCAAACTGCTTTCAAGAGCCTAGTACTGCCAAGATGGCACTCAAGCGCGCAGTAGAATATCAGTTGTATTCGGTTTTGAAAAAAGTGTAGAATTCTTCACATTTCTTGATACTAAACTGTTTTATTTAGAAAAGTGCCGATCTAGTACAGTCGAAGACCTAGAATTTCAGAGCTGCACTTTTTTCTAAATAGAATACGACTATTGTAATAAAATTATTATACAAGCACCTAATTGAAAAGAAACCAACACAAAAACTAATTCTTACAAACGAATCTTTGCAGAGGCAATAGCACCAAAGAGACATCCACTGGTAAACCCGACGAAAACGAAGAGGAAGAATTAGCTGCCGCCATTAGTCAGTCTGCTGAAGAGGGTATCGCGTGGTTTAATAATTTCATTTCAACAGTTTTCGGAGAAGAAAGCAACGAAACGACGTCTGCAGAATCCATCGAGCAGTCGCATAATAAAACACAAACAGTTACACTAAGCAGCTGAAATCGTACCTCAAAAGAGCAGTTCCATTTTTTTTTTTCTTCAAATGAAAAGTGTAAATTATGAACATGTTGGAATAGGTCGGCACAAGGGTTTTGTCTGTACACTCAAACAGAACGAAAACAGACGCAGGTCAATTTTTTGAAAATTTATTATTTATTATAACGAAAAAATTATTTATGTTTTAAAAATTGTGATATTTTATTTTTTTTTGTATTGTTATTTAAAGAAAGAAAAAACACAAACAAAAATGAAATTAAAATATTAATTACAACTTAGAATTTAATTAATTTATACACTTAATTTTACAGATAATATTACATTAAATAACAAATAAGTCAGGCATAGTAAGAGGTAAGAGCACCGCTCGGTATAGACAAAATACACAATATTTATATAAATCAAACGTCGAGACATCGGAAAAATACGCAATAACAAAAAATATGGTTTAAAAAAAAAAAAAAAACAGATCACAGTTCAAACGAACGTTACAAACATTTAAAATGATTTCACATATTGCAATAACTGAAATAAATAATATTACAGACCATACTTGGATAGGCGTGAAAACTGTGCTAGCCCCGCCTTTACTTACTCTAGTAATTCTGAAGGATGATTTGACTAGATACTAAGTGAATTAGAGTAAATTTCATTAAGTAAAGTGGTAATTACTTTTTTTGTCATAAAATATTTTTCGAAAATGTGTGGGGAATTTTTTCGGTTAGGACAAAATTAACTGATGGTTAATTTTCGAGCACGTCTGAGATAAAATTATGACGTTCCGTAGGAAAAGGCATCAGCAGTTTTACCACCAATACGAGTTTTGCTACGAATCTAAAATCTAATGATGATTTGAAAAATTATGTTCATTAATTTATCAAAACATTGGCATTATTTATATAATAAATAAGTCAATGTGGTTAAAAAATCTTATATATTTGCGAAAAAAATTAATCTTACGAAAACTACGTTCAATGGTAAGTGTAGTTAGGTTATAAAATATTTCGAAAAATTTCGAAACCCTCAATTAAAATGTTTTGCGCAAATAATTTCGAAAGAATGGCTGATTTATACGTAATGATATTAGAAAAAATAATAAGACCGTTGTTGAATGATTGTGATACATTTTTCTGAAAGAAATTGACGCTCGATAAGGAAGAAAGTTTCACGTAAAATCTTCAACCAACATTACAACACAAAGAATAAAGGCCGAATGCAAGAACGATACCATAGCATTAACTACGACTTAGAAAAAACTTAATCGGTGCCATCTGTACGTATTTTTGAACTAAAAATCATACCAACAAAAATTACACATGCGATATGAAGTTATCATAATATGTGAGTATCGTTTTTGAATATTTGGTCCCGAGTCCAATTGCAAAAGTTTACGAACGTAACAGATTGATAGTTTAAGTAAAATAAAGACAAAAACTTTTTTTTCTCTTTCTCCAAGGTAATGTGAATTTTTTAAGCTAGATGAATTTCTTCATCGATGCCCCAAAATTTTTATGCTTTTAGCATAAATATTGAATTAGTCAATTTCGATACGACAAAATTATACTTATGACACATGAAATTGGTCTATTTTTTTATGAAGAATCGAATGAGCCTATTGCCGAAGCTGTAGCTCAATTAGCTCAAAAGTTATCGCACTTTTAAGTTTCGGTCGAGTTACAAAATAATCTTAGAATCTTGAAATCTTCCAAAAAGTTACAACGAAAGTATCGGAAGAGCACAAAAAATCAATTTTCAGTAACAATTGTTCAGTTCTGTTGGTTATTGAGCGAAATGTTGAAATATTTTTTCAGCAATTACTTGGAATTACACCGAGAAAATAATGAAAAACTTACGCAATAAACTGTATCGATAAAGTATTAAAAACTGACACAACGAATTTCGCACACGTTGAAACCCGAAACTTTTCCAGAATTTTGAAACAAAAATTTTCTTACACCAGCAAAATGTTGTAACTCTAACCAACGAAATAAAATGAATTTCGTCACAAAATTCACGTAGAACCTGTTCGTTCCAACGAATCGTAATCATATTTCAAAAAGACTAGAAAAAATAAAATGGGGATGCAGGTTCACGGCCCACCATGTGGTTAACATCATGCGATAATACAATCGTTTTGGCTCTTCCATGATAACATATTCGCTTTCATCTACGGATTAGAAAAAATATATTAAAATAATTAATAAAACATTATAAAAACCAAATACTTCAAAATATTATAAAAAATAAAGATTGAAAATATCTCGTTAAAAATCTTCGCAAATAATTTCAGTCTTGAAACGGTTCAGAAGTCTTAAGAATTCTTCACGGCGCGTCGTCTCATCATTAATTATTCGTAAAACCCCTTGACTATATTATAGTGCTCGACCAGTAAAGCTCCAAAAGAACTGTGTACTTTTTATGTCCAAGAGTACCTTCCGCGTATTTTCGACGTTTTGCTTCAATCCGGAAATTTAGATTTAATAAAGACATCCCTTAAATTCACAAGGATAGCGTACATAAACGCAAAGCTTTTCAGTTTATATTATATGCAATGGAGGGCAGATTCCTGTAACATTTCTATAGATAGTTACTAATAGACATAGGTAACGTTTTCGGGGGATGAAATTACTCTGTTTGGTACGTTACCATGTCTGTACATACGAATATATAGATATACATCACAAAGTAATGTCGTTCTCCGAAACACACTATGGTTGAAGAATGGAACTAGGAAATCAGCCTTCCATTACATGTACACTCACAAAATGCGATGCAAAGCACGTGAAAAGGTACACGCTGTGGTTGCCTAATTAGCGCCGGGATGTCTAACCAGAAATCGTCGTTTTTTACTGATCCAGTACTATACAGTCAAAGGTACAACCACGAGGACTAGGTAAATATCAGTAGGATAATACTCGAAGCGAACTCCTGCATTCTAGAAAACAATCCGTCGATGGGTTTCAGTCCATCGCTCACGTCATTCGCAGTACGGTCGCGATCGTCATTTCAAAATTTGCAGCAACTTTTTGGCAAAACGCCTTTCGTCGTAAGCTTTGAGCATTTCGTGTCGGTCGCCGTCGCCGATCAAGCGCTGCAAATGCGGAGGACTCGACGTCCACATTTCGAACAATAATTTATCGCGCGGCGAATACGGACCGATGCTATTGAGCAGTCGAGAAAACAACGTTTTGTACGTCGCTTCGTCCATGCGCGACACAGCAGCCGTGAAAATCGGAAATATCGCGTCGTGTATGGGCCAGTATTCCCAGAACTGCAAGATCAGCTGAAAATAGCACTTCTGCACGAACACGATACGCTGCTGCCGGTCGAGATGCAGCAGCGTGAACAGTATTATCGACACGCTGTGCCTCAGTATGTAATCCTCTTCGGGCGTGAACAGGTCGTCCTCGGCGTACGTGTCGCATAGTATGGCGAACGCGACGCGACGCTCCTTGTCGTCCAGCCGGTGCCAAAAGTATTTGTACGAATGCGTGTTGAAAATGTGCAACGAAATGACGAGCATTTTCAGGTCGATGGTGCCGTTCTCGACGCCGCGCAGAATACGTTGCGGATCGTCGAACTGGACGGCCATCTCCTTGTTGGTCACCCGACACGTCCAGTACAGGATCACGTATTTGGCGTACGAGAAGTCACCCGACTGCACCGTATCCAGTAGTAGTGGCTTGTGCGAGCACTGGTTCCACATGCGCGGCACGTCGTCTTCCAAACAGAAAATCGTCGACAGTATGTAGTTGTAGTGCGAATTAACGTAGCTCATGTTCTTGAACGTAACCACCTCGTTAATGGTGCCGTGCGCGTCCCATTTGATGTTCTTTATGATGTCGCCGACGGCGCCCGTGTACGAAAAGAATTCGTTTTTCACCAACCCGTTCAGATAGAGGATGAGATCGTGCGAAATCCATTCGGTTATCATGAGCACCTCGTCGAGAATGACCGTCGGCAGTCCCAGCCGCTTCACAAGGTTCTCCGCCTTTTGCGTCAGGTAGAAGCAGTCCTCGGACAGCGATCGCTTGGCGTCCAGCACCGACTGAAGAGCTTCGTTCAACGATCCGCAACTCCATATGCGAGTGACTACGGAGATGATGGACAGTCTGAAGAGGGACGTGTTCGTTCGAGGCATGAAAGCCTCGAGTTCGTCATCATGACGGGAAGAATGTGTTCTCATGGCAGCTGTCACTGAATGCCGCACATGGTATCCACATTTACCGAATTATTATAGAGCAAAAATCACTTACGTTGATGGATTGGAAACTGAAATTCGCAATTCCTTATTTCGTCCACACGATCTCGAAATTCAAAAATACTGCGCAATAAACGTAAACAATTCTTCGTTTTGATATGATAGCACGTGATTTTTGTTTGTAAACATAAGCTATGTTTTATTTGCCAAAAATAACGACGCCGGAGTAACGCGGAAAGAAGCTATTCCACTACTTTTGAGCATATTCCGCTCTTCAATTGGTGTATTTATCACACATGAACAGAATAGCACCTCATGGTGTCGGCTTGGTGGTGACAAAACGTGGCAAGTAAAACAAACCTATAATCAGTGTAGCCTGTTGAAAAGAAAACTTTAGTAAAAGTAAATATTCGTTATCACTTATGGTGGTCATCATTATCGTAGAAAATTTGTAAAGTGCAGGGTTCCACGTTTGCGATGATGAGTTCTAAAATCAGGGATTGAGAAACACTACGTTTTTAGGGTTTTTGCCTTTTTGCAAGCAAACACCCTATTAAAATTGCTATGTTTATTCTTTTCCTCCTTTATTATTCCTCAGCCTGAGTTCTATGTTTTATTTATTTATTTATTTTTTTTTAACTATGAAAATAAAATTTTCTATTTTATGACATCTTTGAACATTTATTTGTTTATTTATTTATTTTTCTTCTTTTCCTTCTTCATTTTTTTCAACTTGTGTTTTATATTTTATTTTTCAACTGTGAAAAAATGAAAATAAAATTTTCATCCATTTACGAGATGTTATCTGTAACCATTTAATTTTTTGATTCTAATTTTGTGATAAATTTATGGAAAATCTGACAATTTACAATAATGTTTTAATTTCAACTGTTTCATCTTTGTTAAGTTTTATTAAATGAAATATACAGCTATATCACTTCCTTTCAACAGTTGTCTTCATTTTGAAAATACTTCTAAAATTTCTTCATTATTCTTATTTTTTTACTTCCAGTTTTTATTCATAGATGATGTTAATGGTGTTACCCTAGGGTCTTTTTTCATAACAAATAAATCAAACATAAAAAAAATTAAAAAAAAATCAGATAAAAATAATGCAGAAACTCTGTTGCCACATAATCTAGCGATGTAGCTTGTTTCATTTTATTTCTATTAGTTATGTTTCAGAAAAGCGAAAATTACTATAATGTTATGGTCCGTCCAAAGTCTTTATTCAGACTTTGAGTCTGTCCAATGAAAGATGATCCCAATTTTAAATCAAAAATTTAGAAACTAAATTTAATCAGTATTAACAATTTTTTATACTACTATTTAATATTTTTTTTTTTTTTTTTTTTAAATTTATATACATTAAAATTTAACTATTTTTTGTAAAAATTAATAACATAAAAATAATCTATAAAATTATTAATTAATTAATTTATATACCAATTTTTTATCACAAATTTAGAAACTGAATTGAATCAGTATTAACACTTTTTTATACTACTATTTAATAAATTTTTTTTTGCACCTTAAAAAATGTTGCCAAATATTCATATTTTCACATAGGTAATGGTATAATTCGAATTCCTGTATATTCCATCTGGCATTAATAGGTAAATAATGCATGCAAAATTGTACATTAATTGTGGCCATTGTGGGTTTTATTTCATTTTTGGGATCAACTCTAGTTGGATGTACTATAGTTGTTTTCTCTTTCTGTTTCCATCATTTTGGTTTCCATTTCCTTTATGTTTCTTAATTTTAATAAAACTTTTCATTAATTTTCTGTTTTGGGTTTCATTTCCATTAAAAAAAATCTGTCTTGACTTGAAATTTTCCAAATCTTATTCAAATATGGATATATTGATATTTTTTCGATATTTCTCAAAAATTATCAATATTTTTTAAATATTTTTTTAAATTGTTTCTCCTAGATCAAAAATAATGCAGTGAGAAATGGAAATGGAAACAATTCATCATTTGATTTTCATTACATTTCCATTATTGGTCTTAAAACTACTTGTTCAATTGTTCTGGATTGGTTTCCATTTGAGAATTTTGGTTTTTCTGTTTATTTCAGTTTTCAGAGCAAATAAATATGGTTTTTGTTTCCAAAAAATTTGGTTTCCATTTCTATTTCTCAATCCCTATTTAAAACTTTTAAAATAGGCAACATTTAAAGAACAAGTAATTTAAGTTCATAGAATCTGAGATAGTGATTTAATTTGATGTTATCAGGGTACTTAATCTTACAGACAACTAATAATACCCCTCAAAAACACTAATTTGAGGCATGATCTTGCATTCTTTTTTGCAACTTCTAATGGCTCAAATTTCTTGTTCTTGGGCCTGTTTTATTTGTTGAAACCTCCTCAAAAATTTCATTTATATCAAATAAATGACTATTACTTTTTTAAAGAAAATTATGACCAAAAATTTAAATATTCACTATGTTTTACACATGTTTTTGCCACCCAGTGAGATAAAACTTACAGTTGTGATGTCATGAAACATTGCTTTGTACAAACAGTGGTGGAAAAAAATTAAAAATTAAAAATTAAAAAGTTTCAAGTGAAAAGTTTGAAAATTTGAGAAGTGAAAAGTGAAAAGGAAACTAAATATTGAAAAAAGTGAAAAGCAAGTTTATTATTTTTCAAAGTCTGAGTTGGAAAGTGTTATTTAATTGTTTTTATGAAAAAAAGCCTACAGTGAAAACTGAAAAGTTTTAGTCAGAAATAGAATCCAATTACAATAAGATACCATAATATTTAACAGAAACGCTATTTACACAGCTACAAACACAAATTTGGATGTAAAGCCTAGGTTAGACTGAACTACTAGCCCTGTTGATTTGGGGATTATGAGCAGTTTTGTTTTAAAGGTTTTTTATGAAATGCCACAAAATTCTATTATAATTGCCAAGTTTTTTTTTATTCTTTTATTCAACCAGTTCTATGTTTTATTTTTCAACTGCGATAGTAAAATTTATTCCTCTAGCTATTTTATTGTTCGGAGTGCTCATGTGAGATTAGTTTTGCTTGTGTAAGCAAAATCTGTTTTATTTTGAAAAGTAAGTAAAAGCTAAAGCAAAATAGAAAATAAAATTCATGACTGATTTATTGATACGAGTGATAGGACCCTTTAATTAATAGCCAATAGTAATTCAATGTAAATTTTCAAAATCATTTAAGAAAACAGCAATGATTTTTTAATATTCAGATAACAAAATGGAAAGTAGAAGTGAAAGTGAAAGTAAAATAAAATTGGAAGGGGAAGCAAAAGAGTGCAAAATCTATGTCTAATATAATTCCACTTCAAAAACAGTAACTGAATTTAAAGACTTTTTAAATAGAAAAAAAGTGGAATTGGAACCAAAATTATAGATAATATGGAAGTAGAAGTGATTCTAGAGGAAAAATCATTCGGGTTTCAGAGCCCAGGCTGCAACATGGTTTAACAATGTAGCTTAGGTCTGGTTATACCAACTTTAAACTGTGGGATAAACTAAGTTTAATTGATAAGCCCCAGTTGCGCCAGCATTAAACTGTAAGATAAACTAAGTTTAACTGATAAGATGTATGGTAAAATAAAGTTAAGCCCTACTCACTGGGGGTTTAATTATTTGGTACAACCAGCAATTAATTGTTCAGCATTGAGAACATATAAAATCAAAGTTATCCAAAGTAACTGCAAAAAAACTGTAACTGATAGAAAGTTGAAATTTTTAGAAAACATCTATATAGATTAGCTAAAGATTCTCTGAAAATTTGGCTCAAATAGCATGGGTATTTCTTGAGATATCCATTTACATTCGTATTTCCCAACTTTATTGAATTCTTATCATTTAAATAGCGGGATCTGAGCAAAATTTCAGCAATATCTCGGGAAATAAATGTATCATTCCAGCCAAATTTTCAAGAAACCTTCAGGTTCAGCTAACTTATGAAGATGTCTCCTGAAAATTTTGGTTTTCTGTTACTTACTGTTTTTGTGCAATAACTTTTATTTTATATATTCTCATACTTTCACCCTCTTTGCTGGCAAAGTGTGTACAGGAATTGATTTCAAATAAATGTAGGTAAGTACTTAATGTGGGAAGGAACAGATCAAGTTCAAACTATGAGTATAATAAAATAGTGTGGAAAAATGAACATAGTTGTTTATGACATATTTCATAAAGTTAGTGATTTTGATATGAGTGCGATCGTGGAAGCACGAGCCAAAGGCAAGTGATGCAAATCACAAGAATAGCAATCACTTTTTTCACATGAATGTTGCATACTATGTTTTGAAACAACTTCACAAAGAAAAATTTGTTTTAAAAATATATTCAAACAATAGAAAAAATTGAAAATTTTTGTTTGATTTTCATTTTTTTCACTGGTTTATTTTCAAGTACTTAAAGATGAATAAAAAATTTATGGAAAATAGACTCATGTAAATTTTCTATTCTTTCCAACAGTATCAACCCCAGCTTTCCAGCTTCAATAGCAGCTGAAGAATTATTAATTGAATGGGAGGAGGTTAATAGATTTAAAAAAGGACAAATTTTTTGTTAGTTTATGTTTTTTTTTCACTCCTTTATCTTCATGCAGTGATGCAGCTAAGAATGATTAAAAAATTTCGTGAAAAGTAAATCTCAGCAAATTTTTTATTCTTTCCATAAATACCAAACCCACCTCTCTAACTTAAATAGGGGCTAAGGAATCATTGAGTGAATGAGGAGAAGTTTCTAGATTTCAAAAAGTGGCTAATTTTATATTAATGAGCTTTTTTTTGTTTTTTTGTTTTCAAACTGCCAAAGATGATTAAAAATTAAATGAAAACTTTGTAAATTTTATCCTCTTTCCAGTAACATCAACTTCATTTCTGTATCATAAATAGAAGCTGAGGAATCGATGAGTGAAATATGAGAGGTTTGTTTCAAAACTGAAATGTTGTGTTCAATTGAAGAGAAAACTTGACTATTAGTTTTTCAAAAAATCTTGAAATTCAGAAATTTCATAATGTTGGTTGCATAAGACATAGTGCACATGCAGCTGAGACAGTGATTTAATAATTTCAGCAAGTCCCAAGCTGTGCATGTGTGAAATTTTACTTTTTGACTCTGGGGTAAAAGTCTCCTGCTTTAGTTATAATTAATAACTATCAAGCACAAAAACATCTGCTTGTGTGGTGGGTGTTGCAAAAAAAATGTTTTCATTGATTTACCTGCTATTATTTGTTTTTTTCTTTCTCCTGTTCAACTATTTTCTAGATGATGAATCAAAAATTCAATTTTTTAGAGTTGCTTGGGTTATTTATTTTTTATTTTTTTGACTACAAAATAGCAATACAAACGTAGTGCTAGATGAATTTTTCAATGTTTTTACAATTATTATTTTCCATAAAGTTTATTTGTATGACTCAACATTAAATTATACCTAAACTTTCTCACAGTAGCTTAATAAGTAAACATTTAAGTTCTTCTACCCAGATATGAACCATCGTCTCACAATTGTTTTTATCATTCAAAAATTTAAATTTTTTCAGTTCAGATTCCAAATTTTGATAAGCAAGGAAGGATATTTTTTCTTCAAAAACTGAATGATAGGTATGTCATTGGTCATGTGTTTTGAGGGAGGCTGAGTTCAAATTTACAGTTAATTTTTGCATTGAACCACTCATTTTGCTCCCTGTGATCCAAAAAGGTTGGTTAGGAAAATTGTTTTCAATTTTATTGTGTAGTACATCCTAGGATTTGTTTATTGAAGTGGAATGTTTCAATTCTAATATGTTTGACATGGCCTAGGTACAATTTTTTAAGGAGTTTTGAGGTTTTTAAAAGTAAGACTTCATTTCAGTTATGATTCTGAGGTTTGATTGCAATCTGCTAAACCTTTCTTATAGGGTAAGATTGCTGAAATTTTACCACTTTTCACTTTAGCCACCCATGATTACAAAAATAATATTTTTAGAATTCCCAACAATATATTTTCTGATTTTTATATCTTTACTCCTATTGTATTTTCATTCACCCTGGCCTCACTTAATATTGTCAAAATTACAGCTAATTTTATCAATACACTCAAAATGGTATGATTTAGGCAAATAGTTTCCTAAATTGTACCTGTGATAATTTTTTCATTTTTGTAGCTTATTTTATTGTTTTTGGTGTTAGTTTTATTTTATTTTTATTTTTTAATATATTTTTAGTGATCTTTTTTAGTAAAAAAATTGCAAATGTTTTGAAACACATAACAACAAAAAGTAATATGATTTAGGAAACAATTTTCACTTCTAATAAAATTTCCATCTTCAAACTATAATTTTAATTAACATTTTCTGAAAATATGATGAAGAAGGTTTTAAATTCAACTAAATTAACAATTTTGAAAGTTGAAACCTTTTTTTCAAGCCTAAGCTTACTAAAACAACATGTATAAATTATTTGTCTTGGGTATACTTTTTTTTCTTAAACTTCTAAAGAAGGGGAAAATGATTATATTGAGAAAATTTTTGGTTCTCTATTAGTTATTTGTATTTTGTTTCATTATTCACCATATGGATCAGTAATTCACTCCCCATTTTTTAAATATTCGTAGTGGTAAGATTTAGGAAATCGCACCATTTTGGCCACCTTGTTGCTATAACTTTTTAAAACTTTTTAACTTCACTTTGTGTGACAATAAGTTACTATTATTATTTTTTGATTCCTCATATTGTGATCATCCGCTTATTCTATGATTAACTCAACAGTCCCAACGCGATCATAATAAACATGGTTTACTGTATTAATAAAAAATGAAAACTGAGAAATTGAAGATTACTGACTTTTTAAATTATTTTTCGGTAAACAATGATGAAGTGTCAACCCAACTTCAGTAGATATTATATACTAGGAATGATTTGGATGACAAAACAGGAATAGAAAAATTTTTGAATAATATTGTAATAACTTTAGTTTTCTAAAGAAGAAGTAGAAAATTTGTTGGCATGATGTATTCTACTTACATTATTTTTAAGCTTAAAAAAACTCAGGTTGATAATACGTTAGAATAAAGATATAAAATTTATACGGCCACTATAAGTTCTGGTTAAAAATAAATTTTAAGCATACTCTTCAGCGGACCACCTCCCTCTCCTCAAATCAGTTGATACAAATTAAGGTAAGTAACTCTCTCTTATTATCTTATATATAAAAACCACTTCTATAACGCTGTCATGTGACCACAGTTACGAATATATTTGGCTCTGCATTTATTTCAATAAAACTCTAAAATAATTTTTGTCTTTCTGATTAATTGATAATTTCAAGTTCTGACGTATTATAATGTATTTATATTGTCTATGTGAGTAAAATTATTGGGTACTCTCAAGTTTTCACATAAATTGTAGTCAATGGGTACAATATTATGATGGTTTTCGAAGTTCGAAGTTTAAATATTATAGGTATTTATTAATTATTTTCCATAATTTTATGAGTAGGTTACCTATTTAAGGACATCAACTTCGAATACCTATATTAAAAAGCAATGGATGAAAATTAGACGATTACAAACGAATATAACGTAGGCCTGTACGTACATTTACGTCATAGACGCAGGTATCTCATGAATAAAAAAAAGAGAGAAGAGAAATGGTGATGCATTAGATTAAGTAAATTGAAATTTATTGCTAATTATAGAAAAAAGTTGGCTGCCAGTTATTACCAAAAATGAAATTGAACACGGAAATGTACCCACTGGAAAAGCTTGTTACAGATAAGATTTGAAAAAATTAGATCAAACATGGAACCGTTGATAAATCGTACAAAACTGAATAAGTAAAGCTATCGAAAGGAAGTGATTACAGCAAGGATAGGCGTATTTATTTCGAACCCAACATTACCGTTTACATAATTAAAATTGTAGAAGAGGAAGAGTAAATGCAAGATTGTGAAATTTGTCTGATGCATTTTTCTATTGTCAGTAAATTCAGTTGCAGTTTAGGTTCAGATCTAACTACCTACTTATATCTACGTCATATCATTTTGATACGAAATAGCCTAAACATTGTAGACCGTGGTCTCAGCAGAATCTACGTATATGAAGAAAATGAATAAATGAATAATATTATAATAAATTCATTTAGTAGTACCTACTTAACGGTAATCTTCCACTTCTCCAACAAATTCTCCTTTCTATCATAAAAAGTCCAAGGTTGTTTTTTTTTTTGTTTTTTTTTTCTAATCAAGTAATTTTCCTTTGCATGAATGATGAAGTAATTCGAAGGAACCGTTGATAAAAACAGTAAGATGAAATTATCTTTTTGATACTCTGTTGAAATTGTCCGAATCAGTTTAGGTAATGTGTAGCTAGCAACTTTTTATATTTTAGGTTTTGATCAAAGTTCAAAAGATAGATGGCAGAAAAAAAAAACATCAAAATAAAAAAACGAGACAAATATGTCTGATTAACGCGTATATCTATCATACCTATTTATTAAAATTTAATGAATTGAGTTTGAAGGCATTAAATTTAGAATTTTTTTTTCCTTTCTTTCATACACTATTACCTACGATGAAAGAAGTGAACCGGTTTCAGTTGTAGTTTTATCGAAGCACAAACATGATTAAGTATACCTACTCATAAAAAACAAAATTTTTATTACTTGTTTTTTTTTCTGAAAATTACAACAAAGGTTTCGAACGCAGAAATAAAAAAAGAAAATGTAGGTACTAAAAGTCAAAGGTTACAATAATAGGGCCATAATGTAGAATACTAGGTATATAAAAGAGGAAGTACATGTTTATACGTTAAACAATACGGTACCTACCTATATGTGTTCTTATGATAAATTCTTTTGATTTTGCTAAGGTCTTCATTTCCATACAACAAATTCTACTTCACTGAGCTAGGTATAATTATTATTCGTCACAGCTGGTTCGAACGTTGAAACTAGTTTTGTTCCCTGAATTGTTTTCCCTTTCTTTGGTCATCCAAGAAATTTTATTGTTTCGTAAAATTTTTTGACATTTTGAACGAAAAAGGTTTCTCGATTTGTTGTTTGATTACAAGAAATTTAGTGCATTTACTATTTTTGATTCGCACTTTTTTTTTCCCCTCAATTGTCGGCGTGTAAAAATAATGTAAGAGGCGATTTGATGTAAAAATTTTTATTGTTGAAAATTTACTTGAAAGAGAAATTTGTGAATCATATTTAAACGTCAGGTGGTGCCCACGGTAACGAAGTAAGTTCGAATTATTTATGAAATTAATGCAGAATTTTTTTCACGATCCAGTACAAGCGAGCAAAGAGAAATAATTTTTTTGGCTAATTTCAAAACGTTTAGTGTAGGTAAAAATGGTATTTACACTGAGAAAAATTTTCGTTAAATGTTTTGAAAAGTTTCATTTTCATGTTGAGATGAGTGGTATCGAAAGAGCGACGAAGTCGTGAGTTTGCTGCTTGGATACGTACATCTAAAATATAGGATTTATTTTTATTTTTCTTCCATATAAGAATCGAAGAAATCGTACAAAATCAAGAAACTTTTATTTATTATTATTTTTTTATTGTTAATAAAATTACTAGTCACGAGTTAAAAGGTAGAAAAATTGATGAAAAGAAAAAAAAAACTCACTTTCGAGCGAAGTAATAAAATTAATTTCTAAAGTCCTTGAAAATAGTTTGGCTTGGATTTTGATTAAAAACGTAACTTGCAAGAAGGACTATTTGGATCTCATGATGTATGGTAGTCCAACGAAAAATACTTTCCTTTTTGCTTTGTAAGCCTGTTTCCAACATTGAAGGTAAAAAATTAGTGAAAGTTGCGAATTTTTGTATTTTGCTAAAACTTTGGTATGAAATTTTCAAAAAAGTTAGTTGTTATTTTTTAAATAGCAACAAATGACATCGTTAATTAGTCATAATGGTTTGGTACGATGGGTTACTTACAATGTTTTCGAGAGTTATAATTTTCCTCGACTAAAATTTTCTGCCTTTATGTTTTTGATTATCATTAGACGATTTTATGAAGATGTATAGCTATATCGACAGATGAAATACGAATTGAATTTTGAGAATGAAGTTTGTTGAGTAAGGAACGGAGAGTAGGTACATCAATTTTCATAAGTTTGTTTGTACCTAAAGAATATCAGTGAATTTTGATAGGGTCAGCACTTGAGGAAGGTAAGTATGATTAATATCAGCATCTACTCTTCGTTGATTGTGACGAGTACAAAAGGGGAATAAGAGCAATTCAAATATATTGCTAAAAAGTGGGAGGAGGTGTGACAGTGGTCTAACTGGAGGTATGATTGTGAAAATAATAAGAACTATAGTTAGCTTTTTTAAGGTAGGTTTAGGTCAAGACCAGAGAACCAACGTATAAGAAACAATCTCTTCCAGTTTTGACAAACTTGTGAGACTCAGTACATACTCTCGCTTAACTCAAAACCATGTTCCTCAAGAGATTACCTTTTTATCTCACACGATCAGGCATCAGCTCTTAACACATAAGATTTACGTTAGCTCAGTTGAGTTAGATAAATACCAGACTTAATTTCTTCCGAATTGAAAATAATCCATCTCCTCTATCAAGTAGATCGAAAGTAAAATTATAAGTATCTATATCAAATCGACACAAAAAATCCATAACCTCGTGCGTGTTTCTATTTACTAACCATCGTAAACGCATATAGGGTTCGAAATTGGCACCTATCAAAACAATTTGATGTCTTTTTTTTCGTCAGTTGTCAGTTTACCTGCAAAGATCATAGCGGGAAAAAAGTTTCCAAAAACTTTTCGTGAGTAGGTAATCATTTTTGGTTGGCCCGGAGCACCTGGCCCACCTATTTGCACCTATTCTCCTGACGAATGTTAAATAGGACATTACAACCCCTCAGACAAGATGGGATACAGTCACTAATTCACTAATTTCGAAACAAAAATCTTTAAAGTTCATTTTTATCATTTTATGTAAATGCACGACATCCATATTATAAAATTTTGACTGTTTGTGTTTTAACATAAACAAATTTTTTTCCGGTTTTTGCTTCTCAAATTTTTTTTTTTAACCCTCTGAAAAATTAACCTGGCTACAAGTCCACGTTGAAACTTCGCATATGTTTCAGTGTCGGAAAATGAACTTAGATGAATAATTATTTAACTCTCATAACATTGCTCCTAAAAATTTTCCACATCGGTTTTATGTTTTTTTTTTTTTTTTTTTTTTTTGTATCGAATGACAGAAAAACTTGTTCTTGCTGAACCCTTCTTCTTCTAGCTTATCTACTTGATCAATGGCTTAGCAACTCCTCTCGAATTCATTTATTTTTCTATTCATTTTTTTTTCTATCTTGTTTTTATGGAAAATGTTCATTTCTGTTTACATATAGGTTATTCATTTATGGCTACTGATACAGAAATGGCATCGGGAGATGAGATCAAATCAAATCTAAAGAGTGAAGTTAACCAGAATGGAACGACGAAAACTACGCAAACGGTAAAAAAATTTATTTAATTAATGTACCTAGTACCTACAATAAATAATTATAGTATTTTCATCATTCGGTCTATTCGAATTTTTATAGTTCTTTCGTCAATAATTTTTTTTTATTTCTCACGCTTCGAAAACGCCGTTTTGTTATGCTGATTTTTGGGGTGAAAAACGTTATTTACAAAACTGTATTATTGTAAACACCGATTAACTTCACTTTGCAGGCCGCTAGTTTACTTTTCAGGCCTCTCAATTCACCTTGCAGGCTGCTCCGACTGATAATCATTATATTTCAGTACAAATGTGTTGATTTATTTGAATGTTCGATCTATCATAATATTTCTTCTCGCATTTGAAATGAAAAGTATCTTACTTTACAAGAACTGAAAGTGAGATTGCTACACTCGTACATTTGCTCAGCTCGCCTTCCAAATTTGTACTCGTCCTGCAATAACTCAGTTTCAGGCCTTGGAAGGTAATGTATTATTACTGTTAGCAGTCCAGTTAACAAATAATTTCTGAAGGAAATTTTTTAACGAGATAATTTTTTTATTTTTATGATATGTTCGAAGGTGTTTGTAGATTAATATACCAAATTAAGCCTACGAATCTCTAAGGTGATAGCTATGTAACTCCAGCCCATCCGAAAATGCTTATCTTGTTTTAGTTTTTTGAAAACACAACTATCGCGTAAACGGTTCGTTAATAGGCCTAAAATAGTTATGTACCGTTTTTGTATCTATCATATTTTTCAAAAAATTCACCTGTTAATATGTTATTCTTTCCATTGTTATCAAAGAACACTTTCCGGTACGCTTCAGTTTCCTGTCATTTTTGTGAAAAAAAAAGTACTATATTGACATGCAAATTTCTCGAAAACTGTGCAAGATACTGAAAAAGTGAAACCCAATGTTATTATAGAAAATTTTATCGCCTATATTTTTGTACTAAACTATTGAATACCTGTAACCAACAGTTCGCGAGATATTTACAAAAAACCGAAAATAGATGTGTATATATTTTGGATGCCCTGGAATTAACTCACCTCGGAGATTCCAGGACTTTTAGTATATTCATTTCCAAACAAGTCCAACATATCAACGAACTAAAAAAATTGTCCTAAAATTTTACTTCTATACAATACCTTTTTGAACGATCATTCGCTGGACTATAGTTATTCAAATTTCTTTACACAGAGATGTGGTTTCCAATCTGTCGGATATGAAATAGCTAATCGAAACTTCTCAACTTTGAATTCAGTTTTACTAAAAAATTTATTTTAAAATTAAATTTGATAGTTTTTAATAATGAATGGTAGGTAAAGCACCATGTAACCATGTAGTTACATATTCTATCAGTTGTTTGGGTGAAAGACCCAAACATCTTGAATGTCAACAATCATCACCAACGCTGTATTATTGAAAGTTGTTTAAATGAACGAACATAAAATTGTATTTTTTTTTTCAACCTCTTTAACTTCTTTAACCTGAGGGAAATGTGTTGATAAAATCGTGATATTTTCCATTTTTCAATTATAACCTAAGCTTGATCATCGAAAGTTTTTGACCTTGTAATCCTACCAAGCAGCATCAGGTTTAGGATCCGCGTCACTGACCAAGCATCTCATTTATTTTACATTTGTTTGTGTGACTTGTACTATGTTAGTGTTTCGATCTGTCAAAGAGGCATAATATACATCTTGAAGTAGGAACAATTCCAAAAGTCCAAAAATTAGAAACTGGTATAACAACTTCGAGGCGAAGACGCAGATTGCATTCACATTTTTTGCTCTTTAAAATTTCTCGTAGGAATTTAATTGTTTTTTTGGTATTTGCAAAAAATTTGTTTTAATTGGCCGCTGTCCATCAGTAATTCGCGTTTATACTGCTGAGAGGCTGAGAGTAAATAGTTAAATACGGTGATTAATTTCCTGGTTATATCGTTTTGACTTGCAGCTTAACTTTCTTTAACCGCATGATTATACAGTATATTAGGTACATCGTCAGCTATTTTTTCGGTAGTCTATAGCATTCATTCTGGATTACCTGGACTACTTATACTACCAACAGCAATGCGAAGATATGAGTTGCTTAATTTTTCAAGGGTCCTAAATTTTAAAATAAGCTTCGATATAGCAAAAAATTATGAGAGTTTGCCACAGATTGCTATAGACAAATGATTTGGTTAGATACCTTCGACTAAAAATGGAAAGTTATCTCCTTTTCTAAAATAATTTATACTTCGAGATCAAGCTTAACGAATACATTCATCGTAGACCAGATACAAAAGAGAGGTTCATGTTTTGAAATAAATAAAAAATAAATAAAAAGTAGGTAACAAATTATGAATTATGTTTTTTACATATTTTTCAGACCAATAGTTCTAATGAAAATGGAATCGTTCAACAAAACATCGACGACTTCGAGTATGTATCTAAACGGTTTCGAAATTATATCATTTTATACTGCTTCGTAGATACCTAGGATATATTTCATCGAGTGTAGACTCTGAATTACTTTATGATGTAGGTAAACATCCCTATAAGCAATACTGCAGTCCAAATTTCGGCAAAGTAAAAGGTTATAGAAGTCTAACATGGATTATCACAGATATAAAGATACGCTGGAATCGATTAGCTATCCGTACTTTCAGATTCCACCAGAAGAATTAAATACAAAAAATTAATTTAAATTCTTCTGGTAACCTCAAAAAAGAAGAAGAAAAATAAAGGTTAAGAATGGGCATAAAATCATCGAAGTATTAAAACGTAATAGGATTATAGATTTAGAATATTTGTAGGTGATTGTGGTAATTTCACCCACAACACAATAAAATAGAGAACAGAGGTTACAAAAAAGGCTGTAGCCTAAACCTGTACAGTTGGCCAGGTTGTTGTTTTACCGCTTTATACTATGTATTTAAAAATCCATCAAACGATTATGCATCCGAAGCCAAGATATTTTTCTTTCAAAAGAAAATAAATTGTTCTATAATTCTTAAATTTGAGTCTCTCTCAGTGATACAAGTTGTATGGTTTTTTAGATTGAAAATTCTAGATGATGTGAATCTTCTCCATTTTCGCTGCATTTTTTTTTTAAATTCTAATGTGGCACGAAAATGTTGTAGAAATGATTATGTTTCTCATACTTATATGGATCACGAAACTTCAATAAAGACAGAAGTGAACCACAGAGATATCACTATTATGGCATGAAAATAAGAGGGGCACATGTAAAACATATATATGCGCCAGAAATATGACATTTCTATTTCAAACCTTATTGCAAAAATGTTAGTACTTTGTGCAGTGGTAGAGACACTACTGTTAGGGCACTTATATATAATAATATGTCTTTAACATCCGTAGGACTAGAAAATATACGTTGTCACACACCTAACTTGCTCACTAAGTCCAACAACGAGTAATGGCAACCTTCTCAGCCCAGTTGCTTGTCTACCTTCGTTGCTTCAGTAAACAAGGGCTCTGTTTGCTTACCGGGTGCACAGGAGATAGTGGGCGTGCCCATGATACTTTGTAAATGCGCCACTTGTGTTTTAATAAATGAAATAAGAAGGTGACACAGTATCACATGAACACCACATCTAGGTCAAACGGATGATTGTGTCATTTTTTCAAAGTCACATTTTATAAATTGGAAAATATTTATGATGGACTCAAAATCTACCTTATGCCAACAGAATTCTGAGATAGGTTACTTCAATTGTATTTTTTTTTTTACTGAAATAAAATTTAATTTCCCAATAGTAAATTCATCCCTTTTAACGTAGCTAGGTCTACCCTAGAAGGTTAAATTTGATTACAACTCTCAAAAAATTAACAAATTAAAATATTTCTAATACATGAAATTATGAAGTTAGGTAGGCTTGTCTACTTTATTACAGCTTAAAGGAATTCATTAAAAAAAAAGTAGGTACCTTAGTTTTTTTTTTTTCCTTTTAAAAAATTGTAATTTTTTATTTCATTGGCACTGACGTATGATTTCCTCAGATTTTGGCTTCTATCATAAAAATAATTCAGTCTAATTTATTGTTTGATTTTAGAAACAACTGCGAAAAAATCGTCAGTCCAACAATCAACGTCAACAAAAGTAAGTCGAATAACGTTTTACCTACGAAATATTTTATTCTCACTTGAGCACGTTCTCTCTTGTTGTACTTAAATCTAAATTCTTTCCTCCTCCAAGTAACGTCAAAAGTCGTTCCTTCCGAAGAGATTTTTACTACACAAGCAAATGGCTGCGTGAAAATTCGAGATTCGTTTGAAATCGACGAAGAACCGATAACAGTTCCTATGCTGTTGCAACAGTTGTCAGAAAATTATGCAGATTATCCAGCATTAGCTTACAAACAGAATGATAACGAATGGAAGATGATCAATTTTAGGTGAATATTTTAGCATAAATAAAACACTGAAATATATTTAGGTATAGGCTACAGCCGACATAATTACATAGGCTAGGTCAAAGGTTCTCAACCTGTGGTAAGTGAGTGGTAGCTAGGTGGTGCCCCAAGTCAGGGTGAGAATGAAATTTTTTCGTAACTATTCTTCAGTGTTTAACTACTATTGATGTAAGCATGTAATTCTTACTAATATAAATTTAAAAAAATAGCCTGTAAAATATTAAGCGGTACATACAAATTCGTGAAGAACGTAAGAGGTACGGATAAAAATAAGGTTAAGAACCGCTGGGCTGGATTATGAAAATACAAAAACATTTTTGACTACGTTTACCGTTTGACTTCCATTGATTTAATTTAATCTTCAGATAAGTACTTGTAGATATCTGTACCTACTTATAATTGGAATGAAATTTGATAGGTATTGAACAAATTTCGAATTAAATATTAGGACTAAATTAGGTACTTACGTATTTAAAGAAGTGTGCAATGAGATAAGAATGAGAGACAAAGTTTATAATTTTTTTTAACCATTTCATGACAAGAAATGAAATGAACTATTGATGGTGTTTTTTTGTTTTTTTTTCCTAAATTATGATTTTGTGATAATGAGTTTATGAGCAAAGTTCGCTTCGAATCTAATTAGGCATCTATATATTGTATTCATGTTTATTTGATTTGTTTGCTTTTTGTTTGTTCTTTTAAATGGACTTCGGCAAGACACGTGTCTGTTTTATTTACCCAATGACAGGAGAGATATAAAATCTAATAATTCTTATTGTAAAAAAATAAATCTTATAATACAGTAAAATATTTTGACTTTTCATAGAAATGAAGTTTAAAACTAGGCCTCTTTTATAGAGACATAATGCAATTTGATCGAGCTTATCTTTTAAAAATTCGCTTTTTTAGTCATCTTGTTAATCAAGAATTGAGAAGTTGAAAATGGAACTCAGTCCACAACCGTTGTCAGTCCGTTTTTTCATACATCCTGGTTTTTAGCAGAAATTATAGCGATGATAGAGTCTGAATTTGGGAAGTTCAACATAATCGTAGATTTAAACCTTTAATCATTCAGTTATGAAGACTGGGCTCTCATTAACTTAACATTTTTTTTAAATTTTCAATTTTTGTGAATTTTTACACTGAAATATTCTATTTATTTTAGCGAATATTACGCAGCAGTGCGTACAACAGCTAAGGCATTTCTCATATTGGGACTTGAGAGATATCGATCCGTTTGCATTCTTGGTTCAAATTCAGTTGAATGGTTTTACTCGGATTTAGGAGCCATAATGGCAGGGTAAGTATTATCTGGTGTAAGATGTATTTTATTTATTGTTCGATTAGCAAACGAGATTTCATAGCCTAGGCTACAGCATGATATTATTACAAGAGAAAGGCTCTGCGTTGTTCTCATGTTATAGTAAATAATCACAAATAATCTGTTCTAATACATACAACAATTTCACCATGTTTTTCAGCAGCAGACAACCAAAAAATTATAAAGTATTTTGTGATTTTCAAGATGAACTAAAAATTAATAATTTATTCTCGTTCACAACCAAAGTAACTTTTCTTAAACTGAAACTGATTGACCAATTTTTATAATCTCTGAACCATTTGTATGTTTTGATAGTTTGAAATGTAAATGAGGGTGGTTCAAATATGATAAAGAATTTTTCTTCTAACAACCAAAAAATTTTGTTTGGAGGTTCTAACTATATAAAACGTTAAAGGGGTTCAATACCAACTCGTTTACATAGTCTTATTCACAATTAACAGGTTTATGTGATATTTATGACAATGAGTGAAGAAGAAGTACGACCTTCAGTTGTGGAACTCGTTATTACTTGTTTTTTAAACAAAGAAAACACGAAACCTGGCAAAATTTACACCTGTATGCGTCAGCTGATTAGTGGTGAATGTCCTTTGGAAGCACAAATGTATAAATGGTGTTCTGCATTTAAAAACTGCCGTGTACGGAATCAAAATGTACCCCGTGAGAATCGTCCTTTACCAAGGTCGTAGAAGAACGTGTGAAAGAAGTTGGAAAAATGATTTTTCAAGACAAGCGATACAATGTATGTAATTCAGTTTCTACTGAAAATATTAATCCAAAGGCCCGGTTATTGTTAGAACAATAATTCATGATCATCTCGGTAGAAAAATAATTCGAGCCCAATGGGTACCAAACTGTTGGGCTTCAAACAGAAATTCACACTTTGGAAAGTCTATTTTCGACTACTAAACATTACAGAGACGATGAGGGTGGTGGTGGTGGTAGTGCCAAATATTAACAAACTTGATGCATCATTATACAGCCAAAAGCAAACGTGTATCGAAAGAGTGGTAGAAAAAGAGAGAGGGAGAGCACTAATCAAGGTCAAAGTAACACAATCAGCTGGCAAAGTCATGTGTGCATTGCGAGTTGTGCATAAGAGGTTAATGAGGAATGGCTAGGGAACGTTCATTTAAGGGTACGATAAAATTAGCTTCAAAAACATTGGGAAAAGGGTGTAGAGCTGGAGGTGGAATATTTTAAGAAGATATGATAATTAATGGGTTTTTTTAAACGTTATAAAACAGGTTTTTGAAAGATATTGAACACTTTTAACACTTTGCGCAGTTAGAACCTGCCTTCAAAATTTTTTGGCGGTTAAGAGAAAAATTCTCAATCATATTAGAACCACCCTCGTATAATTATGTCAAAACGTGATTAAAATTTAAGAGCTTTAATAACCTATTATGTGAATGTTTTGGGTTCGGTAGGATATCATGGGCACAAAATTTAAATTCATAATAAATCTTTACACGGGACCAACAGTCTACTGTTGAGTAGCTACCCATATTTTATGAGTCAGGTTTTTTGATATTTTTGATCTTGTGACACTTACTCGAGTTACTGAAACAATAATTTAAAAACTAAAACAAAAATATTTCAACCTAGTATTAGCAAAGTTCTACATACAAATGACAATCAAAAAATATTCGTTCTATTTCCAGTAATACGATGATAAATGACTAATAATCTCTCATTCATTCAGTTAGAATATTGAGTTGAACCTCTACAGCTAGAATACGAGATCACTGACTTTCTTGGTAGCGATGCTTTCTATTTGCAGCTTTCTAAATTCCTCCTCTCCGTTTCGTTCTGAGTACTTAACATAATTACTTATTTGACAAACTAAAGTGAAAATTCCTTCAAAATAAAACTAATTACGAAGTATACAGATTCTGATTAACTTACCATTTTTCCATCAGAGTCTTGAATCAGATTCATCAGTGAGTGCTCCTTTGACATTTTTTTTGCAATTAGAGACATATGGTGGAGTGGAACATTACAACCTCATCTATTTACCTAGAGTTGCAGAGTTAGCAAACCTGGATTGAGGTTTTTTGCGCCCGTAGGCAACCAAACTTTTAGTTACCCTCAAGTTGTACATGTTGGAAGGAATTAGGGGTCGAACCTCCCAAGGCCCCAAAAAAATGCTATTTCATATTATAAGAATGAAATGGTGATGTCGTAAGTTGGCTCCAGAACCGCCGAACCGATTTGAATGAATCTTCTACGAAATTAATTGTCCTGATACTCTGTTAATTTAAAATCAATAAATTCGAAAATCTATTGGATAGAAATTGAGTTATTTTAAAAAAAATTATTCCTCAAATAAACTGTGTAACTGTGTGTGTGAACATCTGGAAAACATATGTGGCTGCTATTTTGTTTATTCCTTTCATTTTTCTGTTCTTCAACTTTGGAGTTGTTGCAGTTGCAAATACCTATTTGTGGCTTCGATTTTATTCATTCTATCGAATTTTTTCATTCTCCAAGTTTGGTATTTCTGCTTTTGCAAATATCTAATTAAAAATCATTTGGATGGGTGTTGCTGAAATATGGTAAATGGGGAAAATTGGATATTTTTATGAGGGACTAAGCCTAAATTACACCACTTAAAAAAATGTGCAAAATACTTTTTTATTAATTTTTAATCTTCTTTTTTATGTTTTGTAAATTAATACATAATATACTAGAGAAATACTTCTATAAAAAAAGTTCTGAAAATTTTATACAAAAGAACTGCAAGAGAAAATATTTCACCTCTCACCTGTGCGAAGTCGGGTTAATCAGCTTGTAATCATATAAATGTTCTATAGAATTGGTACAAAAAATTTAAAAATTTTTTTATTATTTTTCCCTTTGCAAAACTACCTTTGCAGGTAATTACTACGTAAGGGATATGCATCCCATTTCTTTGATCTTCTATCTAAATATTTTTCTATTATTTGGGCCAGAAAAATGAAAGTTAATTGGAATAGAAGGAGGGAAGTGGAAGAGGAAAAGAGACAGTTACAAATTTTAAGGAGTTAAGCTATCTTCAAAACTCTATATTTTTGAGTCTATTTTTTTAGTATGTGATCCTGAAGAAACGGCAGTAGTTGTTTCTAGTTGCGTATCCAGTATTTTTCCATGGGACTTGAAATGTTTGAAGACAATTTTTTTCCATGTTTTGTAGGATAAAATTGAAAAGAATATAAATTCTATCATAATATAAGTCCAATATTAATAGGCCTATTCGAAATGAAAAAAAGTATAGAACTCGAGTATTTTTCAAAAGCAACCTGTTTTATTTAGGATCAGGGCTTTGAGACGGGTTTCACATAAATTAAGAAAACACTTTGTGTTCCAGAATATTTATTAATTTAGAGTTTTTTTTTTTTTTTGCGTTTCCTATATGGTGCTTTCCCTTTCAACTGGAAAAATTAGCAACAGCTGTGTCTGTAGATAGTCGCCTACATTGTTATAGCCTTAGTTCTCTAAGGCAGTGCGAAGTATTACCTTAGTTACAGTTCTAAATATTTCGGTACCTTAGGCCTTCATTTGAATTCGAAATTAACTGGCTAAAGCCTATTTCTACCAAAATGTTTTGTTCCAGAGGATTTGCTGTTGGTATATACACCACCAATTCAGCAGACGCGTGTCTATACAATTTGGTACACTCATCCGCGAATATTGTGGTGGTTGAAAATGACGCCCAACTACAGAAAATATTGCAAATAAAAGACCAAGTGCCGAGTTTGAAAGCCGTCATTCAGTACACTGGAACGCCGAATGATCCGTCTGTTTTTAGTGTGAGACATTTTTTGTACTTATAAAAAATTGTAAATAAGTATTTAAAACGAATATTCTTCTCTGTTTCTATTGACAACTGTATTCTACAAATTATAGTGGAATGATGTTATGAAAATGGGGCAGCAAGTACCGGATGAGGAATTGGAGAAAGTAATTGATAGTCTGGCTGCGAATGAATGCTGTTCAATATTGTTCACGGTATGAAACCGGGGTCGAAAAATATATTGTGAAAATCGCTGCAGCATCGTTATCGAAAGGTTATAGCTATTGTAGATCGACTAATATAATTTTTTTTTTTTTCTCTTTTAGTCGGGGACAGTAAGTGCTCCAAAGGCGGTTATGCTCAGTCACGATAATATGATATTTTCTGCAAAAGCAGCTTGTAAGTATATCGAAATGCGAGTTGGCTGCGAGCGAATTATGTCATATTTACCATTGAGCCACGCGGCAGCCCAAGTAAATAGCCTACGAGATGATACCATATTATACGATCTGTATATTAATCTCTTTAAAACGTTTCAGTATCTACGGTTATATAGTTTCTATTATTTTTCCTACAAATTTTGTCGTCTTATTTACGTTAATAATCTACGATATTACTTATTTACAGATATGTGATCTATACGCTGGATTAATTACCGCAAGCTGTGTGTATTTTGCTGACAAAAATGTATTGAAGGTACGTAGGCAGCCTTCTCGGATTGTAGGTTTTATTTTTAGGTGGATAACATTAGTGACTTAGGTAATTAATAAAATCAAAAATAGGAGAAAACATGAAAATGGGTTTTAAAAATTTACGAAAATTCAAAATCAAGATCTTATTATAAGCTTTTATTCTACTCACTACTGCGCTTTTAAAATATACCGATACTGCAGCCAAACTTCCGCAACGAAATAAAATTTATTTCGTAAGATGCTAAAGCCAAAAAAAAAAAAAATTAAAGCATATCTTTAAAAACGCGTTTTTAACGTAATTTTAATTTTAGAGATAGAATCATTCAGTTTCAAGACTGTACACTAGTAAATTTTTGTTAGCCTATATTTTAGAAACGGCATTTGTTTGACTACTCTTATTAATTAAAAATAATAAATGAAAATCATCTAAATTAAGTTACATATGAATTTTATTGTAGACATTGAAGCAATTTTTGGACAGTTTACCCATTCAGCAGTAAAATTTCTTCATCCTCCAAAATTGGTGATGGTTTAATGAAAGTTTGTTCTTTAATATTGGCATGATAACTAAGTACCTGATACGAGTTTCGAATTTTTGATGTTTATTAATACGTAAATGTTAGCCACAGAATCGTATTTTGTGCCCACGTTTCTGCTTTCAACTGGAAAACTTAAGGCCAATGGGTCAATTATTTCTTCGTCTAAAACACCTTAATTTTTCCCCCTCACCCCCCCAAAAATTCCTCTGTACCTAACTCGAAAATTAATAAAATAATTCGACCTAAAATGGATATTTAATTATCATTTAATTTTACATGAGTGAAATTCAAAAAAATTGTTCAGTTTGTTTCCACAATAATGAACAAAAAAAAAAAATCTGCAGTAAAAACCAATTTGAGAAAAACAAATAATGTAAAAAATTTCTACTCTTTCTTGTTCGTTCACGTTCATTTCATACTATTCCAATCTAACTTCTTTTATTCCTGATAATTTAATTGGAATTTAATGTTAAATGGTTCCATTAAACAAGAAATTTAAAAATAATTTTACAACATGAGAAAAATGAATCTGAAATATTGTAAACTAAGTATAAAAATTAAGCGGTTATAATAAATGTGAAAATCTGAAAAAATTGAAATTGTGAAGTTAAAATTTTCCTAACATATTACCCGTTGTAGAGGCTAGGGGAATATTGGCAAATTACATATTCATCAACCAAAAGTGACGAACTTTACTACCTAGCAAGACCACCAACAGATAGGCCACCAATGCCCAAATGGACCGAAAGAGGAAGAAATTACATTTGAAACACGTACCTAGGCTAGGTGGCTAGCCCAGCGGAGGACACTCACGCGTTTATTATTAATTTAGGGATTTTATTTTATTTTGAAAATTTTAATTTATTTTATGTTTTTTATTATTGGGGATGGCCAAATTCTACTCTAGATTCTATAAACTATTGGCTACTACAAACAGATTCTGGTTGTAGGTGAAGTTAAGAAACCAGCTACAAGAAATTAGTTAACCTGTGTGTGGGTTCACCACTAAAACCCACAGGCGAATAGATTTGGACTTGCGTGTTCGGGTGTTACCGTTTTGGTAAGGCAGCCAACCTTTTATAACAATCCTAAACCGGCGACTAACGAAAGGCATCGCCGGTGAATATGTTAGGCTAAACACGCACGTCATCCGCAAGTATCGAAAGATAGGCGCGTGTTTCGTGTTTAGCCTAGACCGCAGCACGTGCGTTTTTGTACGCACGTTCACGCTAGGCTATGCTCGTAACATGTTGGCTAAACAGAGAACAAATTTTGTTGCTTGTCTGTTTAGCCTAAGTGCTACGAGCGCCTATTTGTTTTTAACGTCCGTAGACTTAATTGTGCGGACTTGGTGATGGATCAGGTCTGCGGTCTGTTGACTGGGGCCAAGCCCCGAAAGAAGGGAGGACATGGTCCCCAAAGCTACTCCCCCCCAGTTTCACTGTCGGTGGAACGACTCACGTTCAAAAGTCTGGGGGAACCCGTGAACGACTCATTTGTGTCCGGTAGGTGGCCTCACATTATTGCGAGGGTTGGCATTTCCTCCAAAGATCAAGTCTCGGAGGGCCACACCGAGGGTATGTCCCACGATAGTCCCGTCGTAGTAGGATAGTCTACGGCATTGTTGATAGTTAGCTCGGGATTGGACACTACATTTTCTATTCCTACGTGGGTGGTGTCCCTGTTCATCCACCTGAGTATTTTTTTGGAAAGGAGTGTAACTCTGGAGAAGTGGCAATTTGGAAATGCCAGTATTTTGAAAGTTGTTACGGACAACAGAGTTGGAAAATTTAAAATTTGAAAATTTTGGCTCTGGTTTTGGAATTACAAAAAGAGCCTGATTTTCGGAGGTGAGGAAATTGATCGCCTTCCTAGCATCAGGTGGCTCTGTGGTGTTACCCACAGAGGAACAAGCCACCGATTGGTCCGCAGGAAATGGAAGAATTTTCGGGGTTTGATGCATCATGTCATTGAGAATTGACTCAACATCAGCAACTTTCTCTGAGGATTGAGAATTGTTGTTGTTGGCAGGTGGAGGAGGTTTAGTTGCATCGGAAAGCAACATTTCCTCCTTGTAATCAAGAAGTTGGTCAACTTCCATAGTGGTAGTTGAGGACATAATGAAAAATAAAAGAGAAAAATGTAAGGAAATTCGAAAGTAGAATGAAATCAAAGCGAACAGTTCTAATTGAATTAAAGAATGGTGCTTTGAGCAACAGTCGACAGGCGAATGAAATGTGTTTGTTCGTTGTTGCAATGATTTGGTTCGATTTTCCTTTTGCAATCAGCTGTTTGTGACGTCAGTCTATAGTGTAATTTGTGTGTTTTTATCTTACCTTCGATTTTGAGGTCGACGTGCTGGTGTGTTTCAAAGCACATGCGATAAGAGTATGAGATTTTTATTATATCTATATTTGAGATTTCTATATATTGGATTTTTATTATATCTATATATTTTTATTCTCTGCAAAATCGAGGTGATGTTCTTGTTGGTTTCTGATTGCGTTTTTTATGTGTTCCTTTTGGCCTGCCTCTTTGTTTAGGCTTGATTGGGCTTTCAGGATTATATGTGTGAGTTATTATTTCCTCATTGAATCTGACTTTTTTCTTATTTTGGGTGTTTGATTTTACCACTTCACTATATGTTTTTCGTGTATTATTTGTTTGTAAGTCAGGTTTTATGTTTGTTTTTTCGTCTTTTTTGTCTGAATTATGTGAATTTTTATTTTTATTTTCATTTATCATTTTGTCCAATTCTGCATTCTCACTAATTAGGAATGCTGGTTTGACCCGATCTATCGACACCTTCTTTTCCTGTCCTGATACAAGTATTGTGAACGTTTTTTCTGTTCGATCAATTACTTTGTATGGTCCAGAATAGGGTTTTTGTAAAGCTCGTTGTTCACCACTAAAACCCACAGGCGAATAGATTTGGACTTGCGTGTTCGGGTGTTACCGTTTTGGTAAGGAAGCCAACCTTTTATAACAATCCTAAACCGGCGACTAACGAAAGGCATCGCCGGTGTATATGTTAGGCTAAACACGCACATCATCTGCGAGTATCAAAAGATAGGCGCGTGTTTCGTGTTTAGCCTAGACCGCAGCACGTGCGTTTTTGTACGCACGTTTGCACTAGGCTATGCTTGTAACATGTTGGCTAAACAGAGAACAAATTTCGTTGCTCATCTGTTTAGCCTAAGTGCTACGAGCGCCTATTTGTTTTTAACGTCCGTAGACTTAACTGCGCGGACTTGGTGATGGACCAGGTCCGCAGTCTGTCTACTGGGGCCGAGCCCCGAAAGAAGGGAGGACATGGTCCCCACACTGTGCTTTCTTAATTTGTTTCATTAAACAAACCACTTTTTCCATCCAATTCCAATATTATTTTGGTGCTCAGTTTTGTGCTTCTAAAAATTGCCATGGGTGATTTAATCAGTACACCTAGAATATTACATTTTAATGATCAGTAACAGTAAAAATTAATGTCTTTATATGTAATTGTTGTTAATGATTGGTACTGATCAATTTGCAACCACCATTATTTTATAGGTCCTCATATCAATAACAACCTGGTTACAGCGGTCCATTTTTTGTAATCAGCTATTGGCTATAACAAACCTGGGCTACAACAAACATATTTCACAGCCCCTTGGAATTCATTGTAGCCAATTTATACTATAGTTTCTTAATCTCTACACTTGTGACGCAATAAGTATAATAGTTTGCACTCAGTTGAAAAATACTAAGGAAGAGATTCAAAATTCAATATATTGTTTGTTGAGATTATACCGGTTTTGTTTTTGAATCAAAACAAAATCAGTTCTTACTTATAAAATTATTCCGTTTTTAAATCTGTTGAACCAAGAAAAATGGAATTATTCAACATCTCTTATCTTTTTCAATTAAAATATACAAAACATAGGCCACATATAAAATTTAATACCAGCATAATATTCATAGAACTTTTTGTTATTTAATTAAGGTATTGGTGCAAATTAATAAGTGAGAGAAAATATATTTCTTGACAGTAATTTAAGTAGTGAACAATGTCTCCAACGGAAAATGGTTTCAAATAAAAAATATTTTATGCTTAATTTTCCATGAAAAACGTTCAGTAGGCCTAATTATTTTTATTTCGTCAAACTTGAACATCATTTTGCTCAAATTCCTCTCAAATGAATGCATATTTTATTCCACTTCCTTTCGGGTGTGGAAATGGATTATGCACCTATTTTATGCATATGATATGCGAAAAATAGATTGTAGAGATGTACTTTTTTTATGTCTCGATTGGCTCTTAATTTATCTATATCTTAGGGTTTTGAAGCATTCAACATATTTGGACCTTAACGGATGTGGCACTTAAAATATAGTACACTACCTATACTTGTTAAATAAACCCATGGGCTTAATGAGGAATTCATAAGAACACCAGATTGTCCCATATTGAGTACCAATGCTGCAGTGGACAATGTGAAAGACGTAGGGGAGATAGGGGTAATATGGACACACTAAGTGCAGATTAATCCCACCAACCAATTTTAAAAAATTTTTGTTTTTTAGTTATTGGGGTATCTAAGGAAAACCCTCAATTTCCCTCTTCCAGTATATCAGACATTTTGATTGATAATGCTCTTCATAATTCACAGTTTTCTAGACCCTTCCAAAATCACTCGTTCAAAATGTATCAGGGTAAAATGGACACAAGTGCAAATTTATTTAAAATAAAGAATAAAATTTAAAAATAATTAGTATTTTTCAACAGAGATTTAATAATTAATTGTTAACACACAATTCACATGTAAAAAATAATTTGTCCTCCCCTGACACACATTCTTCATGAGCCCATTCTTCACACTGAGTGCTCTGGATCCACTGTTCTCCAGGCTGTGAGGTAGAAAAAAGCTGACAGCAATGTATTTCGAGGAACACCATACTTTTTAGCCAAAGTCAACAACTTGGTTTTTCCTGAAATTAGTAGGTATAATATCAAAAAATAAGTTTGTTTAAACCTACTTTCACTGAAAATTTTCTATAATAATGACCCATCTTACCTTTGTTATACTCCTTTATGGCTTCTTTCATCAAAACTTCTGACCACTTCTGTCTGTCTGACTTTCGAATATAATTTCGAGGCATCTTTAAACTAAAACATGTAGAGAAAAATATTGTAAGCTGGGTGTCCATTTTACCCATATCCATTTTACCCCAAGTGAGGTAAATTGAAAAAAACACTAATAAAATTGTTTATTTCAACGAAAAAGTGACAGTTCACACCTATTGATTAAATCAACACTACCCTCTTTTAATCGTAATAGTCAATTTATAAAAATAAATATTACTTACTCGATTTATTCTCATCCGAAAATTTGCAAAAGTTACGTCATAATTAGAAACTCAAACCAAAGAATCAAACAAAATTCAGAAAATAAGCTCCTACAGTATAAATAAAATTAATTAATCCGTCATCCGCCATGGAGCGCCAATAGCCGATTCAATAAGGCCAGTGTCCATTTTATCCCAAGTGTCCATATTACCCACATCTCCCCTATTTAGGTAACAAAAATCCCAGCTTATGCAAGTATATCTGGTTACTAACTTCAATTTTTTCTTTGGGTTTTCATTTTCAGCTATCGCCGCATCATGACATTCTTTTAACTTGAAACAATATATTTTTTCCTTTCTACTTTACAGGGTGGTATGATAGACAATTTGAAATCAATACGTCCAACACTTCTCTTCGGAGTACCAAGAGTGTGGGAAAAACTCAGAGATGGATTACGGGCTCACGAACGTACGTTGAAAGGTTTAAAACTGTACGTTACCAGCATGGCGAAATCATCCGCGACAGAATATCACAGAGCCCAATCTAATGGGTGAGTGAAAACAGTAAACTCATTAATTAGTAGGCAATCATAAATTTACGTATATGTTTCTGGGTAAAAACGGTCGTCTTTGGCTTTTTCTTCTAGACGAAACGTTCGCGAACCAATAAGCTATAAAATTTTTCGACGGATATTCTTTTCTAAGGTTAAGGAAGGTTTAGGATTAAGCAAATGTAAAATGGTTCTCAGCGGAGCAGCTCCCATATCGGAGGAGATTAAAGACTTTTTCACCAGTTACGATATGCCTATATGTGAAGTAAGTGAGAACAGAATTCATATGGTATATATTTTGGTTTTCTATTAACCTAACTTATTGGTAAATAATCAAACGATTGTTTTATGAACGTAGGCCTATGGAATGTCGGAAACCGGTGGATCCCATATTTGTACTGTGCCTGGTGATATAGACCCGAAATATTGTGGAAAAACGATACCCGGCATGAGAACAAAAATTGATAAACCCAATGAAAAAGGTGAAGGTGAGGTAGGTAAAAATAAAAATAAGGAGAATTTATTAAAATGGTCTCTTATCAAAATTCGAAACTTTGTTATAGAATTGTAAAAAAATCTAAGTTACTCTGCTAGCAGTACTCCGAAAATTTCATCCATACTTACGGAGGAAAAAGAAGTGGTAGCCAGATTTTAAATACCTGTAGCCTTTTTTTGAGTAGGTTTTCGAGAAAAATCTACTTATCTGTTTGTACCTTTTTTTAGTTTTTTTATCGAAAAATGAGTCCAACCAACTTATTTGAGGGGAATAAATTCACAAAAGAAGGTACCAATAGGTAGGTATATTATACAGCCAGCGAAAGATGGCATAGTTGGTATTTCAATAGGGTTGTAAATAAGTATAATTCTTCTTTTTGTTCTTCTGCCGGTTAACCGTTGGGTGTAATACTGAAAAAATATATAAAAAGTTGAAAAATGGTCACTGCATTTCATCTAAAAGTCATTTGTCTTGGCATTCTGAAAACGTGATTTGAAATTTTTATCCTATCAGAAAATGTGGGTTTTTCTAGGTATGGAAGATCAACTACCAGAAGGTTCAGCCACTTATTCACTCGTATACAAAAAGTTAGGCTCTGAGAGTAGAAAATTTTATAGGTTAAAGCTGTCTGAACCTAGGAAAATATACGTTCAATCATAAATTATCATCCTCTTTTGTGCTCAGAAATCCACTTGTATTTCTATGACAACAATGGATAACACTGATCTCTCTTCAGATAGTGAACACCTCATCATGCATACTGTGGGTGTGTGTATATATAAGTACACAACACCACACAAACACCAATGTTGGTCAGTTGCGTGTACACTGAAGAGTGTGTGCGGGCCGAGCCCAGTAAACAAGTTTAACTGTACAGATGAAAAATACAGCCGTGAGCGCAAAAACATAGTTTGTGGATTTTACTTCACTGGCCTGCTAGGTGATCGACGAGTGTTTAATACACACTCGTTCGTCAACAACCACCCATTGCCACACATACTTACCTACTTTCAAACATAGAATTCTTTTACAAACTTTAGTAAAACTGTAACGTTGCATAATGGAAGTTGAGCTTTCTTATTGCATCTATAGCATGTCCTGTATATTATAAACCGAGTGCTTGTGCTTTCATGCACTTGTGAACTTTCATGTTTGCTTTAAAAGCTGCGTATAATTGGTGCAAATGGTAATTGACCATTATTCACCAACAATCTGTAGATGTGAACCCCATCAAAGAAGTCACGAATAAATAAATTTGTTTTCATAGCATAGATACATAGAAAGTATGTGATTTGATCAAATAACTGCACCCATGATAGGATATTAATGTAAATGTCTCAGTGTCATTAGTAATGGGCTGTATAATTGCATCTAATACGGTGAAAACTGTCTAATTTGGACACATTGGGTGGGTACCATTTTAGTCCCAATTTAAACAATATTGAGTGTTCAGGTTTGGAAAAACAAAGTATTTTGAAGAAAGAACTGCTGAGGTAGCTCAGTTGGTGATGTCAGGCATGTAATTGGAAAATTCATGCTGCCAGACCACTGATTCGCCAATTATGATTAAAATCCATTCCTCCATATTGATATTCACTAATCTCTCGATGTTGAAAAAAACTGATAGATTCCTAAAAATTTTAATTAAAAAAGGAACAAAAAATTAAGTAAGATTTTAGTTTATTTGACAAAAATTATCAAATAATTATTTTGTTTTTATAGTCATTTTTAATATCTAAATAATAGTTTTAATACATTTTAATGGAAATTTCTCTTTCAATCATAAGGAGTTATCCCAATAAACCAATAAATGGTACTTATTAACCAGTCCAATTCCTTCACTTTTAGTACGTAAATACCCAATTACATTTATTTGGGACCTTCCAAATTTGTCCCAAATAAGAGGTATCCACTGAATTTCAAAGAATTCGGTATTATTCTGGGTATTTTCAATGAAATAATGAATTTGGAGTTAGGTAATGATGATTAGACTGACCAAACTTTTCAATTATTTCCTCCTTCTCCTACAATCCAACTTATTTATTAGTTTGAAAAACATTTTTGATTATTTAAGTTGAATGTAATTATTATTATTATTATTATTATTATTATTATTATTATTATTATTATTATTATTATTATTGTGGCGGCAACCACACTACATCGGCTAATTACCGTTTCTCCCTCGGACACCGTCACCCGGCATCGTGGCCGAGTGTATACGGTGCTGGCTTTTGGTGGCGGTGAACGAGGTGGATTTTAGGTGTTCGGCTGGTACGGGTTCAAATCCCCGTACCGCCTGAACACCTAAAGTGGTGACCCCGACGTGATCCGGGAGATGGTAATGCACGCCATCTCTCGGACACGTACAAAACCGGTAGCTGTGGTGGTACGTCACGCCACCGATGCCGGTATGTGACGGCGCTGTAGGGTGTGCGCCATGATGCCGTGATGAGGGGGGCATCACCACGCGCCAGTGTACATCCCTACCCGCAAGGCGCCTCCATACTGGTTGTCATATTATGCTCCGCTATACTGAGGAGGAGTGGTGTGGCGGCAACCACACTACATCGGCTAATTACCGTTTCTCCCTTGGACACTGTCACCCGGCATTGTGGCCGAGTGTATACAATGCTGGCTTTTGGTGGCAGTGAACGAGGGGGATTTTAGGTGTTCAGCCGGTACGGGTTCAAATCCCCGTACCGCCTGAACACCTAAAATTATTATTATTATTATTATTATTATTATTATTATTATTATTATTATTATTATATTTGTGGAATACTTTGCATCATGGAAGGTATGCCAACAACAGAAGGTGTTCTGCATTTTATTTGCATGTTCGCCCAATTCATACACAGGGTATGAGGGAGTCAAAACCTCCACAAACACTGGCAATTTTATAGCCAATTTTTTGAGCTTATATACTGGCTCCTTACATGCAAACAATGACATATACATAGAGAATACGTATGTGTTTGTGATAACTAATTGCCACATATTTTATCATTGCTATGGCAACAGGTGTAAAATGGCATGTGCACTGATAAGCTGGATTGTGATATCACCTGAGATCAATTTATCACAGTCTGAGTGTTGTAACTTACTTGCATGAATTTGCAAGTAATTACAAACAAACATACATTGTATTTGTCATACAGTGTACAAAATTACTCACCTTGTGGTGACAACTGTCATTAAGAGGCCGAGCCTCTAACTTCATAAGACAAGTCTAATCCCCACAATATTTATTAGTTTATTTGATTTATATTTAGTTTTACATAAATTTCTTATAATATAGATCATTAAAATTATTATTCTAGTAATAATTAATATTAAAAATATAGATATATTTATAATTAAGATGGGACTGTTTTTAATGAATATAATATAGGTATTGTATGGGAATTTTGTTGTACTTAATCCCTACTGGAGTTTTTTTTTTTTTACATAATTTACAAACGGATATTTTATGGTTCAAAAGAGACCAACTTTCTTCTTATTCTGGATGGAATACGGAAATTTATTGACAATTGGTTGGGTATCGAAACATTAAAGTTTTATTGCCCTACATTTCGAGGATGGTTGATGTTAAGGACGGAAGGGAAAATGGGGGATCCAGCTATCGAAGATCTTTCAACATACCTATTTCAATCACAACCAACTGCCTTTTTTGCTTCAGATGGTCAAAGCGGCTTAAACCTGCGTACTGTAACCTTTTGTTTGTAAAGTACTAAGTACCCAACCATAACGCTACATTAATTTATACACTCCAGTCTCCATTAATTCTCACATATTCTCGATACCGGCTTAAAATATTGTTTTGATTCGCAGATATGTTTATATGGTCGCCATGTATTCATGGGATACCTGAATGATCCGGAAAAAACAGCAGAAGTGATTGACAAAGATGGATGGTTTCACTCGGGTGATGCAGGAATCTGCAATGAAAAATCATTCATTCGAATTACAGGAAGAATAAAAGTACGTCGCATTTACTAATTTGAACGTAATTTCTGTCATAGCTACTTGCTATAATTCTATTGGTGTCGTATTTTCAATTTTCTGCACTAGGATTTGCTTATCACCGCTGGTGGTGAAAATATAGCACCTGCACTGATCGAACAAACTGTGACTACCGAAATACCCGTTGTCAGTCATGCAGTTTTGGTTGCTGATGGTAGAAAATTCGTATCGTTATTAATAACGTTGAAAGTTGGTTTCTTTTTTTGTTTTTGTTTTTGTTTTTTTTTTTATTATTTTTTTTTTTTCCAATTTATTCTTTCAGTTTTTTCTTAATAAACTCCTAAAATTTTAATAGGAGCTATGTGTTTTGTGCTAAATTCACATTTAAAACATGACTCATTTTTCCAGTCTAAAATAAACATTGAAAATATGATGCCTTTGGACGAATTAGCACCCGAGGTCAAAGACTGGTGTAAGTCATTAGGTTGCACGTGCGTAACCGTGTCGGAAATTCTGGAACAGAAACCAGCCGCCATTTACGAAGATCTTCAACTTGGCATCGACAGGGTGAATGCACGAGCATTTTCAGCTGCTCAGCGAATACAGAAATTCACTATATTGCCGAAGGATTTTTCATTAAGTACTGGTGAACTGGGTATGTTGTCCATCTACGTTAATTATTATTCTATTTTCAATAAATATGGTATTATTGTTTTTATTTTTATCTTTTCATCATAATTTACCTAGTCTTTAATAAGGCTACGAATCGAATAAAAATTTAATTTTCGCAATTTACATAATTATCTACATCAAAAAAAGATTAGTCTATTACCGAATAGAATTTGATTAGCGGAGCAAGAGATTCCCGAATCGATTCCAAATAGTCAAAAATAATTTTCATTTCTCCACAAGTGTGGAAATGAGTTTTTTCTCAATCTTATTATGTTTTTTTCTTCACAATACCGTTTAAGTAGTGCAATATGTCAGTCTGAAGAAGGGTCATATCTAATAATGGTGATGCTGATAAACAACAATAGCTCTTCTATTCGCGATTATTTAATTACTTTACAAAATTTAGTTGATAAGTGAAGTTGATACCTTGATAAATATTTCATAAAATACAAATAGCCTTTGGGTGTAGGTATTTGTTGAAAACAGTGGCTCATTCTGTAGCTTTGTAACTCGTCAACAATAGTTCGTTTTGAAAACTAGTTGCGTAAAATACTTGCAATGTATTTTCTCAGTTTCTTGGAGAAGAATTCAATTTTAAGGTATTTGTCTAATGACAGACTAAAGTTAGAATAGAATAATAGATATAAAAACAACAATTCGAAATGGATTGTGATTCATGACGAATACTTACTCGATGGAATAAATTCTAATCAGTAAATTAAATTAGCCAAGTCGCAGGGTTATAAATAATCAAAATTTTTGGCGAAGCTAAATTTAAAAATTTTCCAACTAACTAAAAAAATTTTAAATTCAATAGTAAAAAAAAAAAAAAATTACTTAGTATACAACAGTTGTTTTCAACTTCTTTGTACCTTCGAGCCAAAATACATTTCTGAAGAAGGCCGACGAGTCATAAAATAATAAAGGTACAAGAAATTCATTAGCATATGTGGGGGACTTACTAATTAAGAAAATAATTTTGCAGGAGGAGTGAAAAAAAAAAGTTTTTTAGGTGTTTTTTATGTTCAAAAACAGGTAGTAACTTATTTTTTTTTGTGCCTTCTGCATGGGATTTCACACCCAAAACCTCCGCATCGTGAATATGGTCCAGATCAGAATGATAAAAAATTAAAGTTTAATATTTTCTTACATTCGTGAATTATCTCATGGGCCAGAAATGGACCACTGCGGTATACAATATATTGGTTCTTCTTTAGTCTATTTCTAATTTATTCAATTTTTTTTTTTTCTGTCAAAAAAAAAACGAAACAATACATTGAATTTTCTAATTAGACTCAAATTTACCAACATTCTGGCCAATTTCAAATTATTTGGGGGGACGAGTTCTCTCCACACAATAAAATTAATGATTTAATGAGAAAAAATCAGGAACCACTTAAAATGATACGTGGATAAGATTTTTGATTTTTTTTTTTAATTTGGGTATCTTTTTATTGGAATTTTTCTAACAGAATGTAAACTCGAGTTGAAGAATGATTTTTATGAACCTATGTGGGAAATTTCTGAATACTGGTCAAATTCCAGTGTCATTAAATTCAAAATTATTAGAATTAAAAATTACGAATTGTAGAAAACTTTTCACGAATCATGATTCACAAAAGATGATGAGAATGTGACGAACACTGAATCAGCATTCACAAAAAATGATAGGTATCAAACTTCGGAATTACCTATCATTATGCAACTCTCAAATTTGGTGCCTCCCTTATTGAGGATGAAAAAATTACATAAAAGGCCTAACAAACTTGCTGTGGCTTTTACCCTTATATCGTTTCAGTTTTTTCCATATTTTATAAGTTTTTCAGCCTGAAATATTACCTATTAGAAAGATTTCAAAGAATAAAATTTGCAATAATATGGTAAAAAAAGAAAAAGAAAAAAGAAGACCTACAAAACTGAAACAATAAGTACCCACCAGAAAAAAATCTCTCTTTAATGACTCTATCCCTCTCTTTTTTATAAGCTTTTATTTTATTCACTACTGCCATTTTAAAATATAGCAATACTGCAGCCAACCTTCGCAACGAAATAATATTTATTTTACATAAAGCTAAAGCCAAAAAAAAAATAATAATAATAAAAGCTTATCTTTAAAAACGCTTTTTTAACGTAATTTTAATTAATTTTTGTTAATACCTACTTAAGAAAAACTTAATGACATTAAAATTTTTAATTAACATTTTTACAATGAGTAGGTACAGTAACTGATCAGAAATTTATGACAGAAAAAGTAAATTGGCCCCATTAATTGTTTTCCTGTCAATACCGCAAAATTGTCATATTTTTCGAGTGTTATGGTTCTTCATGGCTTAACATGTTTCGGGAAATACAGATTTTCCGAGAAGAGGTTGGCAACTAAAACTCTAAGTTTATATCCTAACCTGAAAATCATGACGTTCAGAGGACAGGGTACATCCTTGTTCATTGTTGTGGTTTTCGAATGCTATAAATTTGAAACCTCTAGAAAATTATCATTCAATTTGAGAGAATGGCTTCATCCAACTCCTCCATTTGATACCTATTTGTTGTGCCTCAGTCTTCATTTTCAGACTTCGACTTCATCATTTAAGAGATCTCGTCGAATGTGTTGAATGGCTGGCGAGTACCTAAATTATAATACTTGACCGTTTCTTACAAGTGTCCCTCTAAAAGCTGACTTGATCTCGTATATTATTTTTCAAAGTTTTACTTGGATTATGCGATTAATGATAGATATAGGTATAGGTAGATACTTTCTTTTCATTAATTTTTTTATTTTTGAATTTCAGGGCCAACCACAAAACTTTTGCGTCGCCTGGTATATCAAAAGTACGAAAAAAAAATTGAAGAAATGTACGCTTGTTAACCGATTAAATAAATTTATTCTCTTTTTAGCCACCAAGTATTGTTACCCATTCTCATTAATGTTTTATGCATTTCATTAGTATGCCGGGCATTAAATATCATGCAAGGTCTAAAATTATGCTGCGGAAACTAACTAACTTAATAATATTTATTACTTTCCACCTTTCACAAAGAAATTATACGTACATTCAGAAATAAACAAAAAAACTGACAAACTAAGGATAAAGAAAAAGAAATCGGTTATAAGTTAGGCTTCCAATAATTTAATGTAACTAATCGATGTGCATTCGACAAAATTATTATTGTTTTTTGGTTTCGGAATGGAGGCTATATTGCTCAGTGTCTTGAAATTGTTTGACGGTGACGTAGAGGAGAAATTGTGGGTCGAGATTCAGTCGTTAATGGTTCCCAAAATTATTTTTCAAGTCTCACGTTGGAACGCCGAAAGGACCAAATCAAGCGCATTGCAGTTATAACTATTGTGATACAAGGGAAAATAAATTCTGAAATAAACACAAAACAAGTGTAATTTATTGTGTGGGGTCTGTCATAGGTACGTACAGAAACTGCTCGGAGTTGCTGTAGCCACACTGTTGAATCCTCCATTCTTCTCTCATGTAGTTTGGTACCTTGCATGTTCAAATTCCAGTACCAGTAATATTCTTCACTGGAGAATGATTATTGAAATTGAAACATCATGTTTATTATGATGAAATAAGACAAGAAAATACAAAATACCTAGTACAAAGTGGTAAAGTTTAACAGCTGCTGTCCTGGAGTGCGATGAAGTATAAAAATAAAAATTTGGGCTTATGAGGACAAAATGAGACAAAAAAGGACAAAAGGCAAGTTTTGTCAACTTTGGTCCATATAAAAGAGTAAGGGCTTACAAAGGTTTAATGGCTGCATACCAAAAATGTAAAGCACCAGAATTGCTAAGTCCAAAAGTTTCAATTTACTCTTCTTGTTCTTGTTCTAAAAAGAGGGCCATAATGGCTAGTTCTGAGCAGGAGAAGAATGGTGACATTTACACATTATTGCAATGATGGTTCATGTTTTTAACTTCCAGGGATTGTGAATTCAATTTATATAGCTCTTGTAGAAAATTATTTGAATTAATGGCACATGCTATCAGTCTAATGAGGTTCTTTGTAACGATATATTTCTACTACTTAACACTCATATTCGTATATTGTCATATCAGTCAACTGTCATTCACCCCTACAACTATATGACAATGAAATGCAGTAAACAGAATACAGATGACACATTGAATGTTATTGCATCAACTAATAAAGCTCTCCCACTCATACATTCATGACTGTACTTGTCATAACCTTCATTTGTCTGTTGAATTCATTGACACATTAAAATTAAAAGAAGAGGAGGTATTTATCACTTAAAATTATAACTAGACTCTTCTCGAATTTTCTTGAATCTTCTAGAACTATCTTAACCAAGCCGCATAATTAGTGGGAGGATAATCAATCATCTTATTGGTCAATCACCTTATTGGTCAATTGTGACATCATCCATTTCTCACCTCAATTTTGTATTCATCCACTAGCAAATTTTTCACTAATACAATTAGTGTAAATGAAATGTAAACTTCACTCCGTGAAGAACCTGTGATTGGTCCTCTTCTTTAATAACCATATCTGGTAACTATTTTAGTTACACAGTCTGTTGCAAGCATTAACTATTAAGGGGCTGAATAGGCGAGTCTGAAACTGTTAGTATAGTCTGTACTTTGTTGCATTAGAATCTGTTATTGAAGTCATTAAATGTTGATTGGAACTTAATCTAATTGTTTTAAGTTTATCAATCAATTATAGGCAAAGTTGCCCACACATTCTCCCAAAAAATTATTCACCATTCCGACATTTTTTCCCCAAATAAGATAGGCAAAAAAATTGTTATATTATCTTCAATTTGCAGTGAGGTATTTACCTTTAAGGTAAATCAATCAAATGTAAGTAGGTCAGGGTTTAGTATCTAACCTAGCAGTTTTAATTGTCTCTTATACACAATTAGGTAAAACGGGTCCAAAATAATATATGATAAGATTGCTGGAGAAGTAGAATACCAACTGACCAATGGTGAGGGTATCTGTTTAATATTTAGTTGATTGGTAGTAATTTTTTCTCTCTCATTCTATGAGTGAAAGTGACAATTACTAATTTTGTCAACTGTGTCAACTTTTGGCAAAATTTTTCAATTTACCCACTGAAAAAAACTTTTGGGGTAAACACCCCCTACACCCATTTAAAACCCCTTTGGCTATATAATTGTCAAATATCCAAATTCGTTTCTACTAATCTAAGCTTCAGCAATGCTAATTAATTATTACTCAGAGGATGAAGAAACTGATTGTGTTACTTTTGCCGGCTTTGCAACAAAATTAGAGAAGTACTTTTTTAAATATTAATAAATAAAAATTTCATATTAATAAGACTTGAGATCCCATAGATAAGACATATTTCCTTATCCTATACCACATTTTCCCGACAGTTGATTAAAATGTATATTTAACAGGAAAAATAAATACAGTTTATTTGGTTAGGTATCGGATCTCAACGATATAATAAAACTAATAATAGACTTCCTCAATTAGATCTGAAATAATACAATCGGACCACATCTAATTGATATGTAAGTGGGGAAGTCAGTCCGTTTTTAACCAGCTTACAAAAGTAGATGTTTTTTTATTCACATTTCTACAATGAAGTGAAATAATACATTTAATAAAAGTTCTCATAATTCGGGATTCTTGTTTCTGTAATGGTTTGTTCCTTTTAGATAAACATTCTACAAGATCGCTAATTAAAACACCGATTGAAGAAACAATTGATGTGATTCTTAATTCTACATCTCCATATGTTACACATCCTCAATATATTATGACGGACATTCAACACTATCTGAGTAAGATCTAACATAATTAATACCAGTTATATCATGTGTAACAATAAACTTTATTGTCAAAAGATCATCTCCCGGATTGTTAGGTTTTTAATAATAACTTAGGAAGAGTTGTGTAAGGTCTATATGATGTGACCTCATGTTCATTGTGGTATGTGGGAAACTAGGTTTTCATATCCTTCCCTTTTTAAATCCGAGGTACCCTGATTTTAAAGATTTATGATCTTAGACACTGTTATTTTTTCTTCAGACAACTTTAATATTTCAGATCTTCATAATTTTACTTAAACTAATATGATGACTACATTTGGGGCGTCGCAAATTGTTAGTTACAAAATTGGCCACCATAAAATTTGTAGATGACGCTAAAACGTTACCAACTTCTGATTGGTTGATTTTCAGAATGATAGTCTTCTAATTGGCGAGGATGGAGCTGTGTCACAATGGTACAAATGTTTGTGCCACGAGTAAGTATGACGCGACATTTGGATAGTTTGAAAAATTTAAGTCAAAGGCTCTGACGGTCTCACCTTTCTTTGTGATCATTTTCATTGACAGCAAATGATCAATTTAATAATAATACAATGGTAAGTATGCCTAGTCAGAATGACGAAATTAAAATGTGGTATCCCATACTTGTGCATATGAAAATGTGTATAAACAAATACTCTACATTTTTTTCTGGCAAGTAGCCTAAGATTTTTGAGCTTAAATTTAATGTTTAGAGGTTATCAAAAAACATCACATTGTCTTGTGAATATCGTACAAAAGACGAAAAAAATAATTAAAAAATCAGTGATAAAAAGTGAGATAAAAAAAGGTTGTTTTCAATTTTACTTCAGAGATTTACTCAGAATATCATGAATCATAAAGATATAACGGATATTCAATGGTAACATACATAAAACGAAATAAATTTTTTGTAAAATTCGCAAAAAAATAACATCTTGTGTCATATAAATTACTTGAATTCTTTTAACATCGATACCCATTTTCTTTCCTTTCTGCTTTTCTAAAGAAAGAAATGAAAACTTCATTAGGCCAACTAAATTTTTGATAACTTTCCATTAGCCAATCTATTCTATGCTAACATATAAAGAGGAAACTTTTGAAAAGTGTGTGTTAAGGGTAATCTCAGAATCTACCAAACCTATGTTTATGAATTTTTATATGCGCATTTATTATGAACTTGGAAAGGTTTTGGGCTTGGTTTTATCATTTTATCACTTCGGAAAATTTATTTATAAAGAAAAATCGATGAAGGCTGGATTAATAGCGCTGCGTGTACATAAAGTGAACAGACGAAAAACAATATGCAAACTTATTAGTGTTTCATTTAGTAATCTTTTCCTAATTCTTAATTTACATCATCGAATACGTTTTTTGGGGCACTAAATGCGAATTTTACCCTCATTTTATCATTTAATCTATTTGTCAACTCTCATGGGGCCCAAAAAGGGGAGAATTTTTAATTTTCATATTTTATTGCGTAATATATCACCGGACATGTGTTTTCAGGCGCTGAATTCGAATTTGATGTTAATTTTATAATTGGACCCATTCGTAGACCCTCATCGTGCCCAAAAAGAGGAGAATTTTTTATTTTAAGTTTTTTTATGCAATATATCAGTGAAAACTTTGCTCAGAGTTCGGGTCAAAGTTACTAAGCATCTGTCAAGCAAAGCTGACACCACAGGTAACTAGTATAAAATAAGATCAGGTATAAATACATAAGTAGAGTGACTTCCAAAAAAGAAGTGACACACTGGTACTGTCAATCGGGTGTCTATTCGTCGTTATATACGCGTGAATTTAAGTAATTAAAAAATTTACAATTCAAATCGAGGGCTTCGGCGTAGACATAATATGTTTTAGGGGGACAAACGCTTTTTTTTTTTTTTTTTTTTTTCCAAGAGTAAATTTTAAATGTTTTTGCTGCATAAGTCAAAAAACAACATAAAAATATTTATTTTTCTTGAGATTTCTCAAGGTCATAGATAAGAGGGTAGTCGGCTGAGAAAATATGTATTTCTCGCCACGTCCAAGAAATTTACGCCCTTGATTTCAATTTTATTTGGTTATTAGGATTCGTTTAAAAATATTAAAAATTTGTTTGATTTCCCCGAACATAAGCACTCTATTTACTATACTACATCACAGAAATCTTATATAATATAAGCAACGACTTAAATATAGTATGGGCGGATAGTTTATGAAAACAAGCATATAGTAAAGAAGTGCTTATTAGAATAGGAATTTGTTAAAAATAAAAAAGAACAATGCTTATTTCTAACATATTAGGTATATTATGCAAGTCTTCAAGTTAATAAGCAATAGGTAGGTAGCCTAATTAAACGTTTTTTAGAAAGGCTTTGCGAACGTAATCAAGTTTTCTTAATTAGCGTAAGTACCTAAATATAAGAATTCTAATGGCAGGAAAATTTATCAAAAATTTCTAGACAGTAACAAAAAAGTTGACAAGACGACAACTAGGTGAGGTGATATTAATTCAACCTATTTCGTAAAAATGTGAAAGTTTAAAATAAAACTATTATTTTTCAGTATAACTTTCATAATCTGCGATAAATTTGATTTTGGGAAGGTAAGTGGAAATTTGTTTACAATCTTTCTGCTCACTTATAGCTATAGAATTTAAACATTCAGATCATTACTGTATCACATAAAATAATTTAATTAACTTATACCAATTCTTTGTTTTTCAAAATTTTTGAACATTGACAGCATTCTTCTTTGAAACAATTTAAGTTTTTTAAATTGATATTAAAAGAAAACATAATAATATCATATATCTTTGGAAAGAGGAGTCTGGGGAATTCAGAAATTATTTTCACTTTTTTTACTATCATTTTTTGTTTACAAACCCTTTTCTATTTAATCTGCATTCATTTCTGCAACATGTATAATTATTATTCTTTGCTCCTTCATATTTTTTTCATATCGTTACCATTAGGACTGTCGATTTTACTTTTACAGCCACTGTATTGGCGGTCGTGTTCTTTTCGAAATTCTTTGTTATTATTGTGGGCTAGTCCTGCTCCAACCATTTTGAGTTCCATTTCTTACTCATACATGGTTCCTTATACAGATTTTATAATTTTCTGAGTGCTGAATGTCGAGCTTTTTGCTCCGCTAGAGAACTAACCCATCACTCCCGTTCTTTACTTTGTTGGAATTTTGTAATTGTTGCCTAACGTTAGAATAGAAGTAGTCCTCAGTATCAACCAGTTTTGTGTTTCTAAATTTCTTCTAACAGCTTGAAGCCTTGTTGCCGATATATGAGTTTGAATCGACTAATTTTTTACGACTTATCAAGATTAAATTTTTTATATTATCATCGTGCTTTACTTTAGTCTCACAGAGGTCAATATTTTGTGTTACTTATTCAGATTCTTTTCCTAACTATCTGATTTTTTTTTTTGACATACCAAATTATAAGCTTAGACTAAGATTCATTGTAAAAAAATTAACAAATAAAAAAAAAAAAAAATGTTTCAGTGCTTGAAGTATATTATAAAGGGAGATAAATTTCAATAAATGTTATGTGTTGTGTCAGTTATCCTGGATTATTAACTAACACACAAAATAGATTCGAGGTTTATTTAAAACAATATATTTGATTATTATCACGTCACAATAAATTGGTCGAAATAGATTTCGTTAACATTAAAAACTTATACTTAAACACATCGCAATCTCGCAGATCTACGTACTTATCTTCTATATAATAATATGGTCCTTACTGTGTCGCGCCACTATATAGGGCAGACTGCTAACTTGATGGTGTATCGGCACACCGACAGTCAGAGAGATCTTAAGTAGGTGACTACTCGTAGACTCTCTTGAAAGGCAAGTGAAGTATTGGTGTAAATTGATTTACCAAGTGACTTCTTTCTGGGCCTATAAATGTTTACGTTTACAAAAGGTACCTCTGGTATATTCCAAAATAGTGCTGACAGTTATGCTGATTAGTTGTACGTCTGCATAATTGTTAGCCTTATTAATTGGGTTATTAGTAGGAGGTAACGGTGAATATTTAGAAGAAATATTTGCTGTTAATTGTTGCGGAGTATTTAGGTCAGCGAATATATTTGTCTGTCTAAATACGACAAAACATTATGTCAAACTGTTTTTCACTTTTTTTTTTAACTTCAACGTACGTAGGCTATCACTTAAATTGAATGGGAGAAAAATATAATATTGTGGGGGAATCTTTGATGATCAGCATGTGAAAAAAATTATTGTTTGGTAAGTATCGGGCCTCGAGTTTATCCTAGCTATGGGCTAAAACAATTTTCATTCTAGAAAATAATTTTACACAAAATGTTATTGTTGGTGTGTTTTTTGGGGAGTAAAATTTTAAAAATGTATATATTTTTATTGTTTGTGGGGACAATACTCGTGTGAGGTACAGGGCTCATACCCCTCAATGACAGTTGCCGCCAAAAGGCTGGCATATTTCGTCTCTATGACGTTAAACCAAAATACATGCATGTACATTTGTATGTTCATATGCATACGTATATACAGGTAAGATACATTATATGGGCCATAACAAATTACCTGATAAGGAACTCAGTGATGTCACAGACTGGTACCAAACGCACTGCATCATTTTTTATCACTTTACAGAGACAGGAAATGATGTAATCTACGACATATTACCATATGTATATGTATGTATGTGTATCTATGTGTGTGCGCCAAATCTGGTACATAAGCTCACTAAACTGTCTACAAAATTTCCAGTGTTTGCCTTGGATTTGTCTCTCCCATACTTAAATATATGAAGTAGCAGAACATGTAAAGCTGTAGATTACTTTCTACATGTGAATATCTTTCACGACAATTAAATGTTGAAAAAATTTAATAGGCGGTCAATCAAAGCACTCAATTATTAGGAGAAAATATATTTTTATTATTTTTTTCTGAAAGATTTTTATTCATTGCAAAAATACCTAACATATAAAAATAGACAGAAATTACCTGAAAATGTTCATCAAAAACAAATCGTTCGCACAAATTTTAAGTAAATCAGCTGAAACATAATTTTTCTATTATCGCCCACCTACCAACTTGGTGGCGTATTTGCTATTTTCAGAAACACATAATAGAGGATTTTCATCTTAAGTGGTGATTAGTTACAGAATCATGGTACTTAATATAATAAAAATTTCTCAAAAATAAACAACTTCGAATTCCAAAGATAAGTATCTACCTGTGTACTTGACCCAATTTTTTTGGTTTTGGTCTTCACGATATCTATTTTGATACTTTGTTCTTAAATATACCTATCAAAACCAAATTGAACAATTTAGATAACTGAATGAAGCTGACTCTGTATGGTACTGCATCATTTATTTGGTTTCTGAGATCCATAAAAGTACAAACCAAGTTATTCTGAATTCCTCAGTCACAAAAAATGTGCACCTACCTGTATATTTGTTCATCGTTTCCAAAAAATCGATTATGGTGTCCCACAATGATATTATTGGATTTAACATTTCCTACATAATATGTTACTAATAATAATTTATATATATTAATTTGCAGTATTTTTCTGCCGTAGCTTGTGAATTTCACAATCGAAAAAAATGGAGTGTACACATCAGAATGAGCTTCAGTAAGCATTTAATAACTTAGGTTTTCGTTCTTTAAGTTATGTTTTAACACGACAATAATTAATTAACAATTGGGAAACATTTTCGGCAAATAGACCAATGATGAAAATAATCGAATCTGAGAACTACTACACCAGTAAAGCGAACGGTTCTGTAAAATTGAGAGAATCATTTGGAAACGATATTCCACCAGTCACCATTCCAGAGGCAATCCGGCAAGTAGCAGAAAAGCTTCCGGAAAATCCGGCGTTAAGGTTTAGGCGAGATAAAGAATGGGAAACCATCACCTACAAGTGAGAAAACACATAATCAAACAATGATACTAGGTAGTAGGCATTAAGTACCTATATGGGGCTATTAAGAGAGAGAAATAATTTAAATTATTTTTTAGAGAATACTACAATACAATACGAATGGTGGCAAAAGGATTCTTAAAATTGGGATTGGAGCGTTATCATTCGGTGTGCATTCTTGGAATGAATTCACCCGAGTGGTTTATTTCGAATTTAGCAGCCATAATGGCAGGGTAAGTAAGATTTATCAACATTAACGTTTTTGTGGATTATTATCTGTTAGTTCTTGGCCAACATATCATTGGTGTTTAAGATGAAATGTATCCATATCAATGTGTAATAAATAGATACCTAAAACCTCAACAGGACACCCCTTAAACTACTAATAGTGCCACCAAATATCAAAGTTCAAAATTATGACGTCATCAACCTCTTCAGTTGTCCCTGAGATAATGTTCATCACCCTACATATTAACGTATTATTCAAATCAATATGAGGAAAATCTATTTATTTATAACTATTTCATTTATGTCGGTACCTATCTATCTATTTATTTAATTAATTAATCTATTTATTTAGAAGGCAGTCTGACGGGGTTTTTCAGAAAAAATACCATACACTGGTTATCATTTTGGAATTAGAAAATGTGGGGATGCAGACTATATATGCTATTGCGCCATGGTTCGTACCATTGGCATCGTAGCCACATGGTGCGTCACTGTTTTTATAACCTGTTAGTTGACAATTCGAATCACCAAGCTGACAACACATAGAACTGGTGACTCTAAACGTGAGATGAGTACGCAACTATCTCCGCATCCCTCCTCCTGAGAGTGGTGTGGAGCCGTGATAGCCTGAGTCTGTATTGATACATAGCAGCCTATCTCCGCCATCAATTGTTGTGCTTGCATTGCAGCACTAGGGGTGTGCTGTGGGGATGTGGAATGTATGCGTTGTTGCGCCTTGACAATACCATTGGTATCGTAGCTGTGCCATGTCGTGTATCACTGTTTTTATAATTTGTGGGTTGCTGGTTCGAATCCTCAAGCTAACAACTTACAGAAAATTTTAGCATTGGAAATTTTACCAGTTGGAAGGGATGATGACGTCATAATTTTGAACTTAGAAACTTTGGCAAGAGAAGGGGCTGATGAAATCATAATTTTGGGTGTCTCATTTTTTCTGTTACATGTTTTTTGATGAGGTACTTACCCATCTTTGAAAGATGTACTTTCAATGAACAAAAATCAAAATTAATCTGGCCTTGTTTAAAACTGTGAAAACGAATGCTGTAGGGGAACGGAGGGTAAGTTGGCGAACGTAAGCTTCAACATTTTATAACACAGACTGTAACATAGTTAGAGCACTGCTTTTTGCAGCAAAAGTTAGCCTGAAGTTTTGACTACATTTTGGCTCAGAATTGGATTTTTATATTGATAATTAATGAGAGATTTTTGACAATTTCTGCAGTAGGTCAAATTTGCCTGTCGGGTAAGTTGGAAAATGCAAATGCCTGAGGGCAAGTTAGCAAATGGAAATTTTTCTATTAAAATATGTACTGAATGCAAAGATTTCATATTTCCTTTATTCAAATAACGCTTTTCTAAATTTCTAGTGCCGCCGTATGTAAAAATCACATTGATATTTAGTGGCTGCAATTTATTTTTTGCTCCTTCCAGAACATTCTGCATGACACCATCGTTTGCATCCTTCACACAGGTACCAATCTTCATCTTTACCCCTCTCATCACAAATAAGACACATTTCAGTTATATCTTCCTCGCTGGAGTACTCAGATTAAGAGTGCATTCACTTGTTTGAAAAAAATTAAAATTTTACTGATAACAATTCGCCAACTTGCCCAAACAGCGCAAATTTTTTTGAATAAGCCAGTAAAAATTTAAGTTTGCATGTAGCGATCTGGTAATTGCATTAAATTATAGAGAATACTTACCTTTTCAGAATAATACCATCAAACATTGAGAAATTACCAATCAAAATTTTTAATTTCTTACCCCACAAATACAAAATATTATAGTAGCACCTCAAAAAAACAAAAATTCAGCGATTATTATTTTTAAATGGCTTTTTACAAAAACTCACTCAGTCATGGTCCACTAACAAGCAAGGTCTATCACTTACTGAAATTTGGTGGCGCTATCTACTGTAGTTCCAGAGAAAACTGCAGTTTACCAACTTACACTCCTGGCTAACTTACCCTCCTTTTCCCTAAGTATATTTCTTTTCGATATTATTATTTTTATCCTCTTTTCTTCCTTAAAAAAAAACAAAAAAAAAAAAAAAACAAAAAACAAAAAAAAACATACTTATAAAGGTGTTTAAAACAAACCAATATTCCATTGGTGGGAAGAAAGAAAGATGTTTGGGACGTGTATTCAAATAATAAATTCAGAGACCCTGTAGAGGGCTTCGGATCCTCAAGCACATCGAAACAGTGGATCTCCCAAAACTCTGAGAACGCCCCTAATTGACTTAAACCAAGTGAAGGTGGATGTAAGTCTGGTGAGAGTTAATTAAACATAATTATATTTACTGTTACGTACCCCAATATTATGTGCTCATTTTATAGGGGATTCGCTGTTGGTATTTATCTAACAAATTCTCCCGAAGCTTGCTTACATAATATGAAAACCAGTTTGGCCAACATAGTTGTGGTTGAAAATGACGAGCAATTGCAGAAAATTTTAAAAGTCAAACACGAAGTACCCACATTAAAATGTATTATCCAATATACTGGCAGTACAGCAGAATCGTCTGTATTAAATGTAAGTGATTTTATAAGCGTGTATAATTATAATTATTGTACTCGAATTGGAGTATGGTTTTACTTTTTTTATTTTTTTTTCAGTGGCATGAGGTTTTGGACATGGGTGTTAGGGTTCCTGATAACGTCCTTGACGAAAGAGTTGACTGTTTAGCGGTGAATCAGTGCTGCTCCGTACTCTTTACGGTAAGTTCATTCTAATCTAATCAAAATCAGTTAAATCTTTTTCCCATGTTCAATTTTCTAAAATAAAAATCATATCTGCTCGTCTCGATGTCTACATTTTAGTCCGGTACAACTAGCTTGCCAAAAGCTGCAATGCTTAGTCATGATAATTTGATATTTACCGCCAAAATGGCATTCAGTTACTATAGAATGGAGTTCGGATGTGAAAGAATTATTTCTTACTTACCACTCAATCATATCGCCGGACAGGTAAAGATGGATGAATATTTTGTTTTTGGTTCGACTTTTTGGAATTTGAATGGAAGCAGACGAATACGCCTACAGAAATTCACATTATATTTTATTTTCAGATGTTGGACTTATACTTCGGAATTGTGACAGGAGCTTGCATTTATTTCGCAGATAAAAATGCTTTAAAGGTAAAGTATGCGACCTATATGTATAGGTGTGAGGATGTGGGACTTTCAAGAGGTACCTTACCTATTGTTATTTTCCATTAAAAATGTCGATAAAATTCTTGCAATATTGAATAGACTTTCATTGCTCTCCAAATGAAAGAAAATTGACGAATTAAAAGGAAGTGAGTTGAATGTATGAAGCATAGTTTGATGGAGTGAGCCATTGAAGAATCGGTTATGGAGATTTCAAATTTTGGTAAACAAGAGAAACTTTTTGAAATAACACTATGTATAGGTACTTACTCAGGAAAATAGAAAATGACAGGAAATTGTATAAATATGGAGCACAGAAGGAGCGTTAATACTAAACAGAATAGGACGCTACTATGCGTATTGGATGAGGAGCAAGAAAAATATGTGGACAGAAAAATGTGGAGCAAAGCAGAATACTGCTCAGAATTTTGGATATTGAGGAGGTATGGACTGCTGAATGGAAAATCGCTGCAGCCATGAACGTTGGATGTGGACTGATTAAGAAGTGGGAACTTATGATTTGGTGAATGAATTGACCTTATAAGCGGTGTCGCACCAATACCGCAATTAATACGCATTTTTTTTTATCGATCAAACGAGATTTGCTTGTGAATTAATGCGATTTGCAGGATAAACTGTACGTTATGTCCATAAAAAAAGTGACATAAACTACGTAGGTGTATTTTAATGTCGTGTGTGATATCGTTAGTATACTACAACCATAAAACAACGGAGTAATAAATAATATAGTAGAAGAAGTACCCAACTCTGAATGCACTTAGGAGGAATGATACCATTTTTTTAGCTATTATCCCTACTCCTAAGGTACTAAATTCAAATTTATATTACCGTGTTCAGGTTAAAGTTGTCAGGTGTACAATTGTTTCCGTATGAAACTGGTTGTTGAGTTAGAATTAATTGCACTGGAAAAACCTGAAATATTCCGTACACCTGGCAGCTCTGTTTCCGGCCCATATTGTGAAAAATGAGAAGTTTTTTAAAATTATAAATTCAGAAATCATAACAAACACGAATTACGCCGATAAAAATAAGATGGAAAACTATGAGGTACTTTAGGAGTGGGGATATTTCATCTTGAAAGTAGTCCCAGTTTTCATTTCGTGTGTTTTCTCGCTATTATATTTAATGCTCTGAGTATACAACATGATTCTGTATATCGATATGCATTATATCGATTGTGTTTTAGTGGTTGGTGAGTTGGGATAAGTTAGGATTCAGGAAATAGAGAGAAAAGGTAGGTTTTGGGCAAAGCCCCCCATTATTTAAAAGATTCTACCAGTTTTATCAAATTTTCTAAACCAAACACTAATGTTTTAATAAATATATCGGTATCAGAATAGTTGAATAAATCATTTTCACGTCAATACTTGCATTTTCTGAGTTTTCTATGGCACTTACACAAAAATGTCAATACACATTTTTTGTTGAAAATTTTATATACTATATTGTTTGGTTCAACAAGTTTCTTGGCATCGTTATTAGAAAATGATTAAATCACCAAAAATCTGTTAGGGGGCAGTAAAAATGGATTTTTCCTGGTTGATCTGCATAACAATTTTTGGGGGATTTTCAATAAGTTTAAAAGGACACTTCAAATTTTTTCTCTGATTTTATTGAGTGAAAACATTTAATTTGACTGACCTAAACAGGATACATTTATTGAAAATCTGGTAGCAGTTAAACCAACATTTTTGATTTCGGTTCCGAGACTATGGGAAAAGATAAACGAATTTTTGGAAACAAGTTCACTCGAGAATGGTGGAGGCTTCATGCACAAACTTGTTAGCAGAGCCAGACAAACAGCCCGCACATACCATCTAGCTAATTTACAAGGGTTGAGTATCAATTATTAAACCTGGAAGATGGAACGTATTTGTCATAAACATTGGTACGGATAGTCTGCGACGAGTAAGAAATGTTTTTTTCATTTCAGACGTAATGAAGCAACGGTCATGTATAAGTTTTACAGCTTTTTCTTGTACAGTCGGATAAAGGAAATTGTCGGCTTAGATAAGTGCAAATTTTTTATCACCGGTTCAGCCCCTTTGGCCCGAAGCGTACGCGAGAATTTGATGAGCTTTGACATTTGCCTCGGGGAGGTAATGTATTACTCAGTATTTAAAAATTCGAAATCTTTTTCACCGAGCCCTCGGTTGAGTTCTCCAAATCGAGTTGCAGCGATTGAATTTCCATGCATCATGAAAATATGTCCCAAGTTTCAGATTGCCTTCTACTGAAAGATTTTCACTTTCAGATTTATGGAATGACCGAAAGTAGCGGATTACAAGTATCGAGTATTTATGATGATAGGAGTTTGGATTATTGTGGAGTATCCATGCCCAACGTTCGAACAAAAATCTATCAGCCAGACAAAAATGGCGAAGGAGAGGTGCCTCTATTGGAAATCAGTAGCATCAATTAAATATTTTTACTTTTAGGTAGGCACCAATTAAGCTAATTAGGTTGCGATTATTGGTTTGTTTTTTTTTAGATTTGTTTTTATGGTCGAAATATTTTCATGGGTTATCTGAACAATGAGGAGCAAACACAAAACACGATTGATAAAGATTATTGGCTTCATAGCGGTGATCTTGGAAACATTAGCTCTACGGCACAGATTCGAGTGACTGGCCGAATCAAAGTAGGCTGACTGAGTAATGCACTGCATTAAGTAGGTACCTACATGCTGCACATTTTAATAGAATTGAGTATATTTGTTTTATTAGGAAATACTCATCACAGTCGGAGGTGAAAATATTGCTCCTGTTCCTATTGAAATGAAAGTAAAGGATCAGATTCCCATTGTTAGTCAAGCTGTGCTGATTGCAGAAGCTAAGAAATTTGTCACCGTGCTCATTACATTAAAAGTGAGTCAAGAAAAGAAGAAACGATGGAATAATATAATATTATAGTTTTTAAAACATTTTTTTATCAGCTGATGACATAAATGTTGAAGTCGATTGGAAAAATTCTAACAATACTGAGAGGGGGGACGATTACCAAAAATATAATAGGCTACCTATACAAAACATTTTTCTTCAGCCAAAAATATAAAGTAAGTTCCTTATGTGGTCTGTGGTGAGTAGTCCAATGTATGCTTAACATCGCATGGGGCATATTTTCTGACACCAGGTCTGCCCCTACTATCTGCCCATACTCACCACCCTTTTGTATTCCATTGCACTCTGATGCCTTTCGAGTATTTTATCGTAAAGGCACCTGGACTAAGCTGTCTATATAATTATGGGAACAATGTAGTGTACTTGGCATTAGTGGTAAGAAAAATTGATCTTGTTGATACCAAGACCAAGACTAAGACAGTGGATGCAGGACCAAGATCAAGACTGCATGAGTGAATGTAAACAAGGCAAGACCAAGACCAATATTTGACTGACCTACTTGTGATCAGAGAAAATTAATATTTTGTCGAAGTTTTCGATTAAAATGTATTATGTTTATTATGTTTTTATTTTTCGTTCCCAAGAAATTGAGTGCTAAAAGTTTTCACCAGAACATGTATTCTGGCATGTGGACTACATTCGAAAATTTTCTTGCAAACAGGTTCGAAAAGACATTTCAAAGACTCAGAAATATAAATATTTTATATCGAGTCAAAATGAAGCTCACAAACTGGTGTAAAAGAACCTGGAAAATCTCATATAATATTGGTTTCTTTGCTTTAAAGTTGGTGTAAAATACCCTGTGTCGTAGAAGATATTTCAACAACAGAAAGTTTTCTGCAGTTATTGCATGTTTACCACATTCACACACTATGTATGGGGGTGTCAAGACTTCGGAAAACACTGGCCATTTTTTATAAATTTTTCTGATCATACACTGGCTCCTTACACGCTCAAATGCACACATATGTAAAGATTACATATGTCTACATGCTATAATTGCATTATACTTTTATGGTTGCTATGAAAACCTATAAAAGCAGTTACGTGTAATTTGTACCAATATGGAATATCGTTCCAAGATTAGTCTATCAATTAATCAGCGTCTGAACTTTTTATCTTATTTATATGTTTGTGCAGTAAGAACAAACGAACATACAAATGTGTTTTATATGCAGTACACTTATAATAGCCGACTTTATTCGATGTAATCCTCTTAGTTGGTTTTAATATTTCTTGAAAATTAGGTGTCCAAAATATTTGTGATAATAATAATCTATCAACCATTTACGCAGAAATGAAAAATTAAATAATTTTTTCTTCTCTGGTGTCTTCTATAACCCGTAGGATCTAGTAATTAATATTGGTGTAATATGTTCTATCATTTCAGAGTAAATTGAATCCCAAAAATGGGATGCCAGGGGACGAACTGTTGCCGGAAGCCAAAAAATGGTGCAAATCATTGGCATATCCGTGCGATACGATAAGCGAAATTATCCAGAAAAAACCAGCAGCCATTTACGATGCCATACAACAAGGAATTGATCGAGTAAATTCGCAAGCTATTTCTAGAGCACAAAAAATACAAAAATTTACAATTCTGCCCAAGGATTTCTCATATGTTACGGGTGAAATGAGTAAGACATATTTTTGAATATATTATGCAACCATAAGAACGATGGGATTTGGTATATTGAAATTTCGGAGGACCCAAAAAAAAAAAACACTTTTCCTCTTGCGAATTCAAGAAAGAGAAAGATATTTATATTCATTGAAGAATTTAAGGCAGTGTGTTTTTCATGAATGTAAAATTCACTTTTTGACAAACACCTATTACAATGTAAAATTAGTAGATGATAGGGGGTAGGCTAATTACTTTCATGATGTGAAATTTGATGTTTCACAAAGTTCTACGAAGAGATCAATGAAATGAATAATTTGGAGGCAGCACTTACTTCATGCCTCTACTGATATTTTCCAAAGCCCATTCATACTTGGTGGTTCATCAATTACGCAAACCCCTTTCCCCTTTTTTTTTTGAAGATGGAAAAAAGTTTTCTGAAGTTATTCCCCTTAATTTTAAGCGAAAATTTTGAATTCACCATTAAAAATTATTTGCAACTCCTACAAATACTAAAAACTGAATCTAACTCTTTTTTCATCAACAAGAACCCCAAGTTATCCCTTTAAATTTCAAAACTTGAGCAAACTGTATGATGATTTAACTGGTTAAACATCAAAATTATTCGAGTATTGACGAATATGTGACAGTAACTTATAAAATTACTCAAGTCAGTTGGCACAATTTGCATAGAGCGGAGGTAGCAGCATTAGTATTCCATGTTGCTGCTTTCGCACAGCCATTGTGGCAATTGGTATGTCAAATGTCTGGTTAAAGTGAATTTTCAACAGCCAGATCTCCATTAATACTTAACTGATTTTGTTGTTTGATTAATGCGAGTTCCAGAAAATTTTCTCTAATTTCAAAATCTGAAGAGAAAAATGGGTTTTTTTTTTTTGAAAAAAACAAAGATAGATTGAATTTTTAGCATTTGAAAGGGTTTAAAATAATTTCCGATGATAAATTAAAAACTATGATAAAAATTAAGAGGAGTCACTTGGGACGACTTTTTTCTATCATCAAAAATTTGTTAAAATGCCCATAGTTGTTAACCAATCCATCCAACATGCAGAATCTTAAATTCATAAAAACTTCAATGTAGGATGAAAAAAAATATCATTCAAAAACATAATCAATACGTACACGAGTAAACTAATAAATCATGGCTCCAATTGTGTACAATTCACTAATGCCCTTTCTTGTGGGCCCTGGCTTCAGGAATACGATTAAAAACTCTAGCGTAGCAAGTCTTGCTGGAAAAAGTAGGTTTTCGAAAAAAATAATTATAAATTTTGATGGTTACATTAATTGTCTGTAAGTTTATAGGCGTTAGTGGTAGGTTATGATTGTACGAAATTTGTTAGCTGCTGACAAAATATTAGACAATGTGAAATTTAAAAGCATTATTTCTTAAAATGAAAAATTAATTAAGATGGTGAAGTATGGTAAATAATCACATAATTTCAAAACAAAGTTATGAAACAAAAAAACAGAAAACATGAACATGTGGTTAATTTTTATAAAAAGAAAAGTTCATGCAAATAACAAAAAAAAAGATGAAAAAAAAAGCTTTACTAAAAGTACTGTTTGGTCAATCTGGAACAAAATTGGTAGCATGCTAGGATAAATTTTAATAAATATTTGCTTCAAATTTCATACATATGGTTTCAAAATTCAGCACTTTATAACCAATATAAAAACAAAAATAGCGGTACACGAAGTACCATCCTGTCGATTCGCACCTATTCCGAATTTTTTGGCATTTGGTACAAAATTGAGAAATTTTATAGCCAAAATAAAAACAAAAATTGTGGTACTGGAAATACTGTCCGACATATCCGCACCAACATCAGTAGGTTTGGTCCTTGACTTAGTACAAATGTTCGTATCAAATTTCGTATTATCGAACAAAAATTGCAATCTGTGCTGTGGGAACAAAAAATTGACTTATATCTATCTATATACCTATTTATAAATTAAGTAAAAATAAAGGTGGAAGTAAATCTGGGTTGTCAACTCTGGCTGATGAAAATAACGGCAAATAAACTTTCTTTCATAGCTCCCATTTCATTTGCCAAAATTTGCCACTTGTAAATTTTTGCTCGTTTCGCTCGCATTTAGAAAGTTCCCCAGTAGCGCTTTATGCTTACTCTCTCATTCCAACCACCCTCTAATGGCGATTCATAAATTAGTATGCTTTGTTTGCATTTGATTTGACTCATCTGTAAATTATTATTAATGAAATTAACTTTGATTAAAAAAATTTATTACCTGAAGGTGAAGCACTGAAGCTTACTAAATCTAAATACAAAGGACAAATACCGGTAATACCGGCAACAGGGATGAAATACCGGCGCTGGTACGTCATTTTTTTTGTACCGACAGCAGTGTCCAAATACCCGCTAGCTGGCAACCTTGGCGTAAATAATAAATGGACCGCCCTGTATAACTAATTTATGTGCATTGACAGTTTGTAAAGAATACATCATTATAATTGTAACTTGAAATATTTTCACTGTTTTTTTTCCAGATCGAACATTAAAGCTGGTGCGAACAGCTGTTTACGAAAAATATAAAGATGAAATAGACCGAATGTATTCTACTTGAAATAAATTATTTTATGTTTTTCGTACTTACCAACAGATCTAGCTTTTGTCAAATGCCTACAATAATATTGTTTAGGGTGCCGTAGGAAATTTTCAAAAATAAGCAAATTAATTTAAAAAAAAAAAATACTCATTGGTAACTTTGTCTTATTCTTGTTCGAAAAAAAAAAAACAATTGGATAGGTTATGGTAGAAATATGTTGTTTTAAAAATTTTATCAAAAAATTCAAAAACATGTTTATAAGTACGAGGTGTGACAATAAAATTTATGCTTTTCAAAAAATCATTTATTTCAACAATTGACAATTCAGTGATAACACTCCTCAAACATTTTATTAATTGTTTTCTAAAGTATTTTTGTATAATTTAGTCTCCAGAACCCATGAGTGGCCTTCTTTAATTTTTTCAATTCCTCAAAAATGTTTCTCCTTTAAACTATTTCACGTTTAGGTGTAAAAAAGTCGCAAGGGGCAAGATCTGATGGATAGCGAGGATAGTTGAGAGTTTTTGTTTGCCATTTTTGCCAAAAAATCTGGTCCAGTTAAAGCATTGTGGTTAGAAAAATTATTCTGATGGAGAATAATGAGAGTTCTCTCTACAAAAATTGGCTCTCATACTAAAATTAAATCTCTCTCAATAACTTTAAAACAGAATCGGTAGGAAGAATAGACAAGCTCCGTAAGACAAAATTTTGGGCTATACATACGTACATACATATGTGTAATGATATTTTCATATCATTTTCTACAAATTTATAATTATATCTCTCTCAAATTCGTATTTTCCTAAATTCGTATATCATTTCTTCATATTTTTGTACATTTATTCTTCCATTTCCTCACGTCATTTCGGTCAAGTCTTAACTTGTCTTTCAAGTCCTAACTTGTCTTTTAAGTCTTGACTTGTTTGGTGACATCACTATTTTCTTTCTACAAACTGTTTTCATCTATATTAATAATGTCACCTTTTTCACAAATATATTTCAATAGGTACTCCGCAATAATTCTAAATTTTACTAATTTCTTGTACACTCCCACTTTACATCATATCTTTCATCTTTCATTGGTTTTATTCTAATTACATTTTTCTTAAAAACCCAATCAAATTCAAATCACTTGAACTATCATCATTTACGGTTATTAGTCTGATGTTTTGTGTGGGTATTGGCTAATACCCACCAGAAGGTTGCCAAGACCTATATTGATGGCGTTGGCTGTGTTGCATGTCCTCTCTCAACTTACTGTGGTAAGAGGGTGCCAACCCTTTTATTGGAGAGAATCGTGTTCTGACAATTTATTGTATTATGTGTGCGGGTATATACGGGCGTACCCGCGCACTGTGTCAGTGAGTGGCAAAGAACAAACCTCATGCCACTCCACGCTGTCTGCCAAACGCCGCGGCTAACGACGTGGCGTCGTAATATACATCGGCTAACCGGAGAACGAATCTACATTTGATGTATTATGTAGTTTGTCCATTTAGCCTATGTAATGGCGCTAGGTTAGCGGCTAAACAGAGTACAAATATACGTAGCTCTGTTTGGCTGCACCTACGTATTATTTTAGAGTCCGTAGACTATTAGTGGCCACCAGTAATGGACCGGGGCAAATGTCTATCGATGGAGGCCGAGCCTCAAATCCCTACGGGGTGAATCCCCACATTTTATATCTACTTGTTCATTTTATTATTTTCATTAAAACTTGTAAACACTTATAGCTATTTCAATATTACACATTTCTAAAAACATACAACTGTTGTGTATCATCTTGTAACAATTATACTGCTACAATATGTATATACATGACAAAACATTAGGTCAAAATGGGAAAATGATACCAGTCATTTTTTTTTCTCATGAAATAGATAATTTTTATCATCCCCACCTCTAACTCTTTTGTGAGGTCAATTTGAATATCCTATATGCAAACAAACTGAGTAAAAATGTTTTAGTTACTTAGAGTAAACAAAAAAGTTCAAGCCAGTTAGAATTTAGAAAATTACTGGCCCAATTAGACTAGTACTAATTAGATTTATTGTGATACACCCAAACTCAGTTAGGTTAATTCAAAAATTTACACAATTTGCATTTCTTGAATAGTTGAGAATACATTGGAAATTATTTTTATATTTAATTTTCATTTTGATAATTAAACACTATCCCCACTTAAAGGTATTTCCTAATTATGATTTTTTTATGAAATTTATTTTTATTTTTTGTGAGGACTACTATCCTAAGTGATGGGGACTTAAAAATGGATTAAGTATACCTAGTTTTTCTATTCATAGGTATCGAGTAGCCCATTTCAAAAACCTTTTGTTTTTAACGTATTTGATTTTAAAATATAGGATAAATACCTACCTACCTATGGAATTTTTTAGTTGATTTTCTGATACTTTTGTCAATTTTTGTTGCAAACTTTGTTTTTTTTTCACTAGTTGCAAAATTTGTTCTTTTTGTGTTGCAAACTTTGTTTTTTTTTAGTTTTTGTTGCAAAATTTGTTCTTTTTGTGTTGCAAACTTTGTCTTTTTCACATTTCATTACAAATTTTGTTTTCAATTTTCGTTTTATATGACGTCCTATTTTTATAAGATTTTATTCCACTCACTACTACGATTTTCAAATATACCAATATTGCAGCCAATCTTCCGCAACAAAATAATATTTATTTCGCATGAAGCTAAAGCCCAAAAAAAATATAAAAGCTTATCTTTTAACAAGCTACATTGTTAGGAGATGTGGTAACAAGGTTTTTGTTTTATTTTGTAAATTTATCCCAAAATTAGAATAAAAAAAATGAATGGTCATAAATAACATCATATAAATGGATGAAAATTTTATTTTCATTTATTCACAGTTGAAAAAGAAAACATAAAACACAGCTTGAAGAAAATGAAGAGGGAAAAGAGGAAAAATAAATAAATAAATAAATGTTTACAGATATTGTCATAAAATAGAAAATTTTATTTTCACAGTTAAAAAATTAAACATAGAACTCAGGCTGAGAAATAATGAAGGAGGAAAAGGAAAAACATATAGCAATTTTCATAGGGTTTTTTCAAGCAAAACCGCTAAAAACGCGTTTTCAGTGTAAACTTATTACTATATATCTCAGGTTAAATATTTCCCATGTGCATCTGCACTCACATATGCATCTGCACTCACATATGCATTTGCCAACAAATGCAATGTGCGTGTATGGATGCTCACGCATCATATTTTATTATTTTTAATTGATTGGAACAATTTTTTAATTAGTGTAACTAGGTTTGCGCTTATTATAATATGCCTTATACTTAGTCTAATTAGGCCAGTAATTTTGGAATTGCTTATTGTAAAATTACTAAAATTTTTAGGCTAATTAGGTAACTGAACATTTTTTTTCTTTTCTCACATGATTACGGGCTCCTTCCAAAGTTTCAACAACAACTGGAAAACGACAAATTTACAAAATATACATATGTCATATGGATAATATTATGTGTACCTACTGTGTGATTCAAATTTCAACGTACCATTGGAAAATAACATTTCATTTTAGACAAGTGGAAAATATGTCATATAGATTATGTTTTTGCGTTAGAAAACAGAAAATTGCTGGCTAGCAATATGTAAGAAACAACAGGGGTAGAAAACGACTGTTTTCCACACCTATGTGGTAAACAAATTTTCCCTACAATTAAATATTAATTTTTCTTTAAACGTAATTACGAAGCTGTAATGGTAGAATTGTTACAAAAAGACACACGACACATATATTATTCTTTTATAGCATGTATTTTATACATATGAGAGAATATTAAGAAGAGTGATTTGTACAAAAAGAGAATAATTAATAATCAGAATTAGAACTAAGGGTATGGATTTGAGAGAATAGTACAATAATGTCATGGGAGATATACAATGTGATTAGTTAATAGAATTTACGTAATTTTAGAGTAAACCAATGGAATAACATATTTATGACACAAGTGAGTGTAGTTATTAATTTAAGAGGAATTGGGAATAGTGCAGAGTTGTATATTGTATTCATAGAATAAATGACATCATGATATTTAATGTAGGCATATAATATTAGTAAGAAAGGTGACGTCAAGAGACAGGTCTTGACAAGTTTCATTGACGTAAGTAAGACATTACGTTCGAATGACATTATATGAGAGATCGATTATTCGGAATACGAGAAATATGTAGAATAAATATTCGAATAAGAAATGAAATGAAATTATCATTACAGAAGCCAACAATTATTGAAGTCTAAAATTAAAATAGTATAGTGACAGGATTGGATGGTATGCGTTACCTTAGGCGATTACATCACTGGCCTTGCTCCACAAATTTTGCCCTTGGTAATCCGCTCCTTTCGTATAATCTACTATTTGGTGTGTCCAAAATTGACTCCCCATACTCTTTTCATGTAAATAAGACAGTATTCTTCAGTCATCATTATTTTTCTTCATTTCTTTCTTTGTGACATTCTTCAACTTATTCAAAGGTACTTTCTGATATAATAATGTTTGAAAACTCTTGTCTGTAGTAGCAAAACATTATGTTAATTAGGTACTTTTTTCTTATTGTTTGTAATAACTAAAAGGAAAAATCGTATTAACATGTTGTGATTTTCTCAAAGAGTAGGCTACTGACAATGTATGATGCTGCTCAACTGAATTTACGAAGTTGTAACACTGCGATAAATACTCCTATTTTCGTTTGCGGCGAAGGTTGAAGTGTCCATTAAATTCCGTGAATATAGTCTAATGGGAGTTCATAAAATTTAGAAAGAACGTTATAATTAACATTTGAAGAAATTTAAATTTCACATAGATGAATTTTTCATTAAGAACTTTTTCGTGTAGCCACTTTAAAATATATACGTAGTCGAGAGACCGTTAGTATACTTATATACCTGCCTCGTTTAAGAGTGACGTTTAAAAAATTTTTTCAAAAATTATTATCGACTCCCCTAAGGTAAGTAAACCACTTTATTTTCTGCAATAATTTTTCGATACTCGCATCTTTCTTCTGTACCGCAATCTTATATCCGCAATGGTTGCCTTGCTCGATTAGTCGAAAGGTCCCTTTTAAACTTACAATAGTTTTTATTCTTTAAAATATGAAAGGACTCTAATCAAATATTACTAATTTACTAATTTAACCAACTTATAAATTGACAACAGGCGCGGTATGCTGTCAGTACTGACAATTCGGAGCAACTCACTTTTGGCCCGTATCTATTGGCTCATTAGTTAGTAATGTTGGGCTCTATCTACGATAAGAATATTGTTCCTAATATTTAGGCTATTGCTTGCCAATACTGATGGGCTAGTAACTGACGTAGTAGCTATTGCATTGTAATTTATTCAATATAGTCTCATCTAGGTAGCTTAGCTATTAATGGTTCCAAAACTCCGGAGGGCGGGCGTTCAAAGTCATATATTCCCTGAGAGGATCCAAAAAAAAAACCACTAAAAAACTTGTTCCAGAATACAAAAAATGCCTAAAAATAATGTTTTTTCGACCTCTACTGTCGCAAAATTGATTTTTCAGTTTGTGGATCACCCCTGAAGTGCCATTACTGAATCTAAAGTAGGATTCTGATCAGTATTGGAAATTGGATTTCAAATTACAGATTATTCGGATACCAACCATTTATAGTTTTGAATAAGTTATAAAAAGGTTTAAAAATGAGGTGGTGAATAGATATAAAATGTACATTAATCTGGTTAAGGTCTATCCCCGTAGGGTATGCTTGAATGTATGCTTCAGGGTATGTTTTAAGGTCTGCTTTAAGGTGATCATTCGTATACATCTGGAAGATGATTAATTTTTCAAGTTTGAATTTGTTGATGAAGATGATGACGTCATTATCATCTTTATCATTATGGGCATCATGAGTACTTGGCACTTGAGTATGAAGGCCTTATGATGTCGTCGTCCACTATTTCTCCGTCGTCGTCGTTTTTTTCACTGAATTTTTTAGAAAATTGAAATTTTGTCGAGATCCTATTTGTTTTTAGGGTAAAACGAGTATTTTTCTCGATGAAGCATAGAAAAGTAATTTTTAGGACCATTATGAGAAAGGGTAAAAGAGGGGAAATCACACTGAATAGATAATAAGTTGGGAACAAATAGACAAATCAAAACCAAAATTGATAGGCCTAGTCCTTGCATAAGAGGTACTGTCTGTAACAAATTCCGTGACAATTGAAAGATAATTGCAACTTTCATTGAGATAACACATGAAAAATTAGCACTTCCAACAGCCCTATGGAATGAACCATAATATCAATAGGTACCGAATTCGGAATCCTGTTAGATATACTTCAAGTCAATACCTGTACCAAATTTTGTGACAATAACTTGAAAATTACTCCTTTTAGAGCCATTAAGCTGCCGAAACTGCAACAAAATTGTCTCTATCAGACGTACTGTAAGGCCTATCCGCACCAGAATTAGTAGGTATAGATCTTGATTTAAAGCGCATATGTATATCAAATTTCAGGCTTATAGATTGAAAATTATGACTTGTACACTGTTCAATAAAAAATGCATATAAACTGACCTGCCGGATGGACAATGAACCTGATCCAAACCAAAAACAATAGGGTTCTTCTTTAGATAGATTTGAATATGTCTTTCGAATTTCGAAACCATCTGACCAAAATTACGCCTGAAAATGGACTCAGCGCAAAAAGGGGTGTATAAAAAAAACTAGCGCAGCAATGCTTCGCTAGAAAATCCAGTAGCTCGATATTTATATCGATAGTTATCGATATATCGATATTTCATTCCTAGTTGTTGAGACCACCAATCCTTCTCCCCTCTCACTCCTGCGAACACACGATTACACAAATACATAATTTATATACATCTATTTGCGGCTACACTGATTTACCACTTCCGCTGCTCATTCGTTCATTTCCGTTAACATTCGTTTATCACACTTAAATGTACTTTGCTTAAATTATGTATCTTCTCTAAAATACACTCGCTTCTTGGACGGAACTTCGCTTAAATCTTTCTTTCTTGTTTCATCTCCGATCCTCATCCTCTATACTAGTTTCAGGAAATTACAAAAAAAACTCAACAATTATCCATATCTTTAACAAAAATATCGATCTATCGATGTTTTATCACTAAAAACTGATTTTCCAGTTTTTTGTTTCCAGTTTTCTCGAGAACTACTCAACCGATGAGCACTAAACTCCTTTCAAACCTGCTTCCATACAATAGCTATCATTTTTTTAAATTTCAACCCTATCTGGTTGTTTTCTCAAAACCGTGAACACAAAATTTTTTCCAGAAATTTTTCTTCTCCAGTTTTCTTGGAAACTACCGAATGATTAGGCACCAAACTTCTAAAAAACTTGCACCAGCATAAGAAAAGTCTATCGTGAAAATTTCATACCAATCCGTTTTTTAATTTTCTCAGAATCTCGGAAAAACGAATTTGCCAGGAATTTTTTGTTTTCCAGTTTTCTCAGAAACTAACTAACCGATAGGCAAAAAACTTATTTCAGACCTGCTCCAATATGAAAATGATCTCTCATAAAAATTTCAACCCTATCGCCCCATCTACTTGGTAGGTTTTTCAAAACCACGAACCCAAAATTTTTGGCGGTACATAGATATACAGTATACATAAAAAAATTGGGTTAAGATGAGAAAATGGTACCAATCGTTTTCTGTTCTCATGAAATGGATAATTTTCATTACTTCTAACACCACAATGATGTCAATGTTAATATCCCGTTCGCAAGCAAACTGGATAAAAATGAATTTTCAAATATGTATAGTGCCAAAATGTTCAGAAAATCACGATACGAAAAACGTACCCATTCTCACTGTTGGGTCCGAATACTCAGAAAATTTTAATAAGTAAATTTTTTTCAATAATTTACTTAAAAATAGTAAAAAAAAAAGTTTCATAAGTTTGGGTTGTGTAGGAAGGTTGACTGGGAGGTTCGTCAAAAGAAACATAATGACATAAAAAATTTAAGAGATTTTCTTAACTTTCAATTAGGTAATTAGGTACCTAGGCTACTTTTCTAGCACAGCTTTCCATACAAAAATTCTGAAACTTTACCGATGACACTTTTTGTCTAAAAATTTTTGGATTTTTAGTTTGTATATCAATCAGAATTTTCGATATATAAAACATTATGTGGGCCCATACAAGATATATTTAATACAAAAAAATAGTGATCATCTCCACAGAATAAGACTGATTATGTTTTTGATTTTTGAAAAATTATGATCCATTTTTTCCGCATTCATTTTAAGAAAAAAAATTACAAAAAATTTACGATTATAGATTTTTTATGTCTCTAGGTACAACATACTGCTATCCCAAGAAATTCGCAAAGATAGTTTTTACAAAAAAAAATTTTCACTAAAATTCAAAACCTTTTTTTTTCTTATATAAAACGAACATTTCTAATCTGATATTGGGCAAAATTAAATGGCTGCCTAAAAGTAGCACATCTTACAAAAAAGTCAGTCAGTTTTGTTCAAAATCTGTTCAACCGTGCTCACCTAGTAACGTATATAGCCTTTGCAACAAAAAAGGCGAGTGTGCGAAGATTATGTGAGAAAAATTGAGGGGGAGGCTTTCTGCAGACTGAGAAAAAAACGCATTAAAATAAATTGCGAGTGTTTGATACTTACATTGGATAGGAATTTTCATTTAACCTTTGAATGAAAAAAGTTTCCCTTCACAAGATTCCAATGCAGAAAACTTAAAAATAAGTTGTATGTACTCAGTGCACCCATATTTTCGGTACAAGACTTTATTTACGATCTTGTGATCGCATCTGCATAAATTTAGTATAACCTGTATGAGCCCGGTTACTTAAATTTGGGTCTCAGTATTCCAAAGCCTGCACTCGATACAGCTGTGGAACCTGATCCCCTTTCGCCATTTCTACTTCTATCCTCTGTTTTCATATTTTTTTAATTACAAAAATTAATACACAAACGTTTTGATGGCCTTTTCTCCACTATACCTTCGCTGGTTTTACAAAACTGTCGCCTTTTAATAGCTACAGTCTGCTACCTTAATTTTCATTTTAATTTTTTGTGGACAATATTCATACTCCTATGTCCACTTCATTATTATATTGTTCGTTACAGTTCTCTTTCTCTCACTATTTCTCTGTTTCTTTCTGTGTCATACTGGCTGGCTCAGCCAACTGTATTTTCCTTTATAATAGTTAAAAATCGTTGGCTTACTATTTGTTCGTTCTTCTTCAGTCACGAAATTTTTATACTTGTGGTAATTAACCTGTGCACAATGTATAAGTTTACTTGAAGGAAAAATTGTAAATTTATTTAAAGTGTTGTGGTTTTACTAAAGAGTAGACTTTTAAGTTGCAACTCAACCAAACTTGAAAAGTTCTAACATGTAAGTACTGAGAAATCCGACATTTTCTGACACCAAAATAAAAATAATTTTGCAAATCATAATGACGACACAATATGACAACATCATGCAGACTATAAAACACAAATTTAGACAATAAAATGTCCAAAGTTAAATTTGTTATGAAGACAAAAATATGACAACAGTAACCAAATGAAATTCTCTTTCAAACAATTTCATTAATATTTTGTCAAGTTTCTGTTACAGAGTCACCAGGTACATAATTCGACACTCTTTATAGACAACAGGATTTCATTTAGTCAACAGATAACTCAAGACAGAATGCGCACAACTTGGAATTGAATACGTAGTAAAAACCCCACCGTTAATACGCATGCAGCCAACATCTTTGCTTTATCGCTCTGTGCTTTGCTTATTGTATGTTGACTTTTATGCTTTTATTTTATCTGCTTACGCTTGTATTCATGACAACTAAATGAAGACAATAAGAGGGGAAACCTTGTCAACAAGAAAGGCTACCTTGTAAAGCGAACACTATTTTTCAAACACTCTTGTTTAGTAATAGGTTTGTTTTGCAAGTAGTCCTTCTTGTGTAGGCAGATAGTAGTAAGTCCAAGTTTCAAGTCGTAAGTCTAAGTCCTCTCGTAAGAAATTTAATAAAATGTACCATGTGTGGATGTAGAATAAAACTTTGAACCTACATCTACCTTTGCAGACACTAGGATGGTAGTCAAACTTAAGCTAGGTTAGTTTGAAGACAAAGACAATTAGGGATTATTCTTTGTATCATGAAGGATTAGTAATGACAATCAAAGTTTCTCTAAAATGTCATTTCATATCGTATTTCCAGGCAATTTTTTTTAGAACACTCACACAGTGATGTTTGATCTTCATCTGTCTTAGTTATTTTTCACCTCACTCATCCTTCTCACATACGAAAACTCCAAAGCCTAAAGTTTCTGAAAGGAGTCTTTTATACAACAACATCACTATCTCTTATGAAGACAAACAATTAGGTGAAGACAAAAGAACTTTCTGATGGTTTCCCCTACTTGTTGTCTACAATAGCTTTTTTTTATTATTATTTTACTTTTTGCTTCACACTTTGTTTTATCCACTTTGTTGACATTATAATTCCTTTGTGATTATATGTCTTTGACAAAATAATTCTGCTGTGTTTTTGTAAGTTTTGACCCTTTTATGGGTTGAGACTTTATTAAGTTTTTCTGTCGACACTCTGCGCTTATTTGCTGATTCATTCAAGACACTAATTTGCTGACTAAATATGAAGATAAAGTAAGCTAAGTTCCATGGTGTTTGAGAAACTTAATTTCAAGTCAAAAAGAATTCAGCCGTAGGGTTTCACAAAGTTAAAAAATAAAACATCTTGAAGTCATTTCAAGACCTACTTGAATCAGTGTTTCGGCTGTATGATGTCTTAGTTTTAGAGCATTGTGATGTCATTAGCATTTAAATATCATCATACATGAAGGTCAAACATATGAGCCATTTGATTTCAGATGCCTCAGTACTTACCTCAGTTTGTTTCTGTTTTTTTTTTGATGTGTAAACATCTTAGCTCTCAGTTTAAGTAACAAATCTGGCCTACAATAAAATTATTATCTGAATTATTAAAAATTCAAATTCAAAGTTTTCTGTCTGAAATATGCCTAGGTATGCAACATGTATCACCTAGGCTATTTATTTTTTCATTTTTTCTTTTCGATGATCTGCTCACTACACTTCCTTGGTTTCACCTTAGGTTGGTGGCTGGTAACAAAATTCACATTCCCATTATTTCATTATCAGTTTTTCATTTCTCCTTCTCTATTTTTACAGACAAACATCTTACTAAATCTTATTTCTATAAGTTCATTTTTTCAACTGTTTGTCACGCAGCGTTTTTTGTTTGTTCAGGCAGGAACACTTTTGTACTATTTTGTTCTGTGTTTCATGCAATAATATGCTTTTTTTTATCAATACACTGTGTAATTTTATGATCATGATTGTTTGAGATCCTTTAGTGGCAATGGCCACTGGTGGTGTTATTCCTAGGCATGGCAGAAAATTAATTATCTTAAAATGTGAATGAGTAATCCAAAGTACATAGCCAAGGTTTCCAATCTTTTAAATGTAATCAGCATGGTCTAAATTCGAGTTGTAAAAATTTATGGTTGGCTGTGTGGATTGGGTGGTGCTGTTTCTATGAGCACCATCCAGTGTAGATGGTTAATACCTAAGTTCATTAGTGTATATTTCACTAAGATAAAGACGTTGTTATGATTGAAAGGTTATGATTGAAAGGAGATTGCCAAATTGGCCCCCTTGGCATACCCCATAAGGTAGATGCTAAATGAGAATTATGATAATCAGATTTGCGTAGCTCTTACTATTATAACTCTTGTTTGTGTGTATTACATGATGTATAGGTGTGTGATTGTGTGCATTCACAATGTGTTGCACATGCACACAACCACACTATTATGTTTACACATATGGACCACATAGCTCCAGTGGAACTCACTCCTTTTTTTCCCATATATTTAATTAATAAAATTTATTGGAGCTAATTTTTCATTGTAAGTGCAGACTTTTTTTGACCCTTATTTTTCTTTTTTTTTTTAAATGAAATTTGTCTTTGTCCTCTTGTATCAATTATAAATTTACAACAAATGAACTTGTTGTATAATAGGCTTCTTGTTATTTGTATATGTAATAATATGTGGGTTCTGCAAGGTAACAAAAATTTCTTTAATTTTCTTCAAACTTTGATGCAGACAACTTCATAGTTTTGATTTGTAAGTGTTTTAAAAGTTATTAGACTGAACAGTTTCTTACAGTGGTCTTATGACCTTATTTAAATGTCAGTGAAGCTGTTACTTTTGCATTTTCTGTAAAAACTGACAAATCACCCTAGATTTTCATGGCCTTTTATACTGACTGCTTACACGCACATAAAGACACACACATGTGAAGAATACATAATATGTATATGTGATGACTATTGGTAATATATTTTATTGCTGCTAAGGCAACAGGTAAAATACAACACATGCAATGATAAGCCAGATTTTGACATCACCTAAGATGTGAACTATTGATTCATCACAGTCCGGATATTGCAACTTACAGGTATGAATTTACAAGTAATTACAAACATACATTGTTTTTAATGTGCATTGCAAATAATTAGTCACTTTGTGGTGACAACTTTTGTCAAGAGACCAAGCTTCTAACCTCTCACAAGTTGTCTAATCCCCCCAATATTAATGTTCATAATATAAATTCTAATTTTTAGTTTTCATAAACGTGCGAATAATACTCGTATGAGGTTTTAGGGGCTTGCACCCCTTGACAACAGTTTCCGCCTAAAAGCTAGCAATTATTCGTCTCAATGATGTTAAAGAAAATACACACTTGTGCGTTTGTATGTTTGTACCTGTATGTACGTACAGGTAAGATGCATTGCACGGGCCATGATCAATTACCTGATAATGATCTCGGTCATGTCACAGCCTGATACCAAACGCATTGCGTCGTTTCTTATCACCTAGACAGAGGCAAGAAACGACGAAACTCATGACATAATAACATACATATATGTACGTTTGTGTGTCTGTGTGCGTGTGCCAAATTCTGTATATAAACTCTCAAAACTGGCTACAAAATCGCCAGTGTTTGCCCAGGATTTGGCTCTCCCATACTTTACAGTATGAAGTGGCAGAACACGCGATACCTGTAGAAGACCTTCTTCATGTGAATACCTCTCATGACAAGGTATTCCACAATATACTTATTAATTTATTGATATAAGCATTTTATATTCAATGCACATTTTTTAGTAAAAGATATACCTAGGTTGTTTTTTATTTAATTTTTTTTATTTTATTTCTGTTTGAGACACAAGTGGAAAAAGTAGGTGATTTTGCTACGAGTGTGAAATTTTCTGCTTGACACTAAGGCAAATGATGCAAACCTTGTGAGTAGAAATCACCTACTTCACACGCATGTGACTTACTTTTTTTTTTAAACATCCGTCCCCTTCCCAAAATATTCTCATTGACAAAAAAAAAAATCAATTTTTCAGACATAATTGGGTCACAAAATTTTGATTTTTGGCAAATTGAGTTAAAAAAATTAACAACGCACATGAACAGAGAAGACAATGGTGCAAACAGTAAACGAATTTGTAACTGCGCATGCGCAATTTGTTACTTTTTGTACAGTTTTAAAATCATGCACTTTTCGTACACTTTACGCGCAATAAAGTGCAATGTTTTCAGTTGGGTAATGCAAAAAAGAACTTATCAAGTGTTGAAACTTCAAGGGATGAACTTTTTACCTGAACGAAAACGGGTAATGTTGTCACAGTTTTCCACACCACAACTTAAGAGTTGACTTAAGACTTGTGAGGCTTAGTGAAATAGGTGTTCAAAAGATGATATGTCGTCAGGTAGCAGTAAATGTTGCGGAACGTGGCACATTTTGGTTGTCTGACTGACTTCATAATTTTTTACAATAAAATACACGGTATACAAAAAGTGTAAACCCATAACTTATGTTAATATAGTATTCCCTGTATTCTTTTAAGTATTTGTTGTTGGGTTTTCACTAGAAAAAAATTGCCGCTCTTCTTAAGTTACACTCGTAAGCAGTCGTATTTATGAAATTTTTTAACATTGCCCACTTTAACGAAATTTTCTAACCTTTCCCTTTTTTATTCCTCTGTATGAAACCAGTTTAACGTATTTTCAACTAAACGCCAGATGGAGAAGTATGTTCCGTACCTTCGATGTCCAGCAAATGTTATAGACACCGAAAATTGGTCCAGTTGCGTCGCCAATGGTTGTGTGAAAATCAGAGAGACGTTCGGAGAAAATGAAGAATGCATAACAGTTCCGGCGCAGTTTCAGAAAATCGCTAAAATGTATCCAGAAAACCCTGCGCTTGTGTATCAAGAAAATCACGAATGGAAAAAGATAAATTTTGAGTTTGTATTTGATCACACCCCCATCCGTCCCTAAAAAGAAAAGTTTCAATTGTTTCAATGCGAGTATTTGAAAAATTTAAAAAAAAAAAACTTTTTAGGATGTTTTATAGTAAATCACGAATAATTGCCAAAGCTTTCCTGAAGTTAGGATTGCGACGATATCACTCTGTGTGCATATTATCTGGAAATCGACCTGAATGGTTTTATGCAAATATGGCAGCCATTATGTGCGGGTATGAGACGAAGTTTTTTTAATCCGATTTTATTCTAACAAGTTTATTATTTATAAAAGGTACTTACAAGAGGTTTGTTAATTGTTGGTATGAATAAAATTTTCAAAATTTGAACGAAAGGGATCGCTGAAAAGAGCAGAACATGGGGTTTAGGTTCCTGACTCTGCGATTTGAAAGGTAGCAAATTTGAGACTGGTGACGGTTAGACTCCTGACCTAAAATGGCGATGCATTTCGGTTTGGTTAAATTGTTTCTCCAAGATTTGATTATGAAATTCATGTTAATGGACTATTGGTCACCGAATCTCGAGCATCCTCCTCTAAAATATCAATCTGTTTAAAAAATTTTGAAAATACATTCCGGTATCCTATTGTTTCACTTGTGAGAGATGTGTGTTCTGACTATTTAGGCGTATTTCACAGCAACACAAAATGACTAATAACAGTTTCTATAATTTGAAAAAAAACATTTATTTGAAATATCGTATATATAGTATCGTTTTTTTGTATTCTATCACAACTTATGTTGGAAACAACTTCTACCAGTTTTACTTCAAACTTTGGTTTAAATAAAAAATAGTATTTTACTCAACTAGTTAGCTATAAGAGTGATTGTTGATGATTTGCGTAGTTGCAGCTAGAGCTTGTAACCGCAACCATAACCAGAACAATAACCACTAAAAATATAAACTAACTGACAACATTGATTTGGGAACTGATAACCAAAACAAAAAATTTCACATAAACAATAACCGATAACCAAATCTCATAAAATGCTGAAACTATTAACCAAAAAAGTAACCAGAAAAAATTGGTTTTTATTGGTTTTTCTAAAATATCAATATTACTGATTATTTTCTTCAAGAATTATTAAATATTTCTTGGAAAATTATGAATTATTAATAATTTGACCTGGAGAAAATACTTTTTGTCAATTTTACCACGAATTTTGTCTCAACCAATAACCCGTAACCACAACCAATAACCAGTAAAGTTGTTTTGGTTAGTCAGAACAATAACCAGTAACCAAATAAGTACATTTTTAATTAATAACCAGTAACCAGTAACCAATATAGATTTTTATTGGTTCCTAGTAACCAATAACCCTAAAAAGTTTTTGTTACAAGCCCTATAGTTGCAGAACAGTCGATTATCATGAGTGGCTAACTAGTTGAGTACAATATTTTTTCAATAAATCCACCAAACAGAGGTTATTGTTTATTTGATTACATATGTCAACAACTTTAATTAACAGAATTTTATCAAATAATTAAATAATTAGGGAAAGGTGAAATTTTTGTTTATGGGGATTATTGTGTAAAACAGCCACTTTTTATGTTGACATTTAACTATTTGTGTACATGTATACAGTGTGTAAAGAAATGAAAAAAAAATTCTGTTGAGAAAAAACTCAATTTCTACACAAGTGAAAAAATGAAATTTTTTCAGTATAGAAACAAAATGCAGTTAAGAAAAGACTCATTTTTACATTAGTGAAGAAATGAACTTTTTTTCAACTGTTCCGAATCAAAAATCTCGAACATTGTTGACCAAAACCGATTCAATAATAACCTTTTTTTTAGTGTATGAGTTGAGAAAATACATTTTCTTCAATTCTTTGCCTGTTCTTTATTTTCAGATAGATAGGTTATAATTGGTCAGTATCTATGCCATATTAACGCATTATGTACTTACTTACTGCCATTGAAATTTTTTTGTTTATTTCAGAAAATTTTGTAAATTTACTAATAAATTATTAAAAATACTTGCTGAAATTCCAGGTATATTGCTACGTTTTTGAAGAATCATGTTATAGTGCTAAAATTTTTTTATTAAAATATCAATTTTGACTTCTCTACTTACCAGGTCAAATGCCGGTGTGTATCAACGCACATTAATTTCTTTATAATTTTTAAAATGCCTAATCTTCTAAAACATGTTTTTGCCTAATTAATTGAGTTAATTAATTTATGGCGTAAGCCTAGTAAACCGGTTATGAAAAGAGAGCTCTTTCGAATAGTATAGATGTACTAAAATAAATTAGAAGTAAATAATTATATGATTACAAATTATAAACAAGTTTCCACGGTTCTTCGTAAATTTTATAGAAAAATCGAAATTTTGTATTATTACAGAGGATTTTCTACAGGATTAAATGTTAGTAGTTCGGCTGCAGCTTGTTTGCACTTCATGAAGTCCACTACGGTTGATATAGTCATTGTTGAAAACGACATTCAGCTTGGAAAAATTGTTAAAATTAAGGAACAAGTTCCAGAACTTAAAATTGTGATTCAACTTTCAGCCGCTCAACTGGATAAATCGACACTAAGTGTACGTTATCATCTTATAACCAATTTTTATTTTTCTACATCACGATGATAATGAAAAAAAATTTCTATTGATGAAAAAAAAAAAAGGTGCGTGGATACTTTAAATAAAAAGCTAATACGTCATTAATTATTTAGTTTTTATTCAGCATATTATTGACAAAATTCATATAAATTAGAGAAAAATAATGTACTTAGACAAAAGAATCAATCGTCACATTCACCTTTCTACATTCATATTTTTTATTCTAATAAAGATTTAATAAACAGATTTAAACCTGCATAAATTGTTTCAGTGGAATGACGTTATGATCATTGGTAATCATGAACCAGACGATTATTTGGACGCAGTCATTTCCAGTCTAGCAGTTAATGAATGTTGTACTATCGTATTCACAGTAAGTCAAACCATGCACTTTAAGTGGTACATAGATATATTTTTTGCAGCTCTAGTCAATAGGCTGTAGGTATTTGATTTTAGGTAATGATAATGTTTGATAATTTTTTGTAGTCCGGAACCACGAGTCTGTCCAAAACCGTGATGCTGAGTCACGATAATTTGATATTCAACGCCAAAATGGTTGTCAAGTATTTGGGTCTACGTTTTGGTTGTGAAAAATTTTTGTCTTATCTTCCTCTCAATCATATTGCAGCTCAGGTTTGTAAGAGATTGTGGATAAAAAATTATTTTTCCTTCCTACGACGAATTCGTACGACTGATATCTGAAAATAAATCCTGGACTCGGATATATAATATGCTGATGATATGAGTATAAATTACTTTTAATCTGTTTATTTGAATGAGAAAATTACAGCCCATGCTCTATCCTAAATAAAAACACGTGACGTCATATGAGCAGGTGGATCAGGGAGAAAGGCTTCGAGGAAAATCTTAAGATGCACACTGTGGTGACTTCCTACCAGTTATGATGGGTGTATTCGACTCGCTGGTTGTGTGGCTAGTCCCTACCTATAGCAGAACAAACACACTTTTTGGTTCACGGGCTACGTGGTATACCACCTGTAGTTTTATTTTAACACTGAGCGAGGCTTGCACAATACAAGGTTGTGATTGTAGAAGTGCGCATGCGCTAATTGCCTGCCCTACACACACTATTCAACAAAGGCTGCATCCAAAATGACAATGGTTCTCATAGTTGATAAATACTAGTTTTGGCAATGCTCACTAGCTATGGTTGATGGTAATGGTGACTGATGGTAGTTTGGGGTATAGATGGTGACTGTGATTAGTGATTTTTGTAATAAGCCAAAAAGTACAACCTATAATAATAAGCTAATAATTTGTTAATCTGGTGGAAGATCATGGCCTAGAAATACCTTTTTTGGGATGATTCTGGGAGTTTAATCCCCTTCTTCTCCCATAACTTGGTACGTAGCAGTAAAGGATCACCCTTGTGGTCACTGGCTGTGGATCTTGGCTGTAGTTGGTCACCATAAATCAAGGGTGTAGCTAGAAAATTTTCCAAAGGTGGTAAAGCAAGTTTTATCAAAATAGAGATGAGTAAGGGGGTTAACAGGCAATGATATACCTGGGAATTTTCTGTATCGGGACTGGTTAATATGCCGCTCTCAACTGTAACAGGGCTGTACTCAGAATTTAAGTCAAGAGGAGATTTTATAGAGTGACAAGACAATTATTTTGCAAGGGAAGTGAATGAAAGAATATTTTTGGTGTATTCCGGGTTTGGGAACATTCTTTTATAGAGGACTGTTTTTGTTTTTTAGGTAGATGGTGGAGTTTCCAACAAATCTGGTGCATACATGAGGCCTTGGCCCTCATTGTTATTATTGTATAAATAGTTTGAAAATTAATTTCCTTTTCTAATTAAATCACTCTCGAACTCAATCACTCGGGAATGATACGCCCTTGTCCCCTATTTGCGCCACTGGTAACAAGCAAATTCGAAAGTCCAGTCACAGTCGATTTTATTGGCGGTGTAAAAAGTAGTTATTGAGTATTTTTTTTAATTTTCTAATGAAATTAATGTAAAGAAATTTATAATATTTTCAAGAAAAAAAATATTACCCATAGTTAGCTTTTATTAAATAAAAATATAATTTTAACTTACCTAACCGAACATAAGTAGATTTTGTTTGAACACTCAATTAAAAATCATGCTGGATAGCCCAACTTTTTCTAATTAGGTATATCTTCATTTTTACATAGTATCGTATCACCGATATAGGGATAAATAAATGAAAACCTCCACTTCTATTTCTTTTTTAGCTGGCCTTTTTTTTTTTTTTGTGAAAATTTGGGGGGCAGTTGCCCTTTCTACTCCATTTTGACTACGCCTTTGTTACAAACCAGGATTACTGAACTACATTTTTGTAAAAGTTCTAAACTAACAATAAATTTTTATAGTAAAATTTTTTTCAAAATGCTATATTATACTATAGGTAGGTAATTCATTTCATGATGACAAGACATTTCTGTGATGATAATATTATGTTTTTTTGTTTTTCAGAGTTACGACTTCTACGTAGCATTGATTTGCGGAGCTTGTGTTTACTGTCCGAATAAAGATGTTTTGAAGGTAGAAACTGAGAATTTTCATAAACACACGTAGGTAATAAGTAGGAAGAAAGAACTGATCCAAACTGGGAGAAAACTCAAAATTAGATGTGGTTTGGTGAAGTGGATCTGAAACGCTATGGTTGTATATTTAGCAGCGTAAGGTCGACGTGGCATTCAATCCACATAACGGTAGTTCCCTTGGAGTGACGCATTCTCAAGTGTAAATAAATATTTCAAGTGGGTGTGAAGTTCAATACGACGAGAGAACGTCGCCTCACATACAATCCAAAGTGAGCGGCGTTACTGGCCTAATCAGCTCCATTTCAATAGGTGGAGTTAGCTGCAGATAGAGTGAGTATACGTGTAACCGTTGGCGTAGCAAGAAGAATGTGGGAGAAGCTAAGCCCTCTAGCGAGTTTCTTAGCCCCTCAGAGTTTTTCAAAAAATACCTAGTAAATGCAGTCAACCGTATTGTATTAAGAATAATAGCCAATACCTTGCTGAAATAATGAAAACGACGAATGTAACTGTTCTTTCTATCAGGCCTGCCGAAAGCGGGTTTTTTTTACGAACTAGTATTTAAAACAAAAAAATAAAAAAAATAAAAAAATTTAATTCTCTGGGAAAAATGTCTAAAAATATAGATGTAAGTGAATGACTTGATTTAAGTAATTAAAAGCCAATTTGCACAAGATAAAATTTTAACTTTAATGTTGTTTCAAATATTACAAGTGAAATTGGAATTTTAAAAGACGATAGTTTCGAATGCAAGACAAACACTTAGATGTGTACAAAACGACGATCGTGAATCGAATAACGAGAGGGTGAAGTACAGAAATAAACTTGACCTAGAAAATGAAATGATAAGATGGTGAACTCGGATGAAGGTGGATGAACTTAGACAATAGATATGAGCAACGAAACGAAGGCAAACGAACGAAATATAAAGTGGTGAACGAAATGTGGAAACAGACAAGTTGTGACAGAAAAGTGAAGCATGTGTGAGAGTGAAAATGTGATTTGAAATCGAACGAAATGAAAATTGGAGGCAAAATACGAAATACACGAAAGCATCAAAGTGTTATAAAATAAGCTAAAGGAATTAAGTAAAGGCTTATTTTACATCCCCACACCAAGCAAAAGACGACACAAAAGGATAAAGCTTAGACACATGAAAGATATTTGATTCTTTCTTACGGAATCCAGAGTCAACTTCGAAAATTACTTTAGAAATCTTATTAAGAATTGGAAAAGGTCCAATTCGAAGCTCTTCTAGCTTATTACGATTTAATGAGTTACCATGGGCAACATAAACCAAATCACCAACTTTAAATTCATGATCCTGTCTTTTTTTATCAAAAATTTTTTTATTTTTCAAGTGATTTGATTGCGAGTTCCGGAAAGCAGTTTCTCTGTCATCTTTTAAATTTTCTTTTTTATTTTCCAGCAGGTTAGGAAGTATTTTAAATTTTACATTATTTAACAAATAATTCGGACTAAATTTAGTGACAGAGTGAATAGTGTTGTTGTACTCATTAATACATTCATCAAACAAAACAGACCAAGGCCTCTTTAAGTTTACTTTATTTTCATTTACTTTACAGCGAAGTCTGTTTACAAGCGTTTGATTAAGCCTTTCGTTTAAACCATTAGAAGAAGGAGTATCAACAGCAGTAAAAATTAAGTTAATATTCTGATTCTTAGTGAAATTTTTAAATTCTGCAGAATTTATACTCGAGTACTGATCAGTGAGCAAAGTCTGAATCTTATTGCCTTTTTTTAAAACTAAATTTAATAAATTAATAAAGTCTGCAGGCTTCTGAGTTTTCGAAGTAATGGCAAATGCATATCTAGAAAAATGATCAACTAAAAGGTGCACATAACGTTTACTCGAGTTGTTACCTGAAAAACCACCGATGGTATCCATGGACATGATCTCAAACGGCTTACTGGCTGGACCTAACTGTGACAGGCGACCAAAAACAGCAGGAATACGAGATTTATTTTTGATACAAATGGAGCAGTTTCTACAAAATTGTTTAATATAACTTCTAATTTTAACGTTATGAAAGAAAGGTACCAAAGTAAGCTCCATTTGTTTAGGCCCTATATGTCCTAATTTAATATGAGTGTTTTTTATCAATTCTTTTAAAAACTCATCAGAAATAATTACTTTATCAGAGTTTTTGTATCTATGAAATAGGACATTATTTTTATTAATTACGTTAATTTTTTTTGAGATTACGTTAAATTCTTTTTCTTGATCAGCAATTAAATTTTTAAGTTCCAAAAAATTTACAACCTTTAACTCTGAATTAGCCTCATGAGGCTCTAAAATTGGATTGCGAGACAAACAATCAGCTTCTTGGTTTGAAGAACCAGGAACATATTTTACTGTAAAATTAAACTGTGACAAATGTAACATTAACTCTCGAAGTTCATCATCAAATTTAGTATTAATTTTGAGATTTTCTAGAGGCTTGTGGTCTGAAAATACTTGAAAAGTTAATGGTAAAAGTAAATGCCTCCAGTACATTAAGGATTCTTTAATAGCTAGACATTCTAAAAATAAGGCTTTTTTTTTTTTTTGAACTTCATTTAATTTTTTTGAAAAGAAAGCTACTGGCTTAAAAATTCCATTATCCTGTTTTTGCTTAAGAACTGCACCTATTCCTTCCAGACTGGCATCTGTTTGGACAATAGTCTCTTTTTTTGGATCATAGATCGCCAGGCACGGTTCAGAACATAAACAATTTTTAACAAAATTAAAACTTTTTTCACATTCATCGTTCCAAATAAAAGCAGCATTTTTCTTTAATAAATTATGAAGAGGGGCTAATAAAACAGAGGAATTTTGAATATAGGAACGATAAAAATTTATTTTACCAAGAAATTGCCTGACTTGTTTAACATTAATGGGAGGAGGAAATTCTCTAATAGGTAAAACATTATCAAAAATAGGCTGAATAGAATTATTTTGAATAGTATGGCCTAGATATTTTACTTTAGATTGAGCAAAATTGCATTTTGACAAGCTTAACCTAAAACCTTCTTTTTGGACAGCTGCTAAAAGCTTTCTTAGGTGTACCAAATGCTCATCAAAATTTTTTGAAAATACTAATATGTCATCTATGTAATTTACACAAAAATCATCTAGGCCATTTCTTCTTAACACATTTCTAAGAATACGTTGAAAAATTGCCGGAGAGGTCTTAAGGCCGAAAGGAAGACATTTCCAATTATAATGACCAGTCTGGGTGACAAATGCAGTCTTATACCTATCCTTTAGTCTCAAAGGAACAGACCAGAAAGCACTATTGATATCAAGCACAGAAAACCACCGACAATCTCTGGCCTTTATTATTAAGTCCTCAATAAGAGGGAAAGGTTGACTCTCAGGAATGATTAACTTATTTAAAGCTGAAAAATCAATACACAACCTATCTTTCTTCTTTGACCCATCACTGTACTTCTTATAGGCTAAAGTCACTGGAGCAGCAAAAGGAGAAGTAGACTCTTCAATCAGACCTGCACTAAAAAGCTTACTAATTTGACTTTCAATCTCCTTTTGATCAATGATGTTACAGCGATAGGGTTTTCTATAAACATATCTATGTTCAGACAACTTAATATGTGCCTCATGATCTTTAACCTGACCAACATCAAACTTATCTCTAGCAAAAGCATTGTTAAACTCATTGATAGCCTTATTCACGAGGCACTTTTTATCAAAATCTAAATGGTCTAAATTGGCTTGCAGTTGGAGATAGTTAATAATTGGTTTATTAAAATTGCCATAGTAAAATTTTTTTGTATTAAGTTTCTGAAAAACATTTAATTTCTCGTCCTGGCAAAGACAATACTCTTTAATCAGATCAAGTCCAATCAATAACTCGTGATCAAAATCCTCATTATCTAAAACAAATATCCAAACAAATCTTGATTTCTTAAAAATTTTTAACTTTACTTTAGCGATACCACAAATTTTTCCATAGCCACTGACCATTCTGAAGGAGACATTATTCAGTTTATAAAAATCGATTTTCAAAAATTTCAACATGTTCTTACTGATAGCAGAAATATTAGAGCCAGTATCATAAGTCCCCTTGCAGAAATAATTTCGATTTAACGTTACGTTAACTTTAATCAGTGGCTGCAAAATTAGTTTTTTAATTCATCATCTGAAGTTACTGGAGATTCTAATTCTAACTTATTAATAACTTTTGGAGTTGAAGACTCCCTATTCTTGAACCAACAATTAGCTTCGGTATGTAAACGACGATAACCTTTACTCAAACAGTTTGGGCATGGTTTCCTGTCCGCAGAACCAGAGGCCATCTTCTCCGAGGATTTATTATTAAAAACTTTAGACTTGTTAAATTTATCATTGCTGGAACTAGAGACCAAATTAGAAAAATTTTGAGTTTTACTTTTACCATCAAAAATTTTATCCTCGGACTCGAATTTTTTTAACTTAGAATGCAAAATTTTAATGGACACAACTGAATTACGGTTAAGTGAATTTTGGATATGAGATGGTAAACCAACAACTATCAAGTCCAACATAACAAGATCAGACAGACTCCTATCCAAATCTAATAACATTTTTTCTTTTCTTACCGCATAATCGATGTAAGAACCATTCAAATACTTAAAGTTGAAGGCATAACGAATCGGCTTCCAGGATGTATCACCAAAAGTAGAAATTAGATCTGCCTTCCAAGATTTCCAATCAGCAGTGATACCCAACTTCCTCTGATTTACCGCAAACCAATCTGACATGGAACCATCCAGACATGACTTGAAAACTTCGATTTGTTTTTGACCAGTGAGAGAAAAGCGAAGACATTCTTTTTCGAACAGCTCACACCAGGACTCAGCATTTTTATTTTTGGGCGAAAATTTCTCCAACAAAAAGTGTTTTAAAATTTCTTTGAGCGACTCCTCTCGAGAACCAACAGGCTTAGCATCGGAGAGACCGGACTCATTGTGACTGCTACTGACGACCCTCGCCTCAGGCAGCAAATAGTTATTGAAGACAAAATTGCCATCCTCATCTTGATACAATTTAAGAACATCCGGAGGTAGAGTGACATTGACGTTTCGATATTGGCCACGATTACGAATAACACTGACCGCAGACTTGATAGAAGGCAGCTCAGCCAAAGATTTATGAAGACCAATTTTCTGGAACTCATCAGGAAAACTGAACCAAATATCGTCACCCACAACACGGACACGTTTGACAGAAAGTACGGTGGTTTTATCAACACCTTCAGCAACTAGTAAAAATTGACATTTGACAGAAGTCATGACGAACAAAGTTTTTATGTGGAGTTACAAAGCAAAAAAAGCAAAAAGAACTCGAAAAAATTTTATGGAGTTTCACAGCAAAAAGCAAAAGAACTCAAAATTAGGAAATAAAATTCCAATTTGTAAGTGAATGACTTGATTTAAGTAATTAAAAGCCAATTTGCACAAGATAAAATTTTAACTTTAATGTTGTTTCAAATATTACAAGTGAAATTGGAATTTTAAAAGACGATAGTTTCGAATGCAAGACAAACACTTAGATGTGTACAAAACGACGATCGTGAATCGAATAACGAGAGGGTGAAGTACAGAAATAAACTTGACCTAGAAAATGAAATGATAAGATGGTGAACTCGGATGAAGGTGGATGAACTTAGACAATAGATATGAGCAACAAAACGAAGGCAAACGAACGAAATATAAAGTGGTGAACGAAATGTGGAAACAGACAAGTTGTGACAGAAAAGTGAAGCATGTGTGAGAGTGAAAATGTGATTTGAAATCGAACGAAATGAAAATTGGAGGCAAAATACGAAATACACGAAAGCATCAAAGTGTTATAAAATAAGCTAAGGGAATTAAGTAAAGGCTTATTTTACATAGATATATCCCGAATACGGCACTGAACGCAGATGAAATTTTCAATTTTAAAAAGATTTTCGTACCATAATCTTGTTCTTTTTTTTTTTTTTTTCAAATCAAAATTTAAATTACTTACACTATACACACAGGGGAAAATGGGTTTTGCATAAAAATTTGGGATTCAGATGAATTGGCTAGCTACGCCTACGGGTGTAACCATTACCTTGGGTTACAAGCACAGTCGTGTTGTACACCATCATTACATTGAAGTTATTAGTTCAGAATTTAATAGATATAAGATTTTACGACCAATCATTGAAAAACTAACAATATAAATAATTTTAGGGCCATACTGTCCTAGTTTTTCTTCCTATCCCGCAGAGGTATATAATAGAACTAGTTCAAACAAAGAAAGAAATTCTCTTCGTATTAGGCCTATCTTCAAAATTGACGATGTTATAGGCCTTTGAAAAGTGATGAAAAAGAAAATTTCTCAAAAATTGAAAAATTGAAAAAAGAACCTCTTGAAAGTCACTCCGAAACTTAAATGGAGTCAAAATTGTATTCAATCGTCTGAGAAAGAAAAAAAAGTATATCTATAAAACAAGTTGCGTAATGCACGTTGAAAGGCAGTTCGGCAAATTGAAGATAGGCCTAGTGCAAAGGGAACTTTCTTATTCATTTTAACGAGTTCTTTCATACCACCGCAGGTTAAAACAGAAACCGGGACACCCTGTATGTGTTTATGTATAGAGATAATTGATAATAGAAAAAATGTCAGAATTACTAATAATAATTATCGTTTGTATTTGTTCCTTATCATATACTATAATACGAGCAATAATTGTGTGTGTGTGTGTGTGTGTGTGTATGTTAACATGTTATGAAGAACTAGACCTACGATGTTGCTGAAAATTACAGAATCTCTGATATTTGGGAATGAAAAAACGATCTACGTAGGTCTCAAGTTTGAGAATATTTGTTGAACAGATATATGAGCCCATGAGCATATGAATATGCTAAAGGCACAATAAGCTACGTTTTACACGACGTACATTGAGGCCAGCCACCCCCACTCCATTAAACCTACACATCCCATTTAAAATACATAGAAAATATGCGTTTCTACCCGAATTTTTGGCCATAATTCTCTCATTTATTGAGATAGGTAATTTTTTGAAATAAATAAAATTTTACAGATTTCAAGGAATGAAATGAGCTCAAGAACAAGAAGTTTGAGCGATTAGAAGCAGGAAAATTTGAATGGAATTGAATTTTCGTATTTTTGAAGTGGTAATATTAGCTTTCATTTGACTGATAATGTAAAATATAGAAAAGTGGTTACTGTCGATATGAAATTATGAAATATATATGTACCTGATGAATTTAATACTTGTGATACCCATGTAGTTAAGATCATTGAAAATTTTAATTGTATTTATACAGATTTCATTATAAAGTATTTTTCACCAACTGATTAAGTAAGGAAAAGAGTAAATTTATTTAAAATTAACATTCTGAAATTACATGCTTTATTTAATCTTAAATTCACCAGGTGCGTATAGTTTCACATAGACAGTAACCACTTTTCTATATTTTACATTATCAGCCAAATGAAAGCTAATATTACCACCTCAAAAATACGAAAATTCAATTTTATTCAAAATTTTCTCGGCTTCTAATCGCTCAAACTTCTTGTTCTTTAGTTCATTTTATTCCTTAAAACCTTCTCTAAAATTTTATTTATTTCAAAAAATTACCCGTCTGATAAATTCGGGTAAAAACGCATATTTCCTATGTATTTTCAATGGGATGTATACGTTTAATAGAGTGGGGGTAGCTGGCCTCATTGCACGTCGTGTAAAACGTAGCTATTGTGCTTCTAGTATATTCATAAGTTCGTTGTATGAGCATCTCAGTCTATCCATCAGCGGCAAGTGATAACAATGAAGGATGAAAAATTGATTAACACTAAAAATAACGAACAAAAAGCGAATTTTGCTAGACCTAAACTGCGTATGATTATTATGATTTGTGACTAATAAAGTATGAGCTAAATATTGCGATATTAATTCTCGAGATATAATATACGATAATAACAAACGATATACATAATAATTATATTGCTGAAATTCTCCAGATTAATTAGAAGTAACAAAATTTTCTCTTTTCCTACATCCGAACAAAGCTCGGTGAACCAGGTAGTGTTACTGAAATGACGTAAATCATTAGCAAAATAGCACTCCAGTATTCAAGTCTTTCTTGAGGATTAGAATCCTTTTGTACATAGATACTGCCCTCAAGTTTCTTTCATACTGACATACTGTATCCCTGAAAAAAATAGCGAGATACTCACCGGATATTGTATTCACAAGTCTGACAAAAAATGTTTTTTGTCAGTTGAAAGTATATTTTACAAGCAAAATAAAATAATGTTATCTCAGATACAGAGATTTTTAGACGACTCAAAAAAAGTATTGGGTGCAGTATCGTACAAGTATCATTCATGCGAATGATGCAGTAATATATGTATTTATATGCATCGTCAATTTCTAAGATATGTGTGTCTCTGTGTAGAAAGCAAAGACGAAATTTTTAGGTGGGCTGTTGGAACTGATGTCAAAATGCAAGTGAATAAACAGGAATGAACCAATATCTTTTGTAACCCTTAGGTAATTTTATCCCTTCACTGTATGACATGCGTGTGGTGAAATCAAAGATGAGTTATCTGGTTGCATACATACACAACCAAACACCAAATATTCATTAAGATTAGGGTGTACCGATTCACTGGGTAACGTCATCACATATAACTATACACTTTTCTTAGCCTACTGGAATGCACTGGTAGAAAAATATTCTCTCTCTGTTGAAGTGCATTGAATCATTCACTTCTCACTATTTTCTATACGCACATATGCAAGTGCTTGAGCACTCGACGAATGTTTTGTTGAGCATCTGATAATGGATTAAGTAGAGCTTACGAAAAAGTCTGTGTGTGTAACTTTCACCATTTGTTATTGTATTTTTGTCTCTCAAGTTTTGAAACTTTCTTAATAAGGCTTTCTAAATTATTGTTTAGGTAGACTCGACTATTTTTACTCAATACTCGAGAGAACTGAACTAAAACAAGTTTTGGTTTTGTTTCTGTTTTTTTTTTTGTTATGTCAAGGAAGATATTATTCCTCTGCTAAGGTTTGTCAGGCCAACAATTTTCTTCGGTGTACCCAGGATATGGGAAAAAATCAAGAATTGTTTGAAAACTATGGAAAAAAATCAAGAGACTGGACCAAAATCATGGTTGCTGAAAAGAGCAATGTCAGTTGCTCTGGCCTATCGCGAAGAAAACTCCATGTGGTACGATTTAATAGATCAAAATTGAATATTCAAACTTGATAACCGAAATATTATGTGCTGGACTAATCTTGCAAACATTTCAGGTTAACTGTGAAAATGTTAGAGAACAAGCTCCACCAGTATTTAATTCTTAACCAATATAAAGAGGCTGTTGGTCTAAACGAATGCAGAATCAATCTTTCTTTGGGTGCACCGATCTCAGTAGATGTGAAAAAATACTTGATGAGTTTTGATATTGCTCTTGGTGAGGTAATTCATCGATGATTTTCTCAAGATTTTGCATCCGAGTTTAATGTTTTACCCTAAACACATACACACACACAAAAAAAAGAAAATAAAAATGAGTAGATTTCCTATTAAAAGTTGAAAACTTATTCACAAATAAGAAAGAATGTAGATTTCACATGAATTTACGAGATTGACTATTTTTTGAAATTTTTGTAAATTTCAAGAAGAATTTCAAATAAATAGTCCATTAGTCAAGGCATGCGATGATGGAATAAAAACACACCTTTTTTTTATCAAAAAGATGTTGAAAAGTTGGAATTCATGGGCAATGTATAAGTGGAGTTTTTTCTTTTCAACAGCTAGACTATATAATGATAAAATCAACAATATTTCATTACTCTATTATGCAGGCCTATGGCATGTCTGAATGTAGTGGTGGTCATATTATCAGCGCCAGAAAAGACATTCGATTACACAATTATGGTAAGACATTGCCTGGAGTGTGCACAAAAATCGACGAACCTGATGAGAATGGAATTGGAGAGGTACGGTACATATTCGGCAGAAAATAGTCGAATATTTACGGCTAAATTTTAAATTTTCATTTTAACTTGTAGCTTTGTATATACGGACGCCACGTGTTCATGGGTTACTTGAATGATAAGTCAAAAACTGAAGAAACCATCGATAAGGAAGGATGGTTACATTCGGGTGACCTCGCCTGTCACGATAAGAAATTAGGTTATCTAATATGTGGAAGATTGAAAGTACGTGTTCCTACATAATGCAGTAGGTACCTATTATCCACAAGCATAAATAAGTTATTCAATTATGATTTTTTTTCTGAAATGTTACTATTGTAGGAACTGTTCATAACAACGGGAGGTAAAAAATTGTCTCCAATTCTGATAGAACAAGCTGTGAAAAACGAATTACCTATGGTTAGTGAAACAGTTATCGTTGCTGATGGGAGAAAATTTGTATCCTTATTAATCACCCTGAAAGTAAGTCTTTTGGTGGGGCATTTTGAAACCATTTTCAGTAATCTGATTCAATTTTTAAAACATTTTAACCCATATGATTAACACATCAAGTTGAATCTTATAATGATGGAGAAAAGCCAAAAGTAAATGGAATTCTAGTTTTATTTTACTTTTGGTTCCCTGGTAGGTACTAGTAAAGAGCGAAAGCATTATCAAAACCAAAACCATAGTGGACTCAGTCTTGTTCTCGGTCTGGCATCAGTAACATTTTATTCTTAGTCTTTGTCTTCTACAGTAAGTCATGGTCTTTCTCTCATGATTTTCACACAGGTATTATTAATGACTCGATTAAACTTAACATTCATGTCGTTCCAAAATATATAAGAGCTCAACTTACCATTAATACTAATAAATGATCAAATAAGCAGAAAAATAAAAACTTAATCACTCTCTATTAATACTTATTGCAGTTGGGTGGGTCAAATTCAATAGTAGTGTATATTTAAAACATAGAAAATTAATAATTTAAGAAGCAGATGTGAATCATATATTTTCTCTATGTGTCTACCAGGTTTGTGACACATCGGAATATCAGGGATTGAGAAACAGAAACCGAATTTTTTAAAATAATTAGAAGCCATATTTCTTTGCATTGGAAACCAAAAATAAATGGAAACACCAAAATTTCAAAATGGAAGACGAACTGGAAACAACTAACCAATTTATTTCAAGACCAATAATGGAAATGTAATGGAAACCAAATGATCAATTGTTTCCATTTCTGTTTCTCACTTGATTAATTTCTGATTTGAAAGAAAAAAATAGAAAAAAAAAAAAAATACTTTTGGAGAAATATTGAAAAAATATTTAAACAGGATTTGGAAAATTGTAAATATGTCTATATAACTCTATTCATGGTAAGAAGTGCGTGATATCATAAACCATATTCACATTTTTCTGCTTGAAATACGATGTTTGTTTACTCTACAAAATGATGCTTATCATTGCATAACAATGTGCAACGATACCTTTTCCTTTCTCCCTAACCAATCGTCATGTCTATTGGTGATTCTGACATCACACCATTCTAACGGAGTTTAGGAAAAATATTTTTTTAAATGGAAATGGAACAAGAAACAGAAGCTGAATGAAAAATTTTGATAAAACAAGGAAACATAATGGAAACAGGAACCAAAATGATTGAAATGGAAACAAAAAATAAATAACTCTATGGTAAATTTTAAAAATTCAACTGACAGAAACAAAATTAAAAAAGGTAGCGTTCCTCAATCCCTACTGAAAACACTCGATAAAACATCCTCTTTGTCTGACCACAGACGTAAGTGCCTTGTGCTTTGTGCTTGTGACTTATTAGGAGAATCAGACCATAAAATATCGCATGCAGGGTTATAATGACTGCAAAATACACTTCATTAGCGAGTAGGTAAGTACATATTTTGCACTACATAGGTACTTACCCACTGTAAACCAGTCTATACGATTCGGTAGCCGCACACTGTCTGTGTATGAAAAGTGGGCTTAAAGTTCAAAGCACCGACAATATGGGGCCAGCTGCCATACACTACAGATTTTTTCCATTGAGAAATGGGTTTTTCTAATGCATTGAATAAGTTTCACAATGGAAAAATTCTGTACGTTTGGCGGCTCTGAGTATGGGTCTGAAAACATTAGGGCGAAGCCTTACAGGAGGGTGGTCAGGATAAAGTCCTCACAGTAAAATAAAAATCAATTAAATCGAAAAGTGAACTACTCATTTTTCTCGTCAACGTTTTTATTATTTTTCATTATCCTCATAATATTCTTCATGCAGACAACAAAGGTCATTTTGATGATCATTGTCCACGTAAATAAATAAATGAGATATTATTCATTATAAAATCTATTCACAGTGTGAAAAAAATGTGGAAAATGATCAGCCGTTAAATGAGCTTCATCCGGATTCGAAAGCGTGGTGTCAATCCGTTGGCAGTTCTTGCACAACAGTATCTGCTATTCTGAGGGAAAGTCCTCCGCATGTGCTCGAAGCTCTGCAACAAGGAATCGATCGAGTCAATGAAAAAGTTTGCTCATCTATTCAGCAGATTCGTAAATTTACCGTTTTACCTCGTGAATTTTCAGTAGCATCTGGAGAACTGAGTAAGAAAACATGATTCACATAAAATTCTAAATTTATGAGATAATCAACTTTTTAGTTTAAGAAAGTAACAACAACGTTTTAAAATTAAGGTTATTTGTAATTACCTACCTATAATAGGCTGCAAAAGTCACAGCTAATGTTTAAACTCAATTGAAAAAATTTTAAGAATGCCTACCTAGCCTCAATAATTCGTTCCCTCGAAGTAAATAATAAATCTTCTAGAAAGCCTATCATTTTGTCGATGTGAACGTCTGTCAGTCTCTGTAATAAAATCTATTAATGAAATAAATAAAATTATTACGAAATTTCACAAACATATTCTCATAGTTTTCGTGCACAAATAATTCGTATCCATATTGTTTGTTACAAGGTGAAACGATGAAATTGAAACGATACGTGATTTACCATAAATACAAAGAGGAAATTGATAGGATGTACTCGCAGTGAAGAATGCAGCAGACCTGCGCTTTGCAGATACCTACTTAAAAAACCATTTGTCAAAATAATGGTGAAAGGTGGTACCTAATAACTGTACACACACCCAGTCGCCACAATGAAAATATAATGTTAATAATCACTAAGCATATTATACGAAATACGTTACCTATACGTGACGATATTATTATAACTACTATACACTATGTAGACCAAAGATCGTTCACTCATCATTTTGGTAAGATTGTTACCTTTCTCAAAACCATTTCACCCTTGTAAAAAAAGAAAAAAAAAAAAATCTCGACCTACTATTTTTTTTTTTGCCTTCTATTCTTAGTTTTTAAAGTTGAATGTTTGTTTATTAGAATGATCGTTATAATAAACAATTGGAGCGCAAACCGCAGATATCATTTTTTTTCCATTTTTTTTTTTTTGATTTTGTTTTATTTTTTCGAACCTCCTTGCGAATGAGAAGCGTATATTCGTAAGGGAGGATATCTGAAGTACGTTCGCGAACGAATTGTTCGTTGTGGATTTTATGGAAGATGAATTACTATCTAGCTCGGAAATTCAGCACTAGCTTTTTTACGGTGTACGTTCTTTAGTTTGTAAAATTTTCACCAACTGAAACAATGGTGTACCTATATGGGTAGGTAGGTATTTTATTTTATTTTTTGTAAGATAACAAAAAGGAAAATTTGGGAGTCGAGTAAAATAATTCGGCTTGAGGTATGACGATAAAAAGAGAAATCGTAGAAAAAAACAGATTTATTGAATTTATTTTTAGAATTCATCAATTAAAATATGAAAATTCACGTCAGTTCTCAAGGTCATATATTCGGAAGTCCCAAGATTAGTCACTGGGGGTTCTTCATTATAATGTCCAGGCACACTTAGAAATTTGAAAAATTAACTTCAAAACGATTAATTACCTACTTCTATTTTTACTAACGTGTAACGATTAATTGACTCATTACCCTAAGGTAGGTAGGGTAATGTCGAAGTGATAGTAATAAGACGTAATGAGCCGCCATTTTGAGTTGTTCTATTCAATTATTTTTGTAACGTCATTAATTACTTATTACCTATATATATTTAGAAATATAAATAATTGATAATAACAAAATAAATTCAAAATGACGGCTCATTATCATCATTACATGAGCCTGCCTTGGCATAAAGTACTTTAATAAAGGTACTTTCTTCTGTAACTGGTCGAATTGCTTTGAAGGAGACCTTAATTAATTCAAATAAATAAATAAATATCATGTCAAGTGTATTTGAATAAACTGGTTACTTTCAAAAAGCTGAAAAGTCCCTTTTTGCCATTTTTAGGGGACAAAAAATGAAGTTTACCTGCAAGTGTAAATTCAGGAAATTAATTAAATTGTAGTGGACAGTAGTGGAACTACGTTCTGAGAGAACCAGTTTCAGTTAATATCATGAGTGCAGCTTAAATTAGTGCGTAGATGGTTGAAAAATGAACAGTGAGGGGAGTTATTCCACAACAAACCAAGTTTTATCAAGAAATTACCTTGCCGTATCACATTTTTGTTTTTTTTTTGTTTTTTTTTGGTGTGGGGTTATATAGTTATTATGTTTTGACAAAAAAGTAATGTTCAGTTAATGAGAAATCAGTGACATACCTAATTTTTTTTGGTACTGATCAATTATTGACTGAGAGTTGAATGCTTCTGAGGACATACGTATTTTCTATACCAAATTTGGTGTTGAAGAATGATTAATTGAGATATCATCTTTTACCAGTTTCTAGAATTGGTTTTCTTTTATCATACCTAATTCTGAACTCTAAACTGCCATAATGTGGCGAAAATATCAGTTTTTGATGTGTGAACCTCTTGGCGCTTGGTGTAGTATTCTAGTAGGGGGCCAAAACGAGAATTACAATTGCAACTCGTACATCTTACAATATTGTAACTGTTGGTGTGTACGTGTGTGGTTGTGAGCATGCGCCTTGGACACCACACAACCATACTATTACGTGTACACATCAATCCTTCATGAGTCTTCATTTGTAACTCACGCCTTTTATTTTTCTGTTCAAAATAACCATATTAAAACAAAGGTAGTCTAAAATTTTTTTTTCAAATTGTCGATATTGAAACTCGAGATTCGTACAGTTTTCATGAACCTATACCTACCTACACTCATAAGCTAATGATTTTGAATTTTATCCATTGATTTCATGACGAGAATTAATAGTCAGTGTACTGTATTCACTCATAATCTAAGATATATACTTAGTTTCTTAATTGCGTTCCCCTATACGCAACCAGTAAGTTAAATGAAAAAGAATTCAAAAAAAGAGAAGGAAAATTGAACAAAGAATCGATTCAGCCAACCAAATTTACCTCTTCAGTAACGAAAAAAAAAAAAAAAACAAAAAAAAAACAAAAAAAAAAACAACTTTAAGGGTTAAAAGAGGTTTCGAGTGAATAGCATTTCTTTCATATCTCACTTGTTCCGTTATAAAAATTGTTGAAACTTTTCTATAGACATCCGTTCGGATCCATTTCTCTTTTTTTTCTCCTCATTTTCTTCCTTCCTTTCTTTTTATTTTTTTCGACAGTTGTTTAAGTTCATTTTGCCATTTTTAATTACTTTTACCGTTTTTATAATATTCTTGTTTTTGAGAAAAAAAAAGAAAAAAAGTGAACATCCTCATTTTGGCATGATGAGATGCGATGAAGACTAAATAATCGAAGCGAGTGAAAAAAAAAAAAAAATTGAAAAATGCGAAGTAAAAAAAAACAATATGTTTGCTGCAATTACGGAAGTATCATATATGATATGACAATAATTTATTTTCTTAATCGAATTATTATTGTGTTCGCGTTAAAATGAAATTAAAATTGAAAAATTTACGAGTTTTAATCTTTCACGAATCGTAAATGAGAAAAGAATGGAGGCTGAGTTATCTATGCTGTACCATAAGCTTAAAATTTTCTTTCAAATAGCCAAATAGTTATTTGTGATACCTATATTATTCCAACATTTAGAAGAATTTGGATTCAGTCGACCTAACGGTTCACGCATAGAAGTGATTTGAAAAAAATCTTAAACTATTTCAAAGAAGAAAAGATAAATTCCAGACGAACCTGAGAAGCTTCACAAAAAGCAGGCTTGCTATTATTTTATAACATTACAACGCAATAATTCGTTGTGAATTTCTCTGACACTTCATTTTAAATATAATTTTTATCCAGTATTCTGTCAAAAAATTTTGAACTTTTTATTTTTTTCTATTGTACTTATTTATTTATTATTTTTTATTTTTTAATTAAAAAAATTATTTTTTTTTGTAGTTGAGAAACCTGAATTTTCTATCGTGGCTTGCTGCGTTGGAGTTTTCCTTTTCTTTGCTAATTTTTCCATCTTTCGAAAGTTGTATTTGAAATTTTGTTGTAAAAAAGTTGGTCACATTGTGAATTTCTCCTTGAATGAAATGTTTCGAAGAGCCACTACTTGTGTAGAAAGCCTCTAAGTCAAGTATGCGCATATCCCATCAACTGTCCAGGGAAAACTACATGTAATTTCTGATAATTTCATTTTTTCGTCACATTTATCGATTTAAATTCAATAATCCGATGAGAAATTCTTTTCAATTATCCAAATAATTTATTTCATGTGATTACAATATACTCCATAATTGAGAAAAATAATTTCGTATTTTGCCACTGCCTGTTGAAATAACAAAGAGACGTAAAGAAATAATTGAAACTGGATAGAAAACGGCGTATGCGTCTACATATCTTAGAGGTTCTTTAGCTTAGGTATTTATATACAGGGTGTCCAAAAAATCGTCTCCCAAGCTAAATGGGTCTTGTACAACTTACTGTGAGAAAAAAAAGTTCCTGTTAACATGGTCTTTGAAATTCGTTGTTTCAGATACACAAAGCTCTCAAATTTTCAAAATTTTCGCAGTTAAATTAAATGAGGAAGTTCGAAAAATTCTTCAAATTTGATTTTCGATGAGTGCATCTCATCGTACTCGTCGAGTACATTAAAAAACGTTCTTTCGACGTGGTCACTATCTTCGATACCACTTATAAAGTTGAATTTATATTTTGAAATCGGAAGAAATTTGTTGAAATTTTAACATGTCTAATGTTCATTTTTTTTTTTTAGATTCGGAAAAAATAAAAGTTCCACTGCTCGTATTCGAACTCGCGACGCTACTTTTGTACGGTTTGTCCTACCATTTTTTGTGAATTTTTCCTTCGAACGAATGAATATGCAATCTATTCGATATCCGCGTGAAAGAGCCTGTATCTCTGAAACAACGATGCTAAAAAAAAATGATTTAATAGGAACTTTTTAGCTCGTCTCCGTGAATTCCAGGTACAACACACATTTGACTTGGGAGACGGTTCTCGGACACCCGTATACCTAGAAAATAAAACTGGATGATACAGGCGTGTAGGACAATTTTAATACGACTAGAACTAGACAGAAAAAAACAACTTAAAAAAAAAATAGTCCGCGCCAATTCACGTCAAATTTCACACTTAGATTAGATACCAGTAAGTGTGCGGTTAGAAACACTCGTGTTTCGATAGGTAATTTAAAGGTTGTTGCCAACACGATGTTTATCGTAACTTCGGCCGCCGGTATTTACATAAATATACGATAATTACGCGATGACTTTTGTTTTTCGAAAAAATGCTCAACCTACAATCTGTCCATCACCCTTATAATACGTTCGGTAATTTACGACAAAACGTACGCCCTCCGCCCCCCCGGCCACCATTCGACACATAATACAGGTACGCGCAGGTAGTCGAGTACCGCAGCATAATTTGGTGGGCCTATCCGCAGCCCCAAAAAATTATAATTTAGCCGACAAATACTTTTTGATATCGGTCATATTTTCTTCGACCACTCGATCGACGCTTATCTTGTCGAGTATCTCGTTTTGTATTTTCTGCTTGAGCGGTTCCTCGAGGGCGTCGATTATCGTGTACCTCAACATTTTGGGCAGTATTTTCACGACCATCTCGACCAGGTAGTCGAAATGGCCGTGACCGTCCATTCGTATCCGAATGGGTCCGGTCTCGATTTCCAGATGCTGCAGCTGCGGCGGCCGGCGCGAGTCCACGCTCTGGTTGACGGTCGCCTCGAACTGCACGTGCTCGACGGTGAAATTCGATTCGCCGTACCGTTTGACGCCCACCTGGCCAAAGTCGTAGAACCATTTGCAGTTGCCGGTCAGACGGCCGGTCACGATACGCATCCGCATCGTGACCGTCTCGTTGGCCATGGCCAGGGTCACGTTGCCGACGCGCGCGAACGTGGCAATGCCGTGTACGGTCACCGGACCCGCGTGCACCTTAATGAACGGATTCTCGAAATCGATGACGTTCGTGATGGTGTACGGCTCGAAACGCGACCTGACGAACCTTTTCGCCTCCACAATGGCCAGGTCGACCGGCGACATGGATTTCAGCGACGGAATTTTGGGGAACGGGGCCAGACGGCGATCGATTTCCACCAGCAGCCGCTCGTTAACGTTGGCCAAAATGTGCTCCTTTTCGGCGCTCAGCACCGCAGCTCCGCCACCGTTGACGAATGGTTTCACCAGCGAACTGACGTCCTTCAGTACCACCTGCAACGTCCAAGCAGACGTAAAAATGAGCGTACGTTGTGAAACGTCGCCTAGGTACACGTATTATGGCCCATATTCGCGAACGTCACTTTAACCTCCCTTCACCATAAACGTTACTTGGAAATGAGATTATTGGCACAATTTTGCATTTAAGAGTGCGGTAACATTTTATTTGCACGTTGGAACTCTCCTAAGAGATACAATGGTCCCACATTTTCAAGTACGAAAAATTTTGCCAAAAACCGTTTCTAAAGCGAAGTTTAAGGCCCATATTCATAAATGTCACTTTAACCTCACTTCACTTAAACATCACGGAAAAATGACTGTTCGCACAATTTTGTATTTTAGAGTGTGGTAACATTTTATTTGCACATTGGAACTCTCGTAAGAGATAAATAATGTTCCCACATTTTCCAGTACAAAATTGTGCAAAACACTTTTTTAAAGCGAAGTTTCAGGCCTATATTCACAAACGTCACTTTAACCACCTTTTACTTAAACGTCACTACAAAATGACTGTTCGCATAATTTTGTATTTAAGAGTGTGGTAACATTTTATTTGCGCATTGGAACTCTCGTAAGAGATACAATGTTCCCACATTTTTGAGTACGAAATTGTGCAAAAAACTTTTTTAAAGTGAAGTTTAAGGCCCATATTCACAAATGTCACTTTAACCTCCCTTTACTTAAATTTCACTTTTAAAAAGTTTTTTGCACAATTTTGTACTTAAAAATGTGGGAAAATTGTACCTCTTGTGAGAGTTCTAATGTAAAACTAAAATGTTACCGCATTCTTATATGTATATAAAATTGGGCTAAAAGTCATTTTTAGGTGAAGTTTAAGTAAAGGGAGGTTAAAATGACATTTGTGAATATGGGTCATATTGTATTACAAGCTCTGGGCGCTTATTCCATAAATATATGCATATGACGTATCTGTATGTATACGACTTACATGGATATTTCTTATTTACTCATAAGGCATTGGTGTGCATATCCAGGCGCTGGTACCTACGCCTGTTGTGACATATATTTGGTGTTTTACTGAGTGTAAGAAGCGTTTGTCTTCTTCGTCATTAGAGAATTGTTGATAAAATAAAATATTATTGATGATAAGAAGAACCTGAAGTAAATATTACGTACTTTTCGAAATTATAATGAAAAATTAATTTTAGTCAATTACCTATTATTTTTGTCTGTTATTATAATTTTCTTGGGGATATAATTAAAATAGAAAACGAATGAAAATGATCAAAACTTAAAACATTATCACCTACTTATGGATATTTTAAAATCAGATTGAATTCGTGATTAAGTGATTTAATAACAAAATCTAAATATAATTCCATAATATCAGGAGCACCAAATGTTAGAATTCAGCTAAATTTTCACAGAATGTTCAGCAAATATACTGTGATGTTTCATCAAAATTGCAGGTAAATGGTACGTTTCATTTTTGAGGTATCACTTAAAGTTGTTCAAAAATAATAGGTTTCAAATTATATGAATTAAATTCAGCTAGGGGATTTCAGTGATATCTGTAGAGCCAAATGTAAAATCTTGACCAAATTTTCACCAAATCTTGAGCAATCATATGTCTAAAGTCAGAGAAATTTCAGCTGTCCACAACAAACAGTGATTTTGTAATTACTTACGATAACTTGATTTTTATAGATTTTTAGAACAGAATCGAAGGAAGGTGAAATGCAGATTAGTGAATATAATTGTTAATCAATCTGATCTGCTTCAAGTCTAGTGAAGTTAGTGAAGTTGAGTGAAGTGATAATGGAAGTTAAGATTTTACAGAATACCCTTTCTTTGACTCAGATGTATGCAAAGTGTGCCTAAATTGTACTATGCCTCATAAGCCAAGTAGGTAGTTCAGGAATAAGCTCTCTGAGATGCCACTTTGCGGCACTCTGTCTTGTATTGTCCTGCACTTTTACTACAATATAATAAGTAACACTGTAGAATTTGTTGTTTTGGCGGAAGCAACAAACTTTTTATTTTGTCAGTGTGTGGCAGTGTGGGTAAGTAGAGGTGCGTGCGCATCGAATAAGAGGAAATAATTGGTGAAATAAAATCGGGAAATAATTTTGTGGAATAATTTAAACAAATTAATTAACGGCTTATGCATTAATTATAGTGATATTGACACTACCAGTTATTCGTGTCTTTGCCAGGTTGTAGAGTGTGAAGATCAAAAAAATTCAAATTTTAAATGAAATGAAAAGCTAACACTAATACAACAGAATTCATTAGAGGAATGTAAATATGATTGAATGTTCATCCATGAGTTGTACAAAACTGTTCAACCGATCATGAGACAAGTTACCGGATTTATTTTTAAAAAGTATCATCAAGTTCAAACTTTGCACCTTAAAAACCATTGTGTATTAGACAATCTGGTGGTGTAAAAATGGGTCAAATGAAACAATTAAAATGTCAAATTCAAACTCAGCACCTCAAAAAACACTGCAAACCATCTATTACACAATAAAATGTGAAAAGTTGAAATTAGCCCTTTTTTTAAGCCCCTTGGGTATGAAAATGAGTTGAACCCAAAAATTAATGCAAAAATCAAACTTATCGTCTCGAAACATATAAATAGATGCATGCATAAACATTATTATATAACATTTCTGTTATGTACTTAGTTCATTTCATGTTCTCTAAAGTGCCAAAAAAATAAGTTTTTTGCCCATATCTGAAGTCCCTTTCACATTTTTTGGGGATTTGAAAAAACATATCTAGATACTATATTCGGGTACTCCCTACTGATTTTCATTCTTCTAGCTCAATAAGAATATGAAAAATAAATACAGACTAAATCCGGACTTTTTTGAATTTTTTATAATAGATTCTGATTGTTGGAAGCAAAAATTCTCTAAGATGAGTAAATGTATACACACCATTTTTTGTTCAATTTCAAATTTTCATTTGCATCTATATATTATTCGTGGGTGTGTGTGTGAAGATGTACACACAACACCACACAATACCAGGAAGGCGGAGCATGCTCCTCATTTGTAGAAGTGTGTGTGAGCCTAGCTCAGTATTCAAGTTTAGTTACGTAGACAAAATAAATAGCCATGAGTGCAAAAAGTAGTTTGTGGACTAAAAGTTCACTGACCTGCTGGGTGATTGACGAGTGTGTAATACATTCATTCGTCAACGATCACCCGTCGCCACATTATTATTTTAATGGACAGTGGCAAAACATGAAATCATTTTTCACCATTATGGATTATTTTAATCAGAATTTCTCATCGGAATATTGAATTTAAATCAATAAAATACGATGAAAAAATGAAATTACTAGAAATTATATTTAGTTTTCCCTGGACAGTTAACGGGGTATATTTTCATGTTTACCTGGATATTCAGTATTAAATGATAAAAGGTCGCTAGCATGCACCTACTGAAGTCAGTGTGTCATGACAAAGCTGGAAAAAAGTTTACATTGAAATTGTTTATTTCAATAAGTATTTTTTATTACTCTTGTTCAACAAGAAGACACCACTTGGTGTCTATAATATCTCACCTATAGAACGGAAATTAGGATTATTACAGCTAAATTCCACAAATTCACCTAATACTTGGAATATCTTAAAAAAATTTAGAAGAAAGCGTGCAATAAATAATTTTTACACCATTTTCTAATAGTTTTAACGTAGGTAGGTACTGGATGAGAACACCCCCTTTTTTTTGTCAATAGATAAAATTCTATTGATTATTAAGTTTATAGGGTAGTAATTGGGCTAGATGTGTAATTAGAACACACGTTCGTATCTTACCTCTAAATCTTTGTAGGCCATATCGAGCACCGAATTATTAGCGTAGAGTCTGCCTTCATCGTTCGTAGCTAAATCCACGGTGGCAACAGCAGTGACATTGATCATTGTGATGTTGAATGGTCCTTCCGAACTCACTAACATGTTGCTTACAGTATAATTGCCTTCAACGACGACTCGCTTTATCAGTAGTTCCACATAAACCTGCAACAAAATTCCAGTAAAGGTACACTACGTGTCATTTGTCACTCAACTATGTAGGTAACACTTTAGGTTGTGATCAGCGCACGATAATAATTAAATATTTACTAACCTCCATATCGTCCAATTTCGTGTTCAAAACATTTATGCTGAAATTAGACAGCCCCCAAATGGTGATATTGTAAAAGTTTCCAGTAGCCACAACCAGAGAGGCGTTCGTGTCCGGTGTGTAAAGAGGTTCGGTCAGTATGGTTTGTCCTGGAATGCCAACCGGTTCCGGTCCTTGGAAATGTTTCAAAATAATTCGCACCTGATGGCTTAGTTTGTCGATGAGTGTCGTGTTGTCATCGACATCGCTGGAATCCAGCGTGTAATTGTTGAGCGATGTTTTAATGCTGGACACACTGGGGGTGAAAGGGGTCTGAATTTGAGTCGATTTGCTCGTTTCGTTTATTTTCAACAGGCAGCATTTGACATTGGCTGGAGTCGTTGGACAGCACGAAACTGAAAATTCAGCCGAGGGCGTACTCGACGGACGTTGGGTTGGTGTCGAAGGTTTGGTGACCGGAAGTAATTCTTCGTTTTGCCATAGGTTTGTGGTTTGAGGTAGGGAATGTGATGTGCCTGAAAAAAGATTAAGAAACGATGTATGAACAAAGGAGATCGAAGTGTTTAGACCTTAGTGTTTTATTTAATAGAAGGTGATCCATCAAGTTTTAAAAATAGTCCTATTTCGTGAACGTGTGTAGCTTGCCAAGATATTTGGTTTGTTGCACATATGTACAGCGACATCCTAATGTGATTAGGACGTACACAAGTGAGTAGTATAATTATTATTGACTAACTACATCCATTAAAAAGGGTAATCGCATCGATCAAGGCTCAAATTTTGTCAAAAATTTTTTTCCCACTTAAATCGAATTTTTGAGAGAAATTAGCTGACGGATTTTCGCACAAATATGCCCTCAAAAAGTCAAGTTCAAAGTAGTTTTTGGGACTTATTTGTTAAACAGTCCGTCATATGAGAAATTTTGTAACTGTAGAAAATATTCCCAATAAAATTTTCTACCAATAATTAAAATAAATGTACAACCGCATTTTTACGGTTTTAACTATACCAAAATTATTAAAAAATTCCTGTGCCTGTGCCAACTATCAAGCAACACAAAAAATTTTGTTGTTCCACCGAAACAACGAACTGAACAGGCCTGTCAGATTATCGAGGTGAGTACTGAATAAATCTCAAAAACTACTTTAAACTCTACAATAATCAATAATCCATTTTATATAAATGTACCTATTTCTTAATTTTCTCGCAACAAAATATGCTCATATAAGTAGTAAGTATCAGACGCAAGTAGGCAACATACAGGCATGCGTCTCATTTAATGTTGGTCATCTAGGTTTCATTACATGGTGTCCGAGAGAAGTCTATACTTTGAAAACTATGTAAGACTTTTTAAAGCGGACAGTCAAAATCTGCTCACAGTGGAATAATATTTATCTCTGTTCAAAATTTGAACCAATTTTTTACATGATTGTTTATGGGAGTACGTCAGCTTGTCTAATTCTATGTATTTATCTTAGGAATTTATTCTATGTAAATTCTGCAAAAGGTATCTCTAAAAATAAAATAATCAAAACAACTGTTCTGATAAGAAGGAAATGACGAGACACCCGTCGGTATGTGATGCGAACACTATAACTTTTTCAGAAGAAAATCAAAACTTATAGGTACCTACACCGAATCAAGTTAGGAAGTTCTACATTTTTTTTAGAACTCAAGTTTTTTTTGAGTTCTACCGTGACCAGTGGTGGGTCTAACGAGTATTAGCTCAGAAAACTTGAACTTGGGCTTTTTGTCAGAAAGGCTATTTGACCATTTGTAGCCTTATAAAAAATTATTAAGTGTAGGTAACAATAGGTAACATCATTTAATTAAGATGAACCTTGTCTAACATTTTAAATCTGGGCTTTTTAACATCGATATGTGTGTCTATTTATCTAATTATTTATTTATCTATTTATAAATGTGGAATACCTTACGTCGTGGAAAGTAAAACCAACAAAGAAGGTGTTCAACAGAACAATTTGCGTGTTTATGCCAATATACCAAAAAGGTATGAGGGAGCCAAGACCTCGGCAAACACTGGCGATTTTGTCTATGATTTTTTCGTCTTATATAGCCGGCTCCCTACACGCACACATACACACTTATGTAATAATTACATAAGTATTGTGTAGATAATTTATTCGTACTTTATGGTTGCTATGGCAACGGTGAAGTACGGAGAATGCATCTTCGTATCGGTCCGTGACATCGCCGAGATAATTATCTATCGATTCGTCACGGTCCGAGATTTGTAACTTGTCTATCTGCAAAAATAGACAAGTACAAACGAACATACATTTTGTATTTGGTTTAACGTGCAAGGCACGAATAATTGTCACCGAAGGTGACGACTGTTGTCGATAGGCCGAGCCTATTTCCTCATACGAGTAATGTTCTAATCCCCACAGCTACTCCCCCCCAGTTTTTGCGTCGTAAAAACGATTAATCGCTTGTCTGGGGGATTAGAGGTTTTAACGCTGTTTCTGCTCCCTCTCCCATTTAGCAAGGGCGCTTCCAACGGCTGCTCCAACGCACTCGTAGGACTCCATGCGTTGTGCTTGTCGCCTGAGGAAGTTGTCCCTACTTCTCTGTCCTCGTTGTCTCGGTGGTCTATATTGGGGACGACGGTAAGGGTGGTTGCGGACAGGAATAGAGGGGCGAGGATTGAATTGTCCGGTCGTGGTCAACAGTGGCGAATTTGACTTGGGAGTTGCCATGAACTGTTGACTGCGGATAGGTTTCGGGGCCGGAGGAGGAGTTGCACGAAAAGCAGGGTCCTCATCGGCGAATAGGAATTTCGCTCGGTCCCGCATTGTCGGTTTGGGGGTCGCCATCTTTGGGGTTGCCAAAGAGGGTAACTCCTTAACCGGCGTTTTGGGAGGCGAGATCAGGGGCGGTAGTTCTTTCGTCATATGGCTGACGATTTTCTCTACCGGGGACAGGTCCGTTTCCATTAACAGTTCTTCTTCGATTTTGGCCATTTCCATTTCATGTTCTATGAGGCATTGTTGCTGCATATTGTTAATACGCGCAACATTGTCTTTGGAGCATGAGGGGATTTGTGGATCAAAATCGGCGGACAACTGTTGCTGGTTTGTAGACGACATTTTTAAGAAAAATAAAGGAATACGAGAGAGAAAAATAAAATATTGAAAAAAGGCAAAGTTCAACAGTCGATGCGACGGTAGAAAAAGCGAATGAGGACTTGGTGAATTTAGGTTTCGTCCGTTACGTTAAAACGTTGTCTTTATTTGAGCGAGTACGTCCGTGGAGGGGATAGATGTAAAAATTCTCTATCGTTTGCAGCTTTTCCGGAAAAATTTTGTTCATTTTCTGCAAAGTTAGGCGTGTTTGAACAATTTGAAGCTATAGGTAATTCGAGATGAATAGAAATTCATCTCCGCTTCTGACGTCATTCGTAAGATGAACGTTTTTATTCTTTTTTGTTTGTTTGACAACAGATACACGTTGCGATGTTTTTGTTGTCATCGGGCGCACGTGGGTTTGTTGATACCTGTCGTTGTTTTATTGTTCACGCACTTTTCTTATCGTAGGATTCCACAGTCGTCGTTTTTTAGCGGGTTTTTATTATTATTATTTTGTATGTTATATTAATTTTTCGAAAGATTTTTATTTTCTTTGCGCTAATCGCTCAGATCTTCGTTTTGGAAGTTGGTTTTTTATTTTTCTACTTCCTAGGGGCCTGCCTCTTTTACGAGGGTTTATTGGGTCCGTAGGGTCATATTTTATTGTGACAATGTCGTCTGAAAATCTTACTGTCTTTTTCTTTTTTACTGTTTTATTTGTTTGTAAATTTTCTTTTTCTTTTTCGACTGTTTCTTCCTGTACTATTTGTGTTTTAGTTATTTCGGAGGAATTAGTCTTTGTATTTTCTTTTATTTTTCTTATTATTTTCTTGTCGTCTGTTACCAAATAGGCAGGTTTCAATCTATCGATTGATATTGTTTTGTTTTCACCTGCGATGGATATCACAAAATTTTTGTTGTCGCGTGATATCACTTTATAAGGACCGGCGTAGGGTTTTTCCAGTGAAGATCTTATTTTTTCGTCTCTGACAAATACGTGTGAAGTAGTGGCCAAATGTTTCGAGACATAGATCTTTGGCTGGCCATGGCGAGCTGCCTGTGTTAAGAATTTATTGGCATCAGTTCGTATGTTCTGAACTAAGATTTCGGGGCTAATTTCTGTCGGATTTGTGAAAAAGTCCCCTGGTAGGCGTAGCTCTTCGCCGAACGCTAACTGCGCTGCAGAATGTCCTGTGTCTGATTGGAGAGCTGATCGTAGGCCTAAAAGGATGGTTGGAAGTACATCCACCCATCTTTTTGTGTCATGAGCCATTATTGAGGCTTTTAAAGCTCTATGCCATCTCTCAACTTTTCCGTTTGATTGAGGATGGTAAGCTGTGGTATGGTTATGTTGGATACCTAGCTTTTTGGATAACTCTTGGAAGAGTGAGCTTTCAAATTGGCGACCCTGGTCTGTAACTATGACTTCAGGTACGCCATATCGGGCAATCCAGTTTTCATATAGTTTGGCAGCTATAGTTGGTGCTGTCATTTCATATAATGGGATTGCCTCAGGCCATCGAGTTGCTCTGTCAATCATTGTAAGGAGATATCTGTATCCTTGTGAAGGGGGCAATGGGCCCACCAAATCAATGTGGATTGTTTTGAACCGCTCTGTTTGTTTAAAAGATTTGAGTGGAGATCGAGTATGTCTTCCTACCTTGGACTCTTGGCAATTCAGGCAAGTGCGAGCCCAATTATTGCAGTCAGATTTTAGTCGAGGCCATACAAATCTTGATGATACCAGATTAGCAGTACTTTTGGGGCCAGAGTGCGATAAATTGTGCACACTGTTGAATGCCAATTTACGATATTTTTTCGGCAAGAATGGCCTATTCTTGCCTGTACTGATGTCACATGTTAATAAGACATCAGTACCGGGAATTTTTCTTTGCCGCAATTTAAGAGATGTGTTTTCGTTCAACAACAACTCTTGCAATTCTGCATCCTTAAGCTGTTCTTTAGCTATTTCAGCATAAGGTAATTGGGCAGGAGCCGAGATAGCTTCGATTCTACTGAGTGCGTCAGCTGGAGTGTTAAGTTCTCCACTTATATACTGGATGTCAGTAGTTAGTTGACCTATGTAGTCTAACTGTCGTGCTCTTCTCGGTGAGGCTGGCTCTGCTTTCTGCGTGAAGGCATGTGTTAGGGGTTTATGGTCTGTGTACACAGTAAAACATCTACCCTCTAATTGGTGCCTGAAATGCTTCAGTGCAGCGAAGATTGCCAGTAATTCCCTATCGTAAGTACTGTAATTTTTCTCTGTTTTTGATAGCTTTCTGGAGAAGAAAGCGAGCGGATATTTTTGGTCCTTTTCCTTTTGGTACAGTGTTGCACCAATTGCAAAGTCAGAGGCATCGGAAGCGACACATAATGGTAGACTTTCGTCTGGATGAGCCAATAGGGCTGCATTTGCCAGTGAGTTTTTTATGTTCTCAAATGCTTTTTCAGCTTCTTTATTCCATTCGAGTGGAGTTTTATCTCTTTTCTTTGATGTTTTTATTAAGGCAAACAGCTTACTTTGTTCGGCTGCTGCGTTTTTCATGCAGCGTCTATAAAAATTTACCATCCCTAGGAAGCGTCTTAATTCTGCTACGTTTGAGGGTTTTGGAAAATTTAATATTGGCTCGACCTTGGTCTTTAGAGGGGCTATGCCTTCGGTTGAGACTTTGTAGCCGAGAAAGTCAATTTCGGTTTGTGCATATAAGCTTTTTCCGACATTAATAGTGAGGCCGGCAGCGTGTATACGTTGTATAACGGCTCTCACATTTTTCTCGTGCTGTTGCTCACCGCCTTCTGAGCATATGCAAATATCATCCAGGTATGCATAGGCAAACGGCAAATCCCGTAACAGTCCATTGATGAATCTTTGGAAAGTTTGAGCTGAATTGCGGAGTCCAAAAGGCATTCGAAGGTATTCGAATAGTCCAAAGGGCGTTATGAGTGCCGTTTTTGGAATGTCCTGTTCGGCCATTGGTATTTGGTGGAATGCCCAGTTTATATCTATTTTAGAGTACATCGTTTTACCCTTCATATTTGCATTGAAGTCCATTATGTTTGGAACTGGGTAACGATCTGGAACTGTTTTGGCATTTAAGGCTCTGTAGTCGCCAACAATTCGCCATTCTCCACTTGCTTTTTTAGTCATGTGGATTGGGGAACTCCATGAACTCTTTGAAGGTCTGCAAATACCTTCTTTTATTATTCGATCATAGTATTCCTTGGCTGCTTTGAGCTTGTCTGGCAGAAGCCTTCTTGCTCTCGCATGACATGGCGGCCCTTTTGTTTCTATATAATGAACTGTATCATGTTTATAGGTAGGGTGCCTGCGAATTGAAGGTTGAGTGACTCCAGAATAGTCTGACAAGATTCGTAAGAATCTTTCGTCGACTTTACTACAACTGGAAATGGCTGTGTCCAGTTGAGACACTAGTGTTTTGCCTTCCACACAAAGTTTTGTTTCATTATCGATCAATTTTCCATTTTTTAGATCAATGATTAGGCCGTAATGTGCTAAGAAATCAGCACCCAGGATTGGATTTGGAACGTCCGCAATTGTAAAAGACCAAGTCATGTCTCTTCGCAATCCAATGTCGACTTTGATAGTTTCAAGTCCGTATGCTGGAAGGTTTTGACCATTCACAGTACGGAGGTAGTATTTCGGAGTGTGTATCTTATGTTTTTTGTTTACTGGCAGTATGCTTAGGTCAGCGCCTGAGTCTATTAGATACTTTCTCCTGCTTGTCCTGTCCTTTAGGAACAGGCGGCATGAGTAATTTTCCGAGGGGTCTTCGGCCGCGTAGATGGCCCCTCGTTTTAGTTTGACGGATCGGATTTATAAGTTTTGCCCCACCATTGGCATTTGTTGTTGCATTTGGTGGAGGCCTCGCCAAATCTATTGTGGTAGAAGCAGTTCTTTTCATCCCATTTTCGAGAAGGAGAGTTGGATGAAGATTTTTTATTTTTCGGGGGAGTTGGACTCTGCCCCCTGCGAGAATTTCCGGTTCTTCGGTCTCTTGACCGGCTTTGTCGTTTCTTATCGGGCCTGCTTCTAGACCGGTTATTTCGCTGGTTATTACTTCTATTTTTATTGTTGTTACTTTGCACTTGTGAAGTGAGCTGGGCTATTTGCGCTCTCAGCTGTGCAATTTCTCCGTTCTCTGCTGATACTGCACTGATCGAAGGTGAATTCTTCGAGTATTGGAGTGCATTATCAGCGCTTTTGGCTAGGTAATCTAGGTCGGCGGATTCATTTATTATCGTTGATCCGACTGCTGCCAATGCCTGTACAACATGTTGAGGAAGTTGCTTACAGAATTGGTTTCCGATTACCGAAGGGGCTACTATATGGTCAGCCTTCTTTCGCAACTTAGCCATGAAGATTGAGGGTTTATCGTCCCCTATCTTCATTCCACCCATTATTTCATCAATAATCTCATTTTTCGATTTCCCAAATACATTTCTTATTTGTTTGCAGAACCATGCGTATTTATCGGTTTCTGCCGGAGGGCAATCCATGATATTCGGAATTCCTCTTATTATTTGTGGGGGCATGCCTCCACAAATATGTATATATCGTTGGTCGGCTTGTATATTTTCGGTTTTGAACCTTCCATCAAGGAGGGTCAGCCAGACATCGACTTCATTTGGGAGGAATTCTGGAATATCAATCCTCCGTCTATAGAATGCCGGATTCTGCTCGGTACGCGTATTTAGTAGCTGTATTACCTGAGCTATTATTTCTGGTGTTAGCACTTGTTGGGAGGATCCGGATGCTGCCATTGTGGGTGGGTTTTCGGTTGGTTGTGCCATCGAACCTTGTTGACTAGTGGCTTCGCCAAAAGTTGGGGCAGATCGTGTTTGCTGATCTGTTGGAGGAGTCGGTATATTTCTACTCCTCAGAGATTTGGTGGACAATTCGTTTTGGTCAATTGTCACACCTAGACGTTCTAGTTCTGGACGTCTATTCCTCTTCTTATTTTCGGAGAGGTTGAGGTCTTCAAATTCTCTTTGGTGTGTCGAAGGTGGAGGAGTTGGTGGATGAGGCCAACTATGTCCTTCCAGGGTCTGCTGTTGTTCCTTCTGGTAATTATACTCTAGAAGGGGGGTATATTTTCCCACTTAGCAGACACCTTCGAGAGCTCCTGGTGTCTTGTAAAAATAAAATTTCTTGGTAAAAAAATTTTATTTTTACTTTAATTAGGTAGCGAGTTGCTCGCCAGCGCACCGCGCCACTTTAGTATAAGCGCACCGCGCCAAAAGACACCACGACGTGGCCAAAAAATCACGTCGGGGTCACCACTGTGGAATACCTTACGTCGTGGAAAGTAAAACCAACAAAGAAGGTGTTCAACAGAACAATTTGCGTGTTTATGCCAATATACCAAAAAGGTATGAGGGAGCCAAGACCTCGGCAAACACTGGCGATTTTGTCTATGATTTTTTCGTCTTATATAGCCGGCTCCCTACACGCACACATACACACTTATGTAATAATTACATAAGTATTGTGTAGATAATTTATTCGTACTTTATGGTTGCTATGGCAACGGTGAAGTACGGAGAATGCATCTTCGTATCGGTCCGTGACATCGCCGAGATAATTATCTATCGATTCGTCACGGTCCGAGATTTGTAACTTGTCTATCTGCAAAAATAGACAAGTACAAACGAACATACATTTTGTATTTGGTTTAACGTGCAAGGCACGAATAATTGTCACCGAAGGTGACGACTGTTGTCGATAGGCCGAGCCTATTTCCTCATACGAGTAATGTTCTAATCCCCACAATAAATTAACATGGATATTTATTTCTTTAAGTGAACAAATTTGGGTCATCGTTTTTGCGTTGCCTTTTAACGTGGATATGCAGTGGCGAGTGCAGAAAGTCATTTTTGAGGAGGAGAAATGACAAAATTTTTTGTGAAGTTGAGCTTTTTATTTTGTTGATGTTCAACTAATTTTTATCAGATTTTATCTGAATTCTACGATCGTATTTTCATTTTTCTACTAATTTTTCTGATTTTTTTCTTTTTTTCTTCGGCATTTGGGAAAGAAATACTCCCATTTTTCCCCGGATCCCCCATTGTAGATATTTTTATCTATTTGTCTATTTATACATTATTTTATTGCCCATTTTCATCATATTATATTGATACGAATAAGTTAAAATGACAGGTGATTAGTAGGGGGAGCTTGATTGAGATATAGTGAACGAGGGACCATGACAAGAGGTAACTGGAGGGCCTGATGACGTCGTAGTTTTGGATTTAGAAATTTCAGAAAGAGGGTTACCGGTGATTATGTGAACCGGTAATGCTAAAAACATATTCGTGATTCAATGTTTTTCCGTAGTTTCCTTAGATCCGCTTTTGACTTCGATAAATAGAACAAACCTACTTATAGAACTATAGTTTCGTACTTTTTCAAATCAATTTTATCCAGCATACTACTAAAAACCAAAAAATACCTACTATTCTATATTCACTTTGAGAATGACGTGACGTCAGACGTATGTTGTTGGAAAAGGGGAAAGGAAAAAACAATAATATACAATTATGTGGCCCAGTAACTTATGAATTTTCAATTATTTGATGTATAGATTACAATCAATTATGCTGATATGCGTAATTGTCTTATTGACGTCATGTCGTTTTTATAAAGTAAATATGGTATAGAAAACTCAACTCCCAGTTTTTTCATAATATTATCAAAATCAAAATAATGACGACGAAAACTGTCACCAATAATATTTGGCCACCTTTTACCGTTCGAATTTTCTGTCAGATATTGATAACAAAATACTATCGTTGAAAACGTTAAACGTAATATTAAAAATTTTCGAATCAGTAGCATAAAAACAAAAATTTATCATAAGTTGGCGTTTTTTCTTCATTTTCCCTATACCTAAGTCACATCTGCAGTACATCCTGCAGAGTTCGATCTAACATTAATAAATTTGATCCGTAAATTTATTGTATGTATTGTTTTCCTTCGGGTACTCGAAGAGAAAACCATTCTTCAGTTTGAAATCGTTCCACAACAATTTTCTTCACTTTGTAAAAAACCGCGATTTACGTGAATCACTGTTCCAAATTTTTGTGCGAGTTTTTCGAAAATTTCGTCATAATTGTTTTTTTTTTCTCGAAGTTTTAAATTTTCAAAATATGTGGCCGCCGAAACCGGGAAAGAAAACTGACTTGGAAGAAAAAACGAATCCTCTGATTGGCAAATACGACGACTTCTACAACAATGCCAAAGTTTACGATCAAAAATTCGGATTAGTTTTGACGGCAGATAATCTGAAAAATCCGGCTAAAATGTCGGTATCGTATGGACCGGATCAGTTCTATCCGTGGCGGCCATTTGCAGCGCCGGATAGGTCTAAGAAAAACGACAAAGAGAAAGAAGAACTTTTGGAAAATAATTTTGCGGTAAGTTTTGATTGAAATCAATTGTTTTGAACCTTACGCCTAGTCTCTTAAATGCTGACAGCTGAATTTATACCTTGGAACATTTACCCAATGAACTCATCGGCTCCTCCAAAAACTTTCCCGAATAAAAATTTCATTAAATATAATGTAGGTCTGCCTGTATTGGGGATCGAACCAGCGACCTGCAGACTTAAAAGCAGTGACGATATCTGCATGGACATGCCACCAACATGTGTATGTATGCCTATATATGTTCACATCCCCACAACTACTCCCCCCAGTGCTGCAGCTACAATGCAGCATGACAACACAGTAGAAGGTGGAGCTAGGCTGCTGATCATGTGGGAAATCTGCCAAACCACACAGGCTTACACCATCATGGCTTCTACGCCTCTCTGTGGAGAGGGTTTATGAACAAGAAGAGGAGCGCTGTTACAAATTCGTATCATGTCGGGTCACCATTTTGTAGGTCTGCCTGGACTGGGGATTGAACTAGCTACCTACAAGTTCAAAAGTAGTGACGATCCGATAAATACTTGGATGTGTATGCCTATATGTGCTCACATCCCTACATATAATTTAAACAAAATTGTATTAGCTGTGTTCGATGTGGAAAACTTCACATTTTCTTTTGTTTATTTATATAGGGTGATTTGTGAGTAGGTACCTACATAGTAAAGTTATATGGACTATTTAGACAAGTTGATACATTCTGATAAGAAATCATCACAAAAGTCACCAGCCCTTCACTTTGAAGATCTAATGACACTTGCTCTTACTTAGTGGGATAATTTGTCCCAACTACGAAATGATAACGATTTTATTACATTGGCCTTATGGTAGTGCATTAGCTTGTCTAAATAGTCCATATAACTTTAGTATGTAGTTTCTAAAACCTGAAATATGGATACACAACCCAGGGGTATGTTCTGTAATGCTCGGACCACCACTTTTATCACTTTCGTAGAGATAGAATAAACACATCGTCAGAGTGAGATTTCTCTGGTTAGTTTCTATTGGAAATAATACACAATGATACGAATGAACTTCACTTAGACGAACACATTCACATTGTCAGCCATAACACAACAACATAAACTGAATTACTGTGCACGTCTTTACAATATGATGAGAACCTGATCTGAACTTTCATGGCATAAAGAAAGAAATTGTTCTTGTAGACTAGGGAAGCTTGAAGATCACATCGAAGTTTATCAGTTTATTTTACTCATACTGTGGAGTTTGTCGACAAAATATCATGTCTTTTGTTTCTTATTAGAAGACAGCTGGTATAGACTTGTTAGTTAAATTAAATGAACGCGCTCAAACTGATATCCCAAAAGTTTCAAAATTCCTTTCACTTTGAAGAGCTGCTAACACATGTGCGCTACTAGTGAGATAATTTGTCCCGACTAAAAACTGATGCCAATTTTATTACATTGGCTCTATGGAAGTGCATCAACTGGTTTAAATAGACTATAGAATTTTAGGAGTGACATAGTTGGAAGAGGATTATTTTGAGCTGAAACCACTTTCAGTCTCCCAAAAATGCCGTTTCTTTTAACATTTAAAACCATGACAGGTTCTAATAATTCACACCTAATACTGTCGAAATGTAGACTGAATGAGCTGGCGTCAGTTGACTTAAATCTGGAAGGCATTTTGACGAATTTGCAAAACATCCTGTATTCAATAAATTAATTTATTTTTTTTTCTTTTTGCCTTTTGAAAACTTTTCTATGCTCTGTTCACACTAAAAAGTGACGTCAGAATCACCGGCGGTCAGGAGAGGGAGAGGTATAGATGTAACGAATATAGACGAACATTTTTTAAATGTGCAACTACATTGTACACAGACAAAATAATTTTGTTAATTCTACAATTTACCACACACTCTTGACTCTTCTTCTTCTTGAAATAAAATTAACAATAAATTGTCCCATTAGAATTCGATGGAAAATAGTCTTCTAAATAAAAGACAATTGTAATTGACCTCATTAATTCACACACATGTAACTTAATAGAAATATTTGCTTAATATAAGTAAAAACGTTAATTCTCCTTCCTTTAGGTAACAACCAGTCATAGTGAATTAATCCCACTATTACTTACCATTTCTTTTCTCTACTGTGTAAAAATTAAATTATAAAAACTATTACTTTGAAGATCACAATGTTCACTTGTTCAATTCTTATTATTCTCTTAAGTCGTAATAATCGATACTAATTACTGTTCTTGTGTAAATGCAAATATTATATTTTATGAAAAGTTTCTTGTTGAATTTTAATTGAAGTCTCATAAATACATACAAAGTTAAGGTCCACCATAAGAGTGTGGATACCTAGGAATTCTATTTCAATTAAAAAAGTTTATTTTTATTGTTTGTAAGTGTTTGTTTGTGGTTTTCCACAAATAAATACTTAGTAAAAGTGTCAACGTCAAAAAGAAGAAACAACTATCAAAACACACCTCTTTTTTAGCGTTACAATAGATTCATATTTTTATACAACGATAAGTAGGTATCAGTTGATTTTATTTTGTAGAGTAAACAAACATCGTGTTTCAAGTAGACAATTCTGGATATGGTTTATAACGTTGCTTGAAAAATGCAACTTAACAACATCCCAGGTGGACAATCTACCTCCATTGCTCCCTAACTTCATCCCTGAGAGCTGAAAAAGGCATTTAATGAAAATTGAATATCGATGTAAAATTAGAATTTAGTGTTCCAAAAAATGTAGGTAACAATCGACATGGGAACTTCCAACAACTAACAAAAATAATGCACTTTCCATAGATAGAAATGCACATGAATTACCATCAATGTAACTATCACATTTTTTAAAAACATACTTAAGAATTAAAAGAGCATGAATGACTGTAACTGGCGGAAAGTACCAAATTCCGTGACTTAAATATTAAAATCAGATTTTTTAATTTAAGTCTTCGAATTAAGAGATTTTAAAAATTTGAAGTCCGTTGGGAGCACTTTTTGGCAGAATCTCCTGGCAAAATTTTGAAGTTTTCTAAAAAAAAGTTCATCAAATTCCACCACTTTTCAACTATGCATGCAGTTAGTCAATTTTTCCAACTCTAGAAATATTTAGGGGGGAGCCTGTCCCTCAACCCCCCTCTTATCAACGTTCCTGCTAAGCACATTTCTTATTGAAGTGAGTGAGCTAAAACCTGAATTTCCCGAGTCGCTTTTTAGGAGAATGTGCTGTGGACCCTTTTCCTCAAAAAATACCTACCTCTCCCTATAATGTACCTAATATTTTGTTCCAATTAATTTACATTCTCGTTTGCAGATACATATCGACGTGCAACATTTCAAACCAAACGAAATAGCCATTAAGGTGTTAGGTCGACAGTGCAGTGTAAAGGCTAGTCATGGTGATCGAGAAGACGATCACGGTTTTGTGGCGCGAAAATTTGAGCGTGAATTTATGCTTCCCACGGACATCGACGTGGAGTCTGTAAAATCTGTCATTTCGTCCGATGGCGTGTTAACATTTCGAGCCACAAGAACGGAAGTAAGAAACAAATAAAACAGATTTCATGGGCATTCGCCAATCTCAATGGTTCCTTCACGAACACGAATAGGCAACAATGAATTTATGACCTATCGAAAATTTTAGAGAATATTGTTCGGTTTGTGTATGGAACCTTTTAATTCTCGATCCAAATATGCAGTCACAGGAAACGTGTATCAACATTTAGAGCTTGATAATTAAAATTTCCGAAAGATTACTATGTCTAATAAATGAAGTATATGAGGTAAATTTTCGCTGAAGAATACACCAGTAGAAAGACAAAAACAGTGGCTCCGAACATGCACTCATTATTCTCCTTCTTAATTGTTATCCGTTTAAGTATAGATACTCGTTAAATTATAATCTATCAAGAAACTGCAGTCTTACGGCTGTGGCTTGAGGCGAAGTCAGAACTGACCGGGCATTTTTTGTAGCTTTTTTTTTTTAATGAAAATCTGGTTATTTGTTTCGTGTCAGTTAGAATACTTTACATAAATACTGCTGATACTCTATTACTGTTCAACGAAAATTTAAAAAAATCGATTCAATACAAAGTCCTTAATTACACAAATAGTGAACGGGATTGTGGATCCATTGCTTGATTTTCTTTCTTTGTGAAAATTTGTTTTAAAACCGCTGAATGATGGTTTGTTTAAAGCATGAAAAAAAATTTCGAAACCCCTAGTAAGTCTGAGCCATCCGAGGCTGAATTCTAAATTTAATTTCGTCTAAAAAAAAATAAATCTGGTAGATCTAGAAATACTCAGCAGCTACGGTACCCAAAAAATAGTAAAATAGTCGTAAAATTAAGGTACCTACTAGGATCCTTCTGATTTCATTTCTCAAGGTTTCTAATGCTTTTTTTTTTTTTTTTTTTTTTTACAGTAAAAATAATAAATTATTAACGTAAGAAAAATGTGCCTGAGATTGCAACCTTAATTATCAAATGGACCTAGCTCCTCTCTTGTTGATGATAAAATTATGAAAATTTAACAGTATGCTCCTAAAATACTCTACTATACCACAATATAATATGTTGAAAATAAAAAAAAAGTATCATCTTTCTTTCTTTTTGGAACAGGTACCTATATTAATTTTAGAAAAAAATTCAAGTGCGCAGTCTTGAGATGATATGCTTTAGATCGCTCAAATTAATTCACTAAAAAAATAAGTCCAAAGATATGGTCTATTGTGAAAAAAAATTCTAACTAAAGTACAAACATTACTAATCTTTACTTCATCAAGACACAACTCGTAAGTATAGTCTGGAATGTATTCAAATAATTTCATTTCGCTCGTCCTTTGGTCACCATTTTTTTTGGCTTTTTCAAACATTTTTTGCCATAGGCTAAGTTTCCAGTATGACTTCTTCGTGTTCTCACAACATGAAAATGTTTAAATAACTTTTTAATTTTTATAATTACCAAGGTTATAACAAAAATTATGCATTCTTTTTGTATACAATCTCAGATTATCGTTTGAGCGCAATCATAAGAAGAATGAATTTGTTTTTTGTAAAAATGCTAATAATTCCTCAACATTTCAACAGATCACCTTGAAAAAATAAAGAAATAATCGTTAAATGAAATAGAATCGAAATAATATTTAGATTTTTACTTCTTGTATAACCTTGTGTGCATTTTCTACAAAATTAGTTCAAAATTATATTAACGAAATATTTTTACTCATAATCTGTGAATGAATGAGTCGTAGAACTTGAAATTGGATTAAATATAATAACTTGATGATTTGCTTATTGATAGTGTAACCCGTATCGCTAATTTTGAGAATAAGCCAATGTGCAAACTTATGATCAGTGCAATTTGAGGCACAGTCCCCCTATAATATTTCAAGTTTTTAGTCATATTTTCAAAACTATACGGAGTGATTCATGAGGAATGGCTCAAACCAGAAATAATGTCGATACAACGAAGTACAACCAAAAAAAGACTTCCTCTTATCATATTATGGCCAATATGCATATTCAGAATCACAGTAGCCAAGAAAGAGAATATCTTTGTAGTGCCTTAACTTCATGCATAGGCAACTTCTCATACTTCATTGCGTTGAAATTCACATAGGCTTTTTTGTCGTACATATTATTGATTCCAACCATTTCCTTTTTAGCCCAACCAAATTTCTCATTTTCCAGTTGGAAAATTACAAATTTTTATATTTTCAGCTCTTTTGGTAAATAAAAAGTTGAAAATAAATTTTGAAGATAGGTCATCTGTTACAAGAAACTTTTTTTTCAATAGTACTTAGTTGTATCAAGGTTTCAGATTTAAGAAACCAGTCATGGAACATCCTAATAAATAATTATCAACTGCATTTCCAAAAATAAATTTAAATTACCCTTAAACAAGTGATTTAAAGTTAATCCATTTTTTTTTCAAACTTCGCATATTGTCTATAACCTGTTTCACTAAGTTAAGATCATGTAGATACTTACTTAGTTTTTCTAAATTTATTTGTTTCATTACGAGGCATTATTTTTAATAATGATGTAATTTGGAGAAGAAAATTCATTCAGAATCAGTTCACTTTATAAGCAATAATCATAATATTAAGAATAACATTTTATTTTTAAATCTATAAAATTATTTTAAAAAACTCAAATCAAACTAATCTTCGAATTCTTTTACGCAACTGCGTAGTTGTTGATAAATGTGGTGGTCGGGATCATAAGAGAACAAATTAATCTAACAAAACCACCCGACAAATTTATCAAATAATTCAGAAAGAAAAACTGTAATATTCCAGTTTTTATCAAATATTTGGGCTACTCGATAATGCGTTTTCTCCCCTACTCCCTTCCTTCCGCAACAGTAGTAAGAATCATTATGATTAGTATCACTATACTAAAATGCACTAATTCATAAATATCTAACTGGAAAGAACTTTTCTTAAACTTTATTTTTTGTTTGTAGCCACGAAAAAAAAAACGAACCACATTACTGATGGGGGCAATGACGTTCACCAATGAAGATGCCTCTCAGAAGGAAGAAAAAAGTTACTCGGCTTCAGAAAATGAATCATCTGATGACGAAGCTAATGGTATTGAAATTCCCATACATTTTGTCAAAGAAGATGATAGCAAAACCAGTCATACCGATACCGACCATCATAAAACCTAGTTAATAGATTATTATTGTGTAACAAATGATTCATTACTCATAATAAAGACAAGTTTGCCCAATTTAATTCACAATATTCTCTAATGTAGTAGGCTACTGGTTAAAAATTGGAGTAATAAAGAAATGAATAAAGGCGTCAACAACGGGCAGAATATGAATAATTTTTTAATTTTTAGGAAACCTAGATGCACATAAATTATTTCTATCTGGACTCAGTAACAGATTGAAAGAAAAATAAAACTTGTAAACTGTGAAACAAAATTCACGATGAGTTTAATTACTTACATATTTTGACTGGCAGGTATACAGGGTGTTAAAAAATCGTTTCCCAATTTAAACGGGTCTTGTAAAACTGGTCAAGAGAAGCAAAAAAGTTCCTATTATATCTTTTTTTTTAGCATTGTTGTTTCAGATACAGGCTTTCATATGTGTGTACCGAATAGGTTGTATGTTAATTCATTTTGAGGCAAAATTTACAGCAAATGGCAAGACACATTGTACAAAGTGCCTAGGGAACATTGTAGTATTGACAATGCTTCTGGAGTCAAGTTGTGAAAATGTGTCCGCCACCCAATTTTTACCAACGTTTTATGCGTGAATTATATGAGAAAGGGCAGATAACAATAGTAAAAAAAGTGGAAGGAAAAAATGGTAATGAAAAATAAAGTGGAGGTGATAATGTTTCATTGTTTCATTGTCTGCAGAACAAATACAAAAATAAAAGAACACGAAGAACGAACAACTCATAATTTTTTTAAATTTTTATTCATTTTCAATTACCTTTTCTCGTTGTTACAAAGTGTGAAACATGAGAACTTTTTTTTTTTTTCAGAATTTAAAACAAATGAACATTAGACATGGTAAAATTTCATCAAATTTCTTCCAATTTTAAACAAACTTAACTTTGCAAGTATTGAAGATACTGATCTGGTCAAAAAAATTTTTTTAATGTACTCGATGAGTATACAATAAGCCTTGAAAATCAAATTTGAAGAATTTTTTGAATTTCCTCATTTAATGACTATGAAAATTTCGAAAATTTGAGAGCCTTGTATCTCTGTAACAACCAATTTCAAAGCCTTTGTTGGTACAAACTTTTTCTTCTCTCTATGAGCTCAACAAGATCCATTTGGCTTGAGAGATGATTTTTGGACATCCTTCATAATCCTGATAAAATGAATAATAAGTACCTACTTAATTTGAATTAATGAAACTAGAATTTGAAACATGACCTAACTTTAATAATGACTGTACTTTTGAAACATAAATGTATCAATTGAAGTGTTTTTTTCTTCACAGGAACTGATTAAAAGAATCCAAGTAATCAATATTAACCTCAAAAAGGTCTTAATGCTTTATTGACCTTTCTACTGTATAAAAGTGTTTAATCAAAGTTTAAATGACAAGCTGATAAATATTCAATTGGTATTGAAATGGTCAATTTTTGAGCCACCAAGTTTTTTGAAATTTTGGTGTTTAAATAATATTCGAGTTTCAACAGAAAATGTTAATGCTTACCTACCTACTTATAATTATATTAACTTATTTCAAATTTTGGTTTTTGGTGTTGATTGTGAGTCTTTGCGGGACACTGAAAATATACTTTCCAATATTTTAAACAATGTCCATGTCAATTTTACAGTGCTCTTTGTATTTAGCTAAAAAAAATTTCTGTAAATACAGACATCTCTCTCACAGTACTCTCAAAAACTATACATTTCTTCAACAATTTCTGACATGAAAATGACTACTTTTACAATGCAACCCTTAAAATCTAAATCGCACATTTATTTGTTTCCCAAAAAAGATCTTGAGTAGACTTAGAAAAAATACCAAAAAATGACGCCACACAAACATAAAATTGACATCGTTTTTAGGTTATGTTAATTTCTTATTCACAAAAATTAAGAATCTTGTTTCTTCATTCAGTTTCTTCAAGTCTATTTCATGTTCTTTTAGCCTGAAAATCAAGATTGAAAAATATTGTAGGTATCATTTCAAAATATAAAACTTACATATCTGCATAATTTTCAAACTATAGGATTCATAATATAACTACTTGAAGCTCACAGCCATACATTTTGTAACTGTTAAATTTGTACCCTAATACTTCTACATGAATTTTTGATGTGTAAACATCTTAGCCCTTGGTCTATGATAGAGGCTTTAGGTGAGAATAAGGATCATCAGATTTGCGTAACTCGTACGTCTTGCAATATTGTAACTCTCATTTGTGTGTGTTAGTTGACATTTGAGTGTGCGTAATGTGCACACTCACAAGAACGCACCTACACAACGAGAATAAGAATTACATTCAGATATTGTTTACACATCAATACTTCATGAGTATAGCTGCAGAACACACGCCTTTTTTCATATAGAGAATCATCCCTTCAAAAAGTGGTGTAGATTCTTGAGCAGTAATTTCCAAACTTACCTGAACCACGACAAATTTTGAAGAATTTCAATTATTCAAGACCCACTCGTGAAAAAATTAACATTTTAAAACCGAAAGTACGTGACAGGTAGTCAGTGATTGGAATTTTTATGACCCACCACAGATCAGCCCATGACTTATCAGTGAATCACGACCCACACTTTAGGAAACACTGCTCTACAGGCCCTTTGTCAATTTAGTTCTCTCTCTCTCTCTCTCTGTCCCTCACTTTTTCTCTATGACTCATAATTTCTAGAAATTTTTATTAGAGCCCCTTTCCCTCTTCTTGTATCCAATATAAGACTGATTGGTAGAGTTTTTGATTCGAGAACATCAACCAATTTGTTTGGCCAATTTTACATCTATTCGTAGCCAAGATATTTCAGATTGCGGTATAAGAAATTAAATAAACGACAATATTTAGTCTTGAAAAAACGAAAAATAGATAAAAAAATAAACGCAAACCAATCACTATCGATGTTGTAACGACTGGAGGTTAGTTTGGCATAACAAATTAAGGAATTTTCATTAATTAAAGTACACTTATAATTGATAATAAATTCATTAGACTAAGGGGACTTTTTTTTGAAGTCACTGCTTCAGTTCAGTGTAGCTTTAGTCTATCTATCATAAAAAAAAATAATAAAAATACATAAACCAGTTATTTGCAAAAATTCACTTTTCGGGCCCATCCCGAAAATTAAGCGGGTAACATAATATATTTTTTCGCTCAACTTTCTATTACAAGTATTTCGACAACAACGTAAACAACCGACTCGCAAATTTTTGAAATTTGACAACCGTCCAAAACAAATAATTAGATATATAGCCCATAGAACATTGGTAACGAATTTCGCAAAACGCATGCCCAGATAGGAAGTCGCACGAAATTATCGCCATTTGGAAACACATTGCGAAAAGTTCTGCCACTTTTTCTAAATCCTTTTCAAAAAAAGAAATATACGTCTCAGATGCCGAGCTAAAAAAAAAAGAAGCTAGGCAGGCTATAGTACCTATGTTTTTGCTTTCTAATCGTTGAATGAGTGTTTTATGTTTAAAAGTTCAAATTGAGATGCTGATGGCGTCGAAAAAATTAGCCAAAAAAAAAAAGAAAAAAGAGACATTGCGCTTTATATCCTGTAGAATATTGTGTGCTATGCATTAATAACGTATACTAATTATAAGTTAGTATACAAATAATACGTATATATATATATATATATATATACACACACACACACACATATATATTTATATATAGTTATATACTCACCGCACAGTGCACCGATTACGATACAAAACGAAAACACGAAACACATTGTGGTGGACGACATGCTGTTGCCAGATGCAATCGACGAATACGCACGGGAGATAAAAATTTTCGTACTAATTTGCGATATGCCGTTTCTCGACGACGACGACGATAATTATCGACGACATAATAATTATTACAACGTAATTCGCGTAATTTACGAAATTATGCTTAATATATAGCGCGAAATATTGTTGTTCTACGATACGTCTACAATTAGACATCTGTCGTTGCAAAAGAAACGAACGTGATAAGCGCGAGAACCGATCTTCAAATGAAAAACATTATTATATTGTCGGCTTTTTATTTTTATCTTTTCTTCGACTTTCTTGTTTTCGTTTGTTTTCTTTTCACACCGTAGGGTACGATGTGGAATCTTCATGTGCGCGCCGTTAAGATCACCCCGTTCGAATTCCGCAGAATACGTGCTGATAAAAATGATGACATTATAGCGATATACACATAAATAGCCTACACGGAACTATCGAATAAAAATAACACACGCTGTAAGACGACGATAAATTTATAATAGTCGCATTTTCTCATTAGCAGGTCCAAATATTTTTTTGCGGTACGTACAAACGGGCGGCGAGGGGGTGGGTGGGTGAGAAGGATTTATTTTCGTTAATGCATTTTAGACTGTCCGTGAACTGTGGTGTGTGTGTGTATATGTGTGTGTGCGTGTGCGTGAGTGGGCGCGTGTGTGCGCGCGCGCGCGCGCGCGTGCGTGTGCGTAGGCGGGTGTGTGTGTGCGAGAGACAAAACGATAAAATAAGAATTTTGTTAAATCTCCATTTGACAAAGGTTGTGTACGTCACACATATAGAAAACTACATTATAGTATGTAGCGTTGGTGTATATATATATATATATATATATATATATGTATATATAGGTATATAATATTCTATACTATTATTTATACTTACACGTATACTATCTAGTACAGTTTTAAATGGGGAACTGGGTTTTGGAACAAAGTTCAATGATCTGCTCGCATAAAAGCGACTGCATCTATTTTTACAATCATCAGTACGATGTGACAGTTGGCTGGCGTGCAGTCGTTTTAGAATACGAATTTTCCAGTTTGATGCCGTTTAGTGGAAAAATTGGTGAAACTTTTTTTTTTTTTTTTATGTTTTGTTTTTGTGTTTTGTCGAAACTACTTACGATGTTAGTAATCGAAAATTGTTTTCATTGTCGAGGAACGGAGGAGAGTATGATATAAATTTTGACAATTTGCCGAATGGGTTCTGAAGCATTGTTAAAGGAGCGACGGTGCAGTTGGCTTACCTTTTTCGAGGATCCATTACACAGACACCAAAACGAAGAGGAGTGCTCTCGTATGATTATTCCTATCGTCCGTCATATTATCAACTACGAAATGCGAACACATCGTAATGATAACGTATTTTTTAGTCGTGTCAAATGAGCAACGTGAAAAAATGAAAATTTTTGACACCTAGAAAAGGGGGTGGAGGACTATGAGAGGAGTAGTCTCCACTTTGCGTACATTTATCAGATATTCTATGGAAGCGAAATAAAAAGTATAGGCTATATAATACGACACGACTTTATTGTCCTGCGGAAAGGCGGAGGCTGTAAGCGCAATAATGGGACTGAAAATTTGAGGGTTGAAGCGCTGGCGTCATCGTCTGTTTTACGTGCGCCGTTATTACGTGTTTTTTGGCCAAAAATTTGGGGGACTAAGCATTGCACTTTTGGGCGATGCTTGATACTAAAGATAGGCGCTCAACCACTCTGGAATCGATGATTCGGTCGGTGAAAAATTATGGGATAACATCTCAACCTCGCAGTTTGCGTTGCTCTCTATCTAAATGTAACGGCCAAAATATCTAATCCCGATATTATAGAAAATGGCGAGTCATTTTATATAATGCTGGTCAATTCGTGTAATTTTTCTGAATCTTACGTACATATAATTATAGCCGGGTCATTATGTAAAATGTCCACCAATTTTTAGGCTATGTACGAAACACCTACGCTTGTACATTCATACGATACATTGTATTTAACGTAATATCACGTCCATTTTTAAGTGGGTCTTCCACGAAAATCTATTTATTAATTTCACGCTCATGGTAGGACTCAGGGGTGGGAGTAAGTACGTTTTTCGTTTCTTGACCTAAGGAAAATTTTGGCACTATTTTCGTAAATTGGTGTGTATAATATAATATTACGCATGTACTGATCGTATGTATGTATGTATATGTAGATACATAACTTGTTCACACGGTACAGACCGTAATGTTCGCTCAATAGTAACGAAATTCGGTACAGGTATTTGTATTGGAGCAAGGAAGAACTTTATATTGATTTTAGTGCAGATTGGCTTTATGGTATGTCCAGCAAGTGCTTTATGCAGTTTAATGGCTCTAAAATGAGTGATTTTGAAATGATATCCATAATGCTACTAGATTTTTGCAACATTTCATTCATTTGTAATTAAAAAATACTGAGGTCTCAATGCTGACATAGCTGAAATACAAAAAAGAACTGTGTGAAAAAATTTTAAATCCAATGAAAAATGAAATATTCCTCTCAAAATTTCATTTCTTTATTGGTAGATAGGTAGGTACATAATATTATAGTGTTACCATAACATTACCAAAAAAATTCTGGCCAACAACACTGACATTAACCAACCGATCCCATCCCAAATATTCCAGCCCTGCAACTTAATACTCACTCCTTTCAAAAATCCAATGGATTAAATCTTTCAGTTCATTTTCAGTTTTCTTATTTTCTTCTGTTAAACACATTTTACTAACACAAAAACTTGTTAAGTAACCTTGATTTTGCTATTGACTCATTCTTGTTCATCTCTTCAGGACGATCTCTGTCCCTAGGTACCTAATTTCAACATTTGCATAACAAGGTTTGAACTTCGGAGTGATCTAAAGCAAACATAACCTTGGCACTTCCTCTCCATTTCAATCGACTGTAAATATTTTTCTTGTTTCTATTTTACCCACAGTTCATTTACTAATTTTTTTTTCCTCAAAAATTCTTTACCATCCTGTTACTCAACCCACTTACAATAGGAATAGGGTATAGTTACTAAAGAAAAATTTATAGAAAAATTCTTTCTTTCAAATTTTATAAATAGGTACCTACCTACCTTCCTATACCTTATTATTTTCATCCTAATATTACTTAGTTATTCGTCACATACACATGGACATGGTTGGTGGAACTGTCTGTTTCATCACTCCTGGGCCACGATCATGAAATGAACTGATAATTGATAGTGGTTGATACCCTATTTAAAACACATATACTATCTACTCTTATCAATTATCAATTCAGTTCACGATTGCAGCCTTGGTCTAGATGTTTGCTCGTAAGCGTGTAGGCTTTTGAGTCACAAAATTTTTAATAATATTGCTAACAATTGTGAATCAAATTTTAGTCTAATTTCGCCAAATGGTAAAAATTTATAGGACCTTCCTCCGACCAGCTGTTTGGTTGGATTCAAACATACAAATTTTGAAACGATCTTGTTCGAAACGAATCCTGTATAATTTATTATACAGTTGGCCATGACTAAACACTGATTGAGGCTACAGAGTGTTTTAAGACCTTAACCAGGATTGTAGATCAATTAGATTCTGAAATATGGACATTAGAGTAAAATTTATGTAAGTATTTATGTTACGGGCAAAGTATCTAATCCGGACATTATATAAAATGAGGCGTCATTTTATTTAATTCCAATCAGTTTGTAGAATTTTTGTAAATTATATACATATGACTGGGTCATTATGTAAAATGCCCAACAGTTTTTGAGCAAAGTATGAAATACTCTACATTATCATACACAAAATTATATTGAAATGGTAGTTTTGTTCAATATTTATGAAGTGTCATCTTCATTATTGTTGGAACATACAAGTACATATTGTTTGAGAACTCATTGGCAATACTGATTATTCAGTCAGTCAGTTACTGCGTTTCTCAGTCGCTAGTTATTCTTTGTTGATCTTATCTTCATTAATATTGCGCGTCTCTCTGTTTGTCGTTTTAGTAAAGTTATTATGTATTTTACATAACAAAGTGTTTTATTGGTGCAGTATATAACGTTATTATTTCGTCTTTCAGTTAATATTATTTAATGTATCATCTCGTCAACCATTTCCTGATACTTAAATATATTTCCCTAAGTAGAGTCTCAAAAATATTCACCAATCCTCCAATTATATGTTTTCACGCTTAATATCTGGAAACTTCGCTTAATGTCTGGAAACTTCGACATGGAAATGATTTTCATGATATACAAATGATGAAATTTCGTATTTTACTCATAACATTTGAAAGAGAGAATTTTTCTATGTATTTTTCTTTTGTAACTATACCCTTTTCCTATTGTAGATACGTTGAGTAACAGGATGGTAAAGAATTTTTGAGGAAAAAAAAATTAGTAAATGAACTGTGGGTAAAATAGAAGTAAAAAAAATATTTGCAGCTGATTGAAATGGAGAGGGGGTGCCAAGATTATGTTTGCTTTAGATCACTTTGAAATTCAAACCTTGTTATGCAATTGTTAAAATTAAGTATCTATATAGGGACAGAGATCGTCCTGAGGTGATGAATGGGAATAAGTTAATAGCTAAATCAAAGTTACTTAACAAGTTTTTGTGTCAGTAAAATGTGTTTAACTGAAGAAAATAAAAACAAATTTTTAAAATATGAGCTTTTATTTATTTTTTTATTTTTTTTGGCTTTAGCTTCATGCAAAATAAACACTTTTTCGTTGTGGAAGGTTGGTTGCAGTATTGGTATATTTTAAAATCGCAGTAGTGAGTAGAGTAAAAGCTTATAATAAGAAAACTAAAGATGAATTGAAAGATTTAATTCAATGAATTTATGAAAGGAATGAGTATTGGTTGCAAAACTGGAAAATGTGGAATGAGATTGGTTGGTTAATGTTAATGTAACTGTCCAGTATTCATTAAGTTTTTGTTAATTAAATATTGGTAACTAATTTTTTTAGTATTTAGTGTTATGGTAACATTACATTATGTTCCTACCAGCTATCTACCTACCAATAAAGAAATGAAATTTTAGGTGGAATTTTTCATCTTTCATTGAATTTTCAAAATTTTTCATCTGATCCTTTTTTTTTTCATCCATTACAGCATTGAGAGCTCACTGTTTTCAATAACAAATGAATGAAATACTTTAAAACTAGTACCTAGGTAGTATTAAGGATTTTGCTATTAATTTCAATCCAGCATTCATTATATAACGTTTAAACTTTTTCTTACTGGTAAGGTCACATGCAATAATTGACGCCAGCCCTGAATGGTTGTTATGGGTCCATCAGTGTTACATTGGTGATGGGATGAATGCATGAGTAAAATGCCTCAGGAGCTCGAAACCAGATCTAAACAAATTTAAATTCCAGGTAGAAATAAATGCCTACCTAAGTGAACATTTTTAGACAACCACAGCCAAGTCATATGCAGATATTCCTACAGCTTCAGACTATATGCAGTTGTATGATAGCTAATATGCACACAAGGTAATTATTTGGGAGTACAGGTCATTTCGTACGATAGTAAAGCTCTACGATCGTCGTGGATCGGATAGAGAATCTCAGTGAGGACAACCGTGAACAAATGAATAGGCTACACTCAAAAGTTTAAGTAAATGAATAATAAAAAAAATACACAAAAAAACAGAATTATTTTAGCCCTTCCAAAGTTACAAAGAATAAATAAATACGTGATTATTAATCAACGAAACGAGTATTAGGTATAATAACAGGTTTTTGGCTCCTAACACCAAATATATGCACGAAACTGTGGTTACGCCGCTTTGCTTTGTAAATTACTTTCCAAAATCATGCGTTCAAACAGAGGTAAATTTTTTGATACCAAATCTTCGACATCGATTTTGTTGAAAATGTCATCCTGTATCCTTCGTTTAATCGGTTCCTCCAAGGTATCGATAATAAAATGTCTAATGATGTCAGGCAGCAGACGAACTGCCAACTCGATAAGATAGTCGAAGTTACCGTGCCCATCCAGCTGCACGTTTACAGTTCCCACCTCCAGCTGCAGATCCTCCAAATACGGTTTTTTTGTCAGATTCAATGGCTGATGTATGGCCGCCTCAAATTGCAAATGATCGGCCGAAAACTTGGTTAGGCCAAAACGTCCCGGCACTTTCGGTACCTTACCGAAATTGTAGAAGAAGTTGCAAGTGCCCATAATCCTACCAGTGATCATGCGCATTTTGATGACCGTCGTCCGGTTCACAACTCCAACCGAGACATCACCGACTCGGGCAAACTTTGACAGGCCGTGTAATGTGACCGGTCCAACTTTCAGTGTCAAAAATTCGGTATCGTGGTCGACCACATTTGGAATCGTGTACGGGTCGTAGTTGTTGCCCACATATCGACGTCCCTCCACGATGGCCAAGTCTATTGGCGATATTTTACTGATGGATGGAAATTTAGGGCTGACTCGAAGCTGTTTATTCACCTCCTTTGTCAGACGCTCGTCGATGCTGCCTTGAATGTACGGTTGTATGGCACTTATGAGCGTGTATCCAGCAGCGTTCACCAGTGATGACAGAAACGATGATGTTGCATTCGTCCCCAAGTGGAACTGAAATGTGAATCACTCTTTAGACCAGCTGTGTGGCACTATTGACGAAGGAAACGATGATTTTCAAAGCAAAACTAAATGTGAGCTTTCGGAGCTCCACGTTCCTATAGATCCTCCTCACCGAACAAATGTTGAAAATTCTGTACATGTATTCGGTTGTGCTATTTTCTTGAAAAATTTATTCGAAAAATACTTTTTCAAGGTTAGTGAGGAGCTAGAGACATGTTCTCCCCCCCCCTTCAAAAAGCAATCAAAATTTTAAATATGGGATTTGTTTGTGCTCTGATTTTGCTGGTTCGTGTTTTTTCGGATGTTTTGAAATTTCACAGTAGATATATAAAATTTTAATTAAATGTAGAGGGGGGAGGAGGTTACAGCACACAAACGAAAAAAATAGCGTCACAAACCGGTATAAACGTAGCACAAACAAATACTATGTTGAAAATTTTGATTACTTCTTGACGGGAGGGTAACATGTCTTTAGCTCCTCACTGACCTTGAAAAATTTTTTCGTTAGTAATTTTTTCAGGAAAAAAGCATAAACGATAAAAATTTTAACACAAACCAACAAAAACGAATGCATGTGTAAAATTTTCAATATTCGTTAGGTGAGGATCTAGGGATATAGAGCTAAAATTTGGCCAGTAAATGCTGAAAATGATTCGCTTGAAGTATAATACTCTGGGAGGTCTGGGAGTTCATATCTTTCTAGATAGGTAATGAAAAAAACAATTGAGTATAGGCTAAGTACATAAATACAGTTAGCCACACATAATTCGAAAAAACTGGGCTGAAGAAGTTTTGTCCAGATTAATCAGAAAAATGAATTATTTTGACTAACCAGATAAATGGATATCTGCTCTAATATTTTCAGAATGACACAAAAAAAGCTATTCATTTCATACGAGTGTTTACGTGAGGTGGAAATCTCACGTATTTGTGAAGGCTCCTGTCCATTACTCGTGACACCAGGGGGTATAGCTTGGAAAATGGAGATTGGAATATGCATTGCAGCCTATTATTTGCTATACGCTAGATTAATTTTCAAAAATCATTCGATGTTAAGAGGGAAGAAGCTATTGTAACACTTAAGTACATTGAAGTTAATATTAATAATTTTTTGACACATAGTCTCACCTCTAAATTTTGATATGCCATTTTCGTTACCGAACGGCTAGCACGTATTGAACCGTCTGCATCGACAACCACACTAACTACTCCTTCTGCAGTGACATTCGTCAAGGTCACATTGAATGGTCCGCTGGTTGAGAATAATACGTTGGACAACGTACAGTTTCCAAAAACAAATATGTTTGCTATGCCTATTTTCACGTATACCTAGAAAATTATTTTTACATTAGTGCCTACAGTAGTCTATAGGGTGTTAGTCATTTGGAATGATAGGCCTAAATATTTTAGTGTTATTTTACATGGCTTTTGAAGAATCCTTGATAAATTATAAAAGTACTATGGAGTAAAAAGTATATTGAAAATGACAAAAACAGTGTAGAGAGTTTAATTTTGTAGGTTCCATTCGAACGTTTGTCGGATGTTATTGGAACAAAATTATCAATTTATTATTTATTATTAAATTTGATGGAAATTTTTTTCAGTGCAATTCATTGAAAACTTAGGTAGGTAATGGAAGTGAAGAGAATAAATATCTTCTTGAGTGGGGGGGAGAAGGGATCACACTTAATAGCATCAGAATTGACAAATAGGCAGAAAATTGAGGGTAGGATTCGCTTAATTCTGCTGTATCATTCACGAATAAATATGAAATTTACCCAGGATATTAAAACAGAAGATTGGGATACTAATAATAAACATTTTAAATAGGTAATTACTGTTTCCAAGGGCGTAGATACGGAGCTTCTGGAGGTCTGAATCCCCTTAGCCTAGAAGAAAAAGGCTGGACATCTTAAAATTGGGTAAGTACTCATATTTGTTAGTTTTGATGATTTTATACTGGAAAAAGGGGGGTGGTCAGAAGTGATCATTAAGCTTGTGTAGACTCCCCCTTATGCCGGAGATATCAACTCGCTTAAATGTTTCAGTCCAGAGAGAAGCCAAATAACTTCCGAATTGTTATACGCAAAATGAATCATATATGTACCATTTATAATTGAACCATTAACTTATTTGTTGGGTTATGAATAATGCGACATTTTAGTTGGAAATAAAACGATTTTTCAAACGGAAAATGAAGTACACATTGTTCATTAAATAATTATTATTCGTGAAAGTTTTTCGATTTTTACTGGCGCCACAAAAATCTCATAAACCATGACCTAATTATATTGTTTCACGCCAATAGTACGATTTTAACGTCGACCTTATCAAGTAGATGATTTTCAATCGCACTTTACTTCGTGTTTAATTACCTCTTTTTCCACCGATACCTATCTGACAAACGAAAGGCCTAATTTGGGAGGTGATCGCAAAACCTTGACGCTTTTGAAGCAACCACATTGCGTGAAACTGATTCCAGCTTTGACAAGACTACTGATTTTTCTACAGCGCTAGTTTAAGTAGCCTAATTTACATACCTAGGTTTTTAGACCAAAAAAAAAAAATATTGAATATTCTCTCTATTTATTCTTCCATCAAATTTGAAGGTTTTTCATAAATACACAAAAATATTTGTAACATTCATTTCTTCAACTTCATAATTCATTGATAAATTGAAGTCTCGCGGCTGTTCTACTTGTGGATGATATGTATACCTTAAGTCATTAGGCATTAGGCTATTAAAAAAATGTTCAGAATTAAACTTTCCATTTTTTTTTTTAAATCTATTAAAATTTTTCGCGTTAAAACAACGCATTCATAATTAAGTAATTACCTATTGCTAATTAAAATCACACCTTCTTGTCACATTTCCACGTAACAGATTTATGAGAATTTTATTCGAAAATCAGTGGGCGTGCTATTCGTCGTCATTTTTCTAGTCATTTGATACATTGATAATTAATACCACTCCTTTTATCCCAAAAAAATGAGTGGTAAATATTTTTATTAAGATATTTTTTAGAACGAATCTATTATTGATGGATATAATAGTGAAAAATTTATTTGGGGAGCATATTTTCCGCATTTGTCACGGTGACAATTCGGATGAGTAAGACTTCTGTTATCTTATTTTGCTGTTTTATCCCTGTTTGTTCATGAAGAGAAAATCTGTGTGCTAATTTTGTTAATTTGAACGTATATTTTTGAGCTAAAATTCTTGGAAAAAGGAGCCGGAATTGTGATTGTTGCTATTTTTGTAACGCCCACCCAAAAAGTAGACGTTCTCTTGCATCTCAAGAGTACAAAGAGGGGGGAATTTCAACACAATGCAAAAAGTAAAATATTTCTCCTGAGCACTTACAGATTTGTTCACTTTTCACAGAGCTGCAATGTTCTGGCCATACTTTGGACATGAGAATACCTACCATTATTAACTTCATATTTTGAACAGAAACTTCTTTATCAAAGGTAAATAAAAGACTGCTCATACTCACTGATTTATTCTCTTCAATATAATTTCTAAAAAGTTGACTAAAGAGAAACACTATGTTCTGGTTCATACTTTCTGTCTCTATTTATTTTTCATAGATAAAATTTCACTACTATACAGAATATTGGTTTAGAGATAATAGAATAGAAAAAGTAAGTTTAAACCCTGATTAAATTTAGGTACTTATGTATATACATGACCAAACTGAATGTAACGAATTTTCAATGAAAAAATAATAATTATTCGATATTTAATTTTGTGCATATCATCGAAAAATAATACTCGTATATTTTGTATTATAAAGGCCAGGGTTGGAATATGTTATGTATAATGTTATGAGTATGTAACATTACCTTCATGTGCTTTTACACGTTGAAGTAAACTTGTGCCAATTATAAGGTTGGTACGAGTAGTCTTGAGCATGTACGTAAATGTGATATAAATAAAACTGAGAAAAAATATATGACTTCTTTGACATTTTTTATAATAAATTATCAGAAATACAATGTTCACACTGGTATTTTGTGAGAAAAAAGCAGTGCTTATCATTGTTGAATCAGCTACAAGCGTATAACATCGATGTAAAGTGAATGTGCCTCCATGTAAAAATATGTGTCATGTAGGTATGTACTTGATCGATCAATTTTTCTGGGTGTGCAAGAATTAAAAGTGTAAACAAGTAGAAATGATTGTATTATTAATTTGTGTGCTTCTATTTTTCCAGATTTTTTGTTCAAATATCGTCAATTCTTTCATTCATTCTAAGTATAGGCTATAACAGCGAAAAAAAGTTGGCTTTTCGGTCATTAATTATGAAAAATATCTTTCAAAACAAGATTTAAAATTGAGATTTTACATGACTTGGAAACTGTTCACTTGCTGAATTTGTTTTCCAAATTGACCCTCATATATTATAAAAGTTACGTTTTAACTTTGGTGAATAATATAGGTACCATTATTACTCAAACCTAGTGAAAGCCATTTGAAAAAGTATAATACTTGAATATTTAAATGCACCTTTAGCTTTCGCACTAATGAAATATGTAAACATTTTCTATTTTATTTACTGATACCAAAAGGAATTCAATACTGTAACAAACCTATAATGTTACTTGTTCAGCATCCGTCACATTAATATTTCATTAAAAATTGTAAGCAATCAGTGCTGACATGTATGAAAAAATTCACTTATAATTAAATGGAAAATAAAAAATTATGTAAAAAATTTAATTTTCATTCATAATGTTACTAAAAATGTTGCTAGAAAATTCTCAGGATCATGTTAACAATAATGTTCTATCATTAACGTAGACTAGGGATTGCTTCGGGTATTTTCCAACCCTAATAAAAAAAATACATTCTGGAGAAGGTATTACTCATCTTTTTCTAAAATAGGTTCAAAAAAATTATTGAAATACCACTCAGCAGTTGAGAAAATGGCTTGTAACAATATTGGAGCAAAATTCCTAAATAAGCATTAGTAGCTTGGGAGAAATTACAGCTGAGAGAAAGAAAGGTAAAAATACACCTACAGAACCAGGAGTCTTTTAATTCGAATTCATTTTACAGAAACGACCTTGACATTACAAAATTTGAGTGATCTATCACTCATATTCAGAAATGCCACTTTAATCTCCCTTTACTCAAAACTTCACTTTAAAACAACTTTTTGCATAAATTTGTATTTAAAAATGTGGTAACGCCGTATATTAATATGGGATTTCACCATAGACACAGCTAAAGAGATGTCCGATGCTCCATATTATACCCTGTGGTTTAAAAATATGTGGATGATAAAAAAGAAGAAATTTAAGTTATAAATTCTACACATCCAAATATTTTGTCATAAAAACAGACGTCTCCATATCAATAAACAAACGCCTGGTATCAAACAAAGAGGATGTTTTTTTGGGTGTTTCCAGTCACATTTGTAAACAGATGACAGATGAAAAGTTGCCAAGAAAATAAAATAAAAACTTCCTACTTTTTTTTTTTTTAAATATGATAAACAATCTGTATAATCCACTCTGAAAGACACAATGTGAAAATAAAACAAAAAAATAATAATGAAAAAATAAAATTACAAAAAATATTTCATTACCATGAAGATTTGAACACGGGTTGCAGGAGAAACAGTCCAGGTCACTAGCAAGGAGCCACATGGGAGCTTGAAGATTGGTTGACTTAAATATAATTACATACAATACCACACTAAAAACACCCATTATAACCTTTTGTAATGCAAATAAAAATATCCTCTTTGACTGACGACGCTTCTTATCAGTAGACACATAGTATCAAACTATGACATACGTGCAGTAACAAATATTGGAATTCAAAACATTTTTTCTGTGTTGTGGCATTGGACATCTCTTTAGCTGTATATGTCTCTGGATTTCACGCATAAAAATACTATGTTATCACATTCTTCAATACAAAATTGCGTAGTAAGTCGTTTTAAAGTGAAGTTTATGCAAAAGTAGGTTAAAGTAACGTTTTTGAATGCGAGTGTAAGAATCTTAAGCAAGTAATTATTACAATCGAACCTCTATTTAACAAAGTGCTGTATTTAACAAATGTTCTTGGGGAACCCCGAAGTTTCAGACATAGCTTACTCGATGAATTTTTTCAAGAAATCATGGAGTTTGTTAGAAGTTCAACTGTATTTTACAATGTGGAACACTTCTTTCCCTACAAATGTTATTGTTGAACTTACTCACCTCCATTTGGTCCAACAGCATATTAACACTATCCACTGTAAAATTAGACAGTCCATGCACTGTAATGTTCTTGAATTCGCTTTTGCCCACCACGCCGAACCCTTCGCTTACGTCCGGAGCTGCCAGTGGATCCGGCAAAACAGTTTGCCCGGGGAAACCAACCGGGTTTGGCTGCTGGAAATGCTGAATTATCTGTCTGATTTGGTTGCTCATGTTGTTAACCAACACAGTAACGTTTGTTTCCGCAACTGGTTCTTCGGTTGTCGGTTCAGCTGACGATACTGACTCCGCTGCTGTGGACTCATCAACCGCAGGATTTTCAGATATAGTTGAAGATGGCCCAGAGGTGGTGGACTCCTCAGTGGATGTTGCTACGGTTTCTGTTATCGAGTTTGCAGTGGTGGGGCTGACATCATCCAGGGATGTAGACTTGTTTTCCGCACTTGGCAGAGTAGTATCAAGTGTTGACGTCTCATCGTCAGCACACGCTGAAATCAATTCGAATAAATTGCAAACAAGTTTTCGGTGCCAACGAAGTAAAAGGTACATTTTTTAGGTTTATTTTATTTTTTCGTATGGGGTATAGGCTAATATCAGAAAGTATAGGGCGGCAGAACGGCACTACTTGACATTTTCAAAATCTTATGCGCGTAACAGCTATTACCTACCTAATTTATCTAGCAATTGAAATTGTATGTACCTATCTACCGAATGGATTCATTTTATAAAAGAGGATAGAAAACTACAATAATTTGTTAGTAAAGACGTAATTTTTTCTGATAAACGAACTTCAGCATAATTTGATAATAAAGGTTACGCCTGCTTTGGTGATTGTGTGTTCGAGTTCTTTATTACCTAAATGATATTATTGACTTGACGTTGAATATATAGTGTGGAAAATTTAAACCAAACGTCATACCGCTGTTTACAGTTTATCAATCTCTTCATTTTACTACAACAGAGAGGAAGAGAAAAACATTTATTTTACTAGAATTTATGCGATAAACTGTGGTTTGACTAATTTCTTGTAAATTCGATGCAAAATTTCAAGAAAAAATGTCGAAAATTTTTATTTCTTGTTCGATACTAGATCCTTACGACTGAATTAAGTAAGTATGCCTACGTTTTTTTGTAATGAAATGAAGGTTTAAATTCAAAGTTTGATTCAACTATGACACATTTTTGAAACTATATAATTTGTTAAACTGAAATCATATTGTGTGCTTTTAACGAAGGGGGTTTAATGTGATTTTTGACGGAAAAGGACAAAATCAATAGGAGCGAGTAAGAGGGTAGACTACTCAATCCAAAATTAAAAGCATAAAAAAAAAAACGTTTTGGGCAAAATGTAGTAAAAAGTTTCTTTCTTAAATGTAAATCTCATTTAATGCAAAATATGGGAATTAATTCATCGTTCAGTTGCGCATTATCATAGTAAACTGGACTTCTTTTAGAAAGAAGATGGGAGTGCTTCTCTCTTTAGCACCCTCGACCTCTTTCGGTTATAATAATTATATTCACATATAATCTGCACTGACGATTTCTCCAGTCCTTAACGTAAACTTTTAAAACTCATTTGAAAAAACAATAAAGAGGCTGTTTTACAGTTAAATTTTATTTTCCAAATTTAAAGTGGATGCAACTGAACAAAATTCTTCTGCTATGTAATTCTTTAACCCAAAAAAAGCTCAACTACTGAGCAATTCTTAACGAATGGAGGTTGTTACAGAAAACAATGATCTTAAAACTTTTTCTAAGGGTAAATGTTAATAGTGAAAATACAAAAAAATATGCGAGTAGATTTACCTACACAAGGTAAAATATATGGTATGCGCGTATAAAAAGATTCACAAGATGACCGTTGATGAATGTGTGACTGGTGTGAAGGAACATTTGTAATTACTAATTAGATAAGTACAAAGTATAGTTGGTACATGCTTGTACCAAGATGATGAAATAATATTATATGCCAGATGATGAAAGCTGCTGCGTTCTTTTGAAGCGTAAATTTCAGTGTCATGAAAGAAAGATAAAGGTGGAGGATAATGAAATATTATGACCAACTGATAAAGAAGTAAATATGATTCATATTATTTTGTTAGTTATACAGATGTCTTATAGAACAAGGTGAAATGATATACGAAATAAACAAGGTAAGTACCTACCTAATTACAATACCTGGAATAATCTCAAATAAAATTTTAGTATATTACAAACCAAGGTTAAAAAGTGAGTGATTACATGTGAGGGAGTTTGCAAAATGAGCGCAGCCTTGCTTTTGAATTTTGTTCAGGGAGATATTTTAAATAATTAATGATCAGAAAGCTCGGAAACGTATTCTATCATAACGATAAAAAACTATAAAAAATGGAATAAAATATTAAACTCCTAATTGTAAGGCATTTAACATTCTTTTTAAAAAATTTAATTTCCACCTGGATGTAAACTGAACATGCTTCCATGTAAAAAGATGCTTCACGTTTTTGCATGGTGGGGCATTCACTTTATATTAAGATTATATTCATCGATGATACGAGCTACTTTTCACTTGAAACATACCACTGTAAACATTGCATTTTTGATCACGTATTACCTATATGATTTCGATGTAAACTGAATATGCTTCCATTTAAAAAGATGCTTCACATTTTTACATGGCGATGCATTCACTTCATATCGAGATATTGCCTTTTTGGTCATTTATTGTTGATAGCAAATTCCCATTTTAATAAGTTTCCCATAACTTAGCCATACAGACCCCAGCTACATTTACTATTCCTACATTTTTCTATGAAACTTGATCCAAAAGGACATTTTTATGCTGATATTATGCGGGCAAAAAATAGCCCTTATCTTTGATGAATCAGCAGTAAGAGTGATCTAAAAAGATATGTTATGTTTTTGCACGGAGGCATGTATTTGACGCCTTATGTGTTACATTTTTATATGGAGGCTGGAAGTAATATACACCCCCTTATATTGTGAAAGCTGTAAAATTGTGATGCTTCGATTTACATGTGGGTTACACACTGGTTACACTTACAGCTGATTCATCCACGATGAGCACTAATTTTGGGATTTAAGATGGAACTAGATGGCGCTGCAAACATACTGTGAATGGGTGATTATAGAGATGAAAGCCAGATAGCCTATTGATTGAAAATTTGATAACAGGTACTATAATTTGAATTGGTTTTAAGTAACTAAATACTCAGGATAATTTAATTTTTTTCTCATAAATTCAAAGACAAATGATGTCTTCATAAATCTGAAAAAATATTATTACCATCACTGTACTCCAAACACCTTAATTTCAGCTTCAAATTTGCTTAGTATCAAATGCACTTTGTTCATGATCACCCATTTGCTGTTTTAACAAATTTCCCCCAAATGTCGGCCACTTTGATCTTGAATCCTAATTAGGATCCTTTCATTCATTCTAAATATGAAAAACTTTATACTTTCAGATCATTAATTATAAAAAAATAACTTCCTCAACAAAATTCAAAAGTGAGTTTACATGACTTGGGAATTGCTCACTTGTTGCCCTCATTTTACCAAATTGCCCTCGCATGATGTAAACGCTCACGTTTGAACGTTGATGTGTTATTATAATAAGTATTGAATTAAAAATGTTCGTATATTGAGAACACAATACTGCCCCGTTAAGGAAAAAAGACTCATCTGACATTTTTACACAAATTTACTATTAATTGGTATCAAATGAAAGAGGAGGCAATTCTACACCTATAAAGATGAAGCAAAAACACCTCATTTCTAATAAAAAATGCAAAATTTTATCGAATAATTGTTTTTAGATTAACCTTATTTGGTTATTTTCTTGTACTTTATTGAGCAAAAATACCTCATTTGGAAAACACGGGGGAAAAATCACCTCGTTCGACACGGTGACATTGTTTCATTAAGAAACATTGCCTTGTTCTTTTTGCTGTAATAATATTTTTGTTTCAACTGAAGAAAAAATGAGCTGAATGTTAATCAAGAACAACTCACGTTTTCATTAACAGAGCAGAATGTATCCGCACAATCTACCATATAGGTAATTTTGCCCTCGAGATTGAAATTTGAGGAAAAAATTTTTCCCAAGAGAGATCTAGCCAAGTATATGGAGTTTCTTCTAGAAATTTTCAATAATTGAATAAACCCAAAGAAAGCCCAGGTTGAATTGTTTTTTATGAGTCGTGATTCATCAAACTGAAATAAAAATTCCGTGGCTAATTTTGTTGAAGAAGGAGCGGGTTGTTAAATTCCACTGTTCGTAACTATAACATTAAAAATCACAAATAATAAAGTAGTCTGTCGGCCTAAATTGTTGGTAATGATACGAATCATTGAAAAATATCGTGGAACTGTTTTACAATATTATTCTTCAAAAATTATTTAATACTACGTTCTGTTTTCTGTAGAAAGATCATCAATTTTCATTTGATAAATTTGTCGAATACCTAGGTATTGATTGTTTTTTTTTTTTTTTTTTTCACATTCAGTGTAAAATAACTTGAATAATACTTTACGTAATTGGACACGCGATTGCGTAATTCTCGTCGAAATGATCATTTTTATGAAAATTAAATTTACTCGTAGCCTATGTAGGCTTCTAAAGAGGTTATCAAAAATCAAACTCCAAGTATGTACCGTATTCATGAGTTTGGTTTTCCAACAACGCTGTAGTTTCTTGAATACATTCTACATTTTACACGGGTAAACTATAAGTAGGTATAATAGCACGAAGCGAGAGAGCCGAAGAAAGAAAGAAAAAATACAAACTAGCTGCCATTAATTTTACATTTCAAAGAATAATATTCGTTTCCATACTTAGTTTACTTACCAAGCTGGTGAAATGAAACGAAACACAAACACAATATCCACACTAACTTCATTGTGTACGCTGAAAATTCACTTTAATAAAAGGTCTTACCTACTCCGTATGGTAGAGGAAAAATTTAATAAAAATTGAATGTTACGAATTACATCCCACAGGAAATGTTGGAACGTCGAATACTGCGGACGTAGTAAAATTCGAAATTAAAAAAAAAATCTTTTGATGAAATGATAATTTTAGATTATTTCTAAGTACAATTCTGTATAAAATAACCTTTGTCCTGTTGATAAGTTTCTTTAATTTTTATTCTTTTTATTCTTTTTTTTTTTTTTTTTTTTTACAACGAATCTTATTCTTTCTTTCGCACTTTCTCTTATTTATTTTTCTCTTTTTTCTTCATAACATTTCGTTCACTTGGCATATTCCTTTTTATAAAATATCTATAGTCTACTGTACAATATAACGCACACATGATCGGGATTTTCCTTCGGAATTTTAATCGCAGAAAAATTTACACAGAACAGCAACTATAGCTTCATTTCATATAATTTATAGGCCTATAGACGATGTTCAAAAAGTACAGGTAGGTACCGTAAATAATGTATTTTTATTGCGCAGAACCTTCTTAACTGATTCAAGAGTGAAACTCAAAAGTGGTCAAACTAAATATGGAATTTAATTGTTGCCGATGAATTTATTTTCGAAATATTTTGAAAGAAAGTAGGTTATTTTAAACATTTTATTTTTCTGAAAATCGATGAATTTTTCTTTCTTATGAAACCGTCTGGCTCGCTGCGTAAGTACATACTATTTTTAAACCATCACATTTCATAAATCTGCAGTCTGTAGCGTCATTCGATTTATGAAATGCAAAATTATTGTACGGTATACACAGTATATGCAATACTTATTAGGAAATATCTTACACTGTTTCACTATTTCAAAATTTATATTTTTTTCTTTTTTTTTTAGTCGCAATGACGACGAGAAGCCTAAAATAAGTTTGACCTTTGAAATATTGCCTTTTGGAATGCTCTGATTAAACACATAAATGGATCGTAAGATAATTTTTGATCGACATGTTATTTTTAGGTAGGTTTTCTTCTTTAGAAAATCTACTTATTACACTTGGTGCGGTATTAGCCTCCAGGATTCGAGGTGGGTACGTTTTTCGTTTTATGACCTCATAAAAATGTTGGTATCAATAACTAGAATTCATATATATATATATAGAGAGGGAGGGAGAGATAGACAGATGGTCATATATATTCCGTTTTCTTGTTTCCAAGGTACAGGTCGAAATTTTTGTCCGATAACCGCGAAATTTGATACGAACCTTTATACCAAGTCGAAGAACAGACATTGATTTTGGAGCGAATCAGCTGGACGGTATTTCCTGTACCGCCATTTTTGTTTTTATTTTGGCTATAAAATGCTCAATTTTACATCAATAGTCACGAAATTTGAATTAAATATTTATTATAATTTATTGCGGTTGTAACGGCATATGAGAGTTCCTTTGTACCTGGTAGGTTACTCTCTATTTGTTACACATTACACAAGTATATTAATATCAAGAAGGAGTATTAATATCTCTGAATATTAATTATTTAATTTATTTACCATTCATACGCTTACGGTGTACTTTAACTTTCAGGAATCAAACTTTAAACAAAATATTTCAAATAGAATAAATTCACAATTATTCTATTTGAAACATATTGTTTTATATACCCTTCCAGGGATACGTTTTTACACTGTGACTAGTGTGTGTGTGAGGTAGGGATTTACTGACTACAGGAATTTGTGTCTTCGAGTATATTCGATGGACCAGTGCATTGAGGTCACCGAATATCCCATTAGAAAATGTATGAAATGTTTTAGGAGAGTGTAGGAAGAATAACAGTAAATAATTTACAGAGATATTTGTCAACAAAAATTGGAAATATTTTCGTCTAGCCGAATATATTCATCTATAATTAAAGTAGACGAATATATAATGTGTTACAGTAGTGTGCTACCAATTTTGGCCCGGATTGGCTAGATAGTACTTCCAGTACCGCTATTTTCATTTTTATATTGGTAAAATTCAGAATTTTGGAACAATATGTACAAAATTTTAAAAAAATATTCAATATATTCTATTGTAGCAGGCTACCAATTTTGGTGCGAATTGATCAGATGATACTTCCAGTAAAGCTTTTTTTTTCCTCTTTTTTTTTCCTCTTTTTTTTTTTCTAATTTGCATGAATTTTTCTTTTTATAAAAATTATTTCCATGTTAATGTTTAATTTTAATTTAATTTTATAAATTTATGGTATTTCTTTGATTTTATTTGAAATTATATGATTATTTACCACACTACATCACCTTAATCAATTTTTCATTTCAAGAAATAATGCTTTTAAATTTCACATTTTCTAACATTTTGTCAAAAGCTAACAAATTTAATATCATCATAACAAACCATTCACGCTTATGAATTAAAAGACAATTAATGTGACCATCAAAATTCATAATGTTTTTTTCTCTAAACCTATTTTTTCTAATGAGGTTTGCTGCGCTTAAGTTTTCCTTGTTAGTACTTATTGTATGTTAAAAGAAGTTGTTAATGTTTGAAGCAATTCTCAGTCGAAAAGAACCAGAAAAAAATTAATTAAATGAATGAATGAATAAGTAAATAAATACATCAATAAATAAATAAGTAAAATAAAATAAAATAAAAAGAAGAAAAAAATAGGTCGATACCTACTTAATAATTTGGGATAGTAAAATTATGCGCAAAATTTTGTAAAATATGCAAATATTATATGCGTTTTTTGAGACGAAATATGCGCAAAATATGCTAAAAAAATTCAAATATGCAAGAATATGCATGAGCAATGTGGGTGTCATTGAATGCAGTTTTTTAAGCCCAGTACAATTGTAACATCATTTTTCTCTTGAATATCAAAAATAAGACTAGAAACAGCAAAAATTTGAATTATAGGCAATGATTAAATGCATTTTTAAGTTTTCAAAATAAAATTTCAAAATGATCGCTCTATGTCACAAGATATGACTTGAGCAAATTTGAAATTAGCAAGCTCCGATGGTGTCATATCTGTGGTTTGAGAAATTGTTGGTAAAAAATCGATATCAAAGTTTGCTATAGTCGATAATACCTTTTACCCTTCATTTTTTTCGATTAAGTAGCTCATTTTTTTTTCACGTTTTTATCTCGACTCAATTCTATTTTACCAATACAACTAAGTGTATGCATTGTGGCTTGCGTCTTATGGTTATGTTATGTTTGTATTTGTGAACAGGGCAAAACAATGGAATCTTATTCAGTGTTGCCTACTACCACAACAAGAAAATGTCTTTAAAAAAAAAAAATTGGCTAAATTAATGGAAAAACTAAAAAAATGAACCAGGTACATGCAAATATGCCCAAAAAAAGGGGGAAATATGTGAAAATATGCGTTTCTGGTCCAAATATGCGAAAATATGCAATAGTAAATAGGACTCATTTTTCAGGAAATTTTATGATTTGTAAAAGTATCATGGATATGTGCACTTTTTATGAATGGAAAAAAATTTGCCAATGCATAATTTTACTTTCCCTACTAATAATATAATCACCTCATTAAGCAAGAGTAAAATAGGTATTACAAATCAAGTATATGTAAGTAGTATTTTATGAATTTAACTGACAGATATTTTTGGCACTTATATTTCCTATAGGCGTCTTATTTCTGATTTTTCATAAATTTACTTGTTTTACGGCTAACAATTTCCCAAAACGATAGTAAAACTTCAGATTATAAATGAAGCTGATGATGATTTCAAAGAATCTTCAAGTAAGCCATATCTTTGTGAGGAACGAAACATTAATGTTTTAATTTCGTTCATTTATTTTTTATTTATTTTATTTTCAAATTGAGAAAAAATTGTACTTATTTTTAGTAAAAGATCAGATTCTGGAATACGTTATACACAATATTATTCTTGGTAATATAACATTACCTATATTTTGTACAACTGGATATTGAAAAATTAGAATATATGTATTTCCGATTTTGATTTTTTACTTTTTTCCTTTATCAATTTTAATGGCTTTAAAAAATGTGAATATTATTTTAATGTAATTTTGTGCGGTGCCACTGATTACCTAAATTTCTAAGAGAAAATGTACGACTGAATGGTTTGACATTTGCTCCGTTACAAAAATAATTGAACTTCCATGAATGAATATCACAAGTTTATTAAACCCAGGATAACCGCACAAATAGGTACCTACAATAAATCATATCTAATAACTAAACCTATTAAATACAATTTTAACCACTCATAGTTCACCTTAATTGGTAGAGGTAAGCAGATAGACGGAACACTTTTCGTGTATTTTAAAAGAGTGAGCTAAGTGTGGTGTTTCCCCTCTCTACTTGAAACAAGAAGGTCCACACTCTGTTTTGGTCATCTCTCACGCACAACTGGCAATGCAGCAGAAATGTTGATTGAAAGGTCGTGTTCCTGAAATATTTTCACTAAACTAGTGTTGACAGACATCTCATTTTTCCCAGGATGTACCGTATTTTGGGTGGGACACTCGATGTACCTTTATTTCAACAGGCATACCTTCTCTATTGTTGAGATTATCCTGGCGCATGCGCATGACCATTAATAAGTGATTAGTCAGTAAATTGTAATAAAAAACATCAGATTAAACTAACTTTTTTTTTTTTTCTAGTCTGTTATAATTCTAAAAATTAAATAGCTCTATTTGATAGGACTACACCAACTTACAGCATTCTACACCCATAGGGCTATTTCACAAAATACACTCCAGTCGAATTTGGTGCAACATCAAATAACATTCTTATATTTGTGGAATAGTTCAACTGGTGTAGGTTGATGTAAGATGATGTAGTCCTATCGAACAGAGAGCAAATATATTTTTTAATATTTTTATGCTCTACCATCAAAGGGGGATTATTAAAATTAAAATTTTTAACTTAGGTATTTTCAGATTTTTTCCCTGTATACCTCGAATTTTCAGTTTTTCCTGAGTAAACAATAGAAATCCTGTATTTTTAAGCTGGTTTCACAATTTGTCTTTATTAATAAAAAAAAAAAATTGGACAACTCTACAAAAGGCATATGATGCAAGTAGTGAGTATATCAACCCGACAATTAAAAAAGTGAATCGGTACGTCTCTGCATTTTCTACATATTGTTGTGTAAAACTAAATGTGTATTCGCCTAGTAAATGTTTACTGGTAAGTACTTACTTAATTGTTTTGACATATTCACATAAGGTTAATGTGATGTGAATATTACGGAACAAAAATGTTATTACAGCAGATAGCAGCAGAAAATAATCGATCATCGTAGTTATCCTCAAATGAGACTTCCAGTTCCAATACATTATTATCTGATCTTTGTCAGTGACACATTTTAATGGATGATAAATTGTAGCTAAAATTTATGAACTTACTGTTATCACAATATAATTTTTTTAAATTACATTCTTTAAATTCGCATTTCGTGTTCCTATGAATGTTACAGAGTTATATTTTTAATCAATTGGACTAAATTAGGTGAAGGATGCAAAACTTGGGAAATTGAATGAAAATGGTCATTTAATCTACCATATTGTCAAAAAACGTGTTATGTACCTACCTAGCCTATGATGAGCATATTATTTCGTTAACAATATGTTGAAATAATAAAATTCCAAGTTTACCTACCAAAAAATTCTATATTTGCTCCTTTCAAGCAGAATTAAATCACTACCTATTTCATAATAACTCAAAAACACAATTAATGGACTACCAAAAGTAGATTAACTCTTTAAATAGGAATGCAATTTTTGCATTAACTAAGGGAGAATGCGAAAACTATATTTAAGTAACAAGTAGAGTCAGGGATGGTATTCTACTCGTGGAATTCGATATTCTACATTTGTGATGTAGAACATGTAGAATACGTATAATATGTAAAATATGTAAAATATGTAAAAAACGAGTAGAATATAAACAAATTGATATTTCTTATCAATGTTATCAATACTTTGTCACCTTATCATATTATTTTCAACATATTTTCCATATTCTACGTAAAACTGGATATTCTACTTTACATGTTCTACGCGTAGAATATGTGTGTAGATGTAGAATCCAATTCCATATCGCCTTTTCTGTTTAGAGTGCTTAAAAATATATTTTTAAGAAGTCATGTTGTAAAATAAAGGAACAAACGAAGCAAAGGTAGTTAGATGTCTGACTGTGAAATTCCAAATCAGTTGGAGTTGAGCAACCAAATAATATTCATTTTTTCAGCAAAATTTGCTTGTGTTCAGTATGATTCACACTTGGCTAGTTTTTGTATTACTAGCCAGCTACTTGGGGTAAGTACTATTCTGTTGACAGTTAAAGTTACTTGCCGGTTTAAACTTTTAAGGTCACCTTCAACTTCGCGGATTTTTATGTGAAATTCTAATAAGATTATTGGAAGACTATCTGCCAAGCTAAAGTTAACTGTAATGGCTAAAAACAGTAAACTGACTTTAACTGTTAACAGAATAGTACCCCAAATAGCTTACTAATAACAACAAAACTAGCCAAGTGTGAATCAGGCTTTAGTTTGCTTGTTATAAGTTTTTATTCTACTCACTACTGCGATTTATAAAATGTATAAATACTGCTGCCAACCTTCCGCAATGAAATAATGTTTATTCCGTATAAAACGAAAGCTAAAAAAAAACAAAAAAGCTTATCTTTTAAAAACTCGTTTTTAACCTAAAATTATTTAAAACGCCTTTCTTTTTTGAAAACTCACTCTAACTACATACTTATAGTAGATTATCATTCTTACACTTTAGCCCTTAAGTTTTTCAAGTTTTTCCAAAATTTTACTGTTATTCACATTAAGTATATGTACTAATAATATGTTAAAAATGAAATTTAAAATATTTAATTTTATAAGTGTAAAACATGTGAAGAGAAACGTAGTGAACTTTATTGCACTTACATAGAAACATGTAACCTAACTCCTAGCGCTTTAGTAATGCTCTAGTGGAAATCTTGGTAACTATTCAAGGGTTTATTACAAATATCTACAGTACATATGATTATACCTCCTTCGCTTCCCCTTTACAACACTGCAACAAACCAAACAAAAGTTGTAAGCACTTTACTAACATAAGTGTATCCATCTATATCACACTTATACACACTCGATCTAATGATTGAATGCAAAATACCTCATTAAAAATTACAAGAAATTCATTTTTTTCCCAGTAACAATAATTTTTGGAATCCTGATTACAATCTTAAAGATTGATAGAACATTCACATTAAATATGACATCAGGACACAAACTGATAAACATACAGCATTTATTTGAAAATAGTATTTTCTACATAAGAAATGCATTGTATACAATTTTTTTGGGAACAGCCCAGGAGACTGATGCAACATCTCAGCACTCTATTTGGATGAATGCTCAATATAGTGAAAACGGCAATTTAGGTATCAAGCTTATACATATATACTTATATAGTGTAGATATCTGTGTGGTCTATCCATGTACAAACAAAAAACAAGGTCTAAATTTTATTCCCAAATGGAGTTAAATAAAAGAAAATAATTGAAATAAATCAAGTTTTCGCTTTTTATCGTTCTGCAAATGTAAATTTATTTATTTTATTACATTTTATACCATCAAATTTTTTACAACTCGCTCCTCTTTCTCACTAAGATTATAATCTTTATTTCCCTAATTTTTTTTCTTCAGTATTTTTAAAAAATTTTTTCATTTCCAAATTGGAAAATTATTGTTAAATTCCATTCAATATTTTGTCTCAACGTGTATCCCTTTCCACTCCCTTTTGCTCGATTAACTTTTCTTCGGCTTATCTTAATTCCAACATAAAAAATAGTATATCAGTCGGCAAAATGTCTCACTATGCTGAGAAATCCCCCCTTCGAAACACAAAAAAGTTATATAAGATACAAGAAAACAATTAATGATATAGCACAACGAGCTAAGCTTTAGGTACCTATAATAAACGACGTAGATACTCGATAGGGTATTTTCCGATCGAAACTTTTTATACACACAATGGCAACAGTTGGAGAAGAAATTATAGACGAAAATCTCTTAATCATTAAGAGGAGAAAAAAAATTAAACGATAATAACCACTTTAATTTGCACCCTAACCTCCTACCTTCTTTAATTGCAAAATTTTCTTGAACGAAGACTTAGATCCTTCATGCAGGCTACAAAATCGCAAAAATATATCCTGGTACGAACAAAGATCCTCAATTATTTCAATAATATCGATATTGGTGATCGATTACACAAATGGATAACATAATAAGCATTATTAAGTCTCAAAAAAAAAAAAAAAATTACGTTTTGAAAACGGATATTCTTTTCTCTCCCTAAGTGCATGAAAACATTTGGAACGTTTTTTCTTTTATTACTACAAAGCTTACACTATATTTCTTTTATAATTTTTTTTCTTCTTTCTTCTCAAACGTTTTACAAAGATAACCAAAATGGTAATTAAGAATTTAATTGCGGTCGCCATTTGATTTCTTTTTTTATACAGATTACATGCCCGCCAGCTGTAACCGCCGATTAAATATTGTAAACATTTATTGGATGTGGCTTTTTACATCGAATGTTTTTGCTCTTTTTTCCCTCCCATTGTCTTCAATAATGTAACTTAAAATTAATATTTTCTTCATTGGACTTATTCATTAAACGAAAGATTCATTTAATTACCTAAGTACTTTAGAATGCTGTTTCCAATAATCTGAACTCTAATTTTTAAAAGCAAAAACTCTACCTACAATATTAAAGTAAAAACACACATAAAATAGCTTTCTTTTGTTTCAATAGTTAAACCGTTAAAACGTAAAAAAGTATTTTTTTCGCATTCTCTTCCGCCACCCTCCGCATATTATTTCATTCAGCTTTTAACTTTCAGTACGACTGAATATTTTGAAAAGTAATAAGTTCTGGAAAACGTGGTATAAGTTACTACAGTAATGCGATTAAATTTTGAATTCTCTTTGGCCTGGAAAACTATTTTGAATGCTGGGCTATTGTTTTAACCAACAAACATTATAATTGTGTAATTTATTAAGGTCTACTTTGTAAGGGATTTTGGGAACGATGAGAATGAACGTTGTCGAGACATTCGATGAAAATATAATTATTATATTCTTAATACCTATACCACATTTGGAGAGAATACAAATAAGCGAACATTAAACTAGGCTAAATACCTACCTACCTGTCTGACGATTTATGCGAGTGATTTTTTTTTTCTTTCATATTTTTTGTATACTGTTACACAGTTTGGTTGTTAGCCTATATGAGAAGTATGTCTGTAGTTGGAAAAGGAGATACTGCGAGGAATCCGAAATGAAGCCAATTTTTGCCTTCGCAAAAAGCAAAAGTTTGAACAATGCGCGAACCAAATTTGTCCAATTTGTCCCCCTGTCCAAGTACAATGCTGTAGAAAATGGAAAAAATATTTTAGCTTAGCCTATTTTTAGGAAATAAAAGAGAAACAAAAACGTAAAAAAATCTGTTATTATTTTTCATACAGCGTGTAAACTAATATAAATTAAATTTTCACTGTATTCGTAATATTCAAGGTTTAATAATTATTATTTGTGATACAAGTGTCAAAAGTAGGTTACTTTAATGCAGATGTGACTTGGAGCATGAGCTGAAAACAAGTGTTGCAAATTACAGGAATAGCAATCACCTACTTCGCATGTGTGCAACACAGCATTTTTTGCAATATCAACTCAAAAAATTTTCACCTTGAGGAAAAATAAAATCCATAAATGCGATTAAGATTTTAAATTTTGAGGGTCTACGACTTCTACCAAAAGAAAATCATGACTCTTTGGATTTTTCTTGTCAGTTTTCATCTGTGGAATCAGCTGTCATGGAATAATCTATTTATTACTATATGTCAAAGTGCTAGTTGTTGATCAATTTTTTTGAAGGACTATATCATCCCTACAATAGTTGTGAGATATTGGTAACTATATAAATGTGAAGTGTCATCTTTGAACTGTACCTGACATTTTTAGAATAAATTTGTAAGCGGCCATTTCAGAGAAATTCAAGAATTAGAAAAGGTTCAAAAATCAAGATTTAGCACTAGTGGTCAAATTGTTGGTCATTCATTAATTCAAAATTCTGCATATGGAACTTACAAAGGTACGTTCAAATTTCCTATTAACAGCCAACAGCCAGCTACAACTGGTTAGTTTATCAATTTTTTTATGAATTTTTAAAAATATAGTAAAATTTGCCAAATGTTGGTCTACCAAGATTTTTAACACACAAGAGAATAATTAATTTTTTTTTAAATTTGATAGGTTACTTACCAATTTTTTTTTCGATTAAGAATAAGTATTAAAATAATATTCTATGGTATTAAATTTTTTTTCTGTGAAAATAAGTTACAGATTGTGGGAACTTAGTACTCGTGTCAAGTAATAGGGGCTTGCACCCCTCAGTGACAGTCACTGCCGAAAGCCAAGCTAATATTTGTCTTTATGATGTTAAATGAATTTGCACAAAATGTTCGAACGTAATTACTTATAAGTACTTGCAAGTAAAGTAGGAGAACCAAACTGTGACTAATCAAACAATTATTACAACGATGTTAGGATTTGGTGCACAAACCTGTCTGTCATTTCTCATCTTGACAAGAAATGACAAACCACCCGTATACACAAATGTTTGTATTTATTTCATAATATGTGTGTATGTGTGCGTGTAAATAAGCCCTTATATAAACTGTCCAAAGTGCTCTAAAATTCCCAGTGTTCTCCCAGGTGTTGGTATACTCGCATGTGTGTACATATAAAGTGGCAGAACATGCAATTAATCTTTTGATTACCTTCTTACGTGAATATTCTTTTATGACAAAGTATTCCACACAAGTTTTAAGGAATTTGTTTTTGAAAAATTCAATTGCCAAATCTTGGTCCTAAAAAATCCTGGCCAGTTTTGAATGGTATGATTTGCAAATTTTTATCAGCAAAAAGTATTCAAGAGTAATAATAAGCCCCAAAACAACGACCGGGGTAATATAATTTGCAATAACTATCAAGTAAAGTGCATTTAAAAAAGCAAAAATTCCTTCACTCAGATCCCCGCATTCAGTATAAATAACACAAAATTTCATAAAAAGCCGCGGAATTATGTTCTTTAGTAATATAATCTTATAATAATGCATAATTCATAAGCGAATAACTTATTAGGTAACGTCAGGCAACTGAGCATTTCACTTAATCAGAAAACTTTAATTTATTTTTGCACAAAAAGTATGAAAATTTCAAACCTTAAGCCCCTGTTACGTTTAAAAAAAATAATAATAATTAAAGCATAATACTTAAACTTAAAAATCAGCTCTGTTTACTCACTGAACGTAAGGCATAAGAAATAAACCAATTTTCATTAATGTATCAGGTGAACCAAAATATAATATATTTCAGACGACGAATTATTCAACAAATTGATAAAACTCTCGATGAATTTTGTAAAATATTGTGATACTTATCAAAGTTAATACCTACCATTCTTCTGAATCACACAATCTGATCAGAATTTCAATGATATCTCAAGAATCAACGTTACAATTGAGCTGAAATTTTTCTGAGACATTGAGGTCTGCATACACCTAAGGTAAAGATTCTATGAAAATTTGGCTGAAATTGTAAGTCTAGTTTTCGAGATATTGCTGAACGGACAAAGATTTTTTGAGCATTCGCCTTCAATAGTTTTCTGTCTGTTGGTCCTATGAATTCAAATCTCTTTAAAGACTTTGTTGTAAGTCCAGTGAAATTGAGTGAAATCTATGTCAATTTTAGGGTTTTATATATTAATGTTGGCACAGATTTTCGTGTTTATCTGGGTATCCATACTCTTACGGGATTGAAGCTCGTGGCCTTCTCCAAATATATGTTTTGGCCAGTAGGTATAAAAATTTTGAAGAACACCGAGTCAGATCTTCAATAGGGCTTCTTCCTGTTTGTGTAGAGATTGGTGAGGTAGACGCCCAATGAAACGCTAAACTTCAAATCCATATAGAATGTTTTATAACTTATTCATTCAGTTCGGTACAAAGGGGTTTTAAAAATACTATAAGTTACACATTACGTCAGCACGTGTTAATCCTCCTTACATTCTTTAACAAATGATCTTTCAGGTTTGAAATATTTTCATTAATGGTACACCACAAAGAAACCTGCCGGTACATTGAACCAGGAATGAAACAATGAGACAACCTTCTCAAGCTGTAGTGAATACATTTATTTTTTACAGTACCCTGTATGAATTTTCGTTTGGATATGATAGTAAAAAAAATCAGGAAGGTACCTAAATTAAGGATGGTGATTTCGTGGTGTCCTTTTAAAAACGAGAGAAAAATAAATTGTGATTTCAAGATATAAGTTGAGGAAGATAAGATGTACTTATTTGGAGACCGTAAAGTTGGGTATTTACTAAAATAATGAATATGAATTAACTTTTTACAAAATTTCAAGCCAAGCAAAGCCAGAAACTTCAGAAGGTAAGTAAGTAATTAAGAATTTTGATGACTGAAACTTCGTAAAATGAATTTCTGAACTTTTAACCTCCTCAATATTGAAGTTTGAGAAGCTTGTGTGGAAAGATTGTGACCGTTGTCTCACTGAAGTTTCAGATAAGAACGTCCGCTCTGCTTTTTAAATACCATTGAATTTGTCACTAAAGGACTTTCTTCACAATTTTTCTGTTGAAGTTACAAATTTTTTAGGGAGTCTAATTTATTATTCTCTTTAAATTTTACAATATTTTCGGATTTTTTTTTTTTTTTTTTTTTTTGAGACAGTCTTATAAACAGAATAAGATACATCCACATTACAAACCTATTTGACCTGATACCTCATATCTACTGCAAATTTGAACAGTTCTCTGCTTTATCTATTTTTATTTTTAAATTGTAATCAAATACACATAGGTCTATAAAATTTCCTAGGAACATTACAATTTACTTTTAATGCACGTAGTTGCTAATGAAAACTTTCCAACGTTTGATATACTTACTTGTATCATTGGATACAATAATTCCAAGAACCATTATTTGTAAATACTATCCCATATTGTGCTTATCTCTCTGTTTTATGTAGTTGAATAACAGTAAAACTAACAAATATTTTTTCTTCACTTCAAAGTTGAATTTTTAAACCTTTCATTGTGCTTACTTCAAATACTTTCCGCTCAAATATGGGTAATGCAGTACCTTAAATATTACACATTTTGAACCATTGACTTTCCAAAAAGAGTGAACATTTTTGTGTGCAGTGACATAATTATATTAAATTAGATAAACAAAAAAATTATAGATTTATGCAATTACTAATTAGCATAAGATTAGCATTGTATGCGAATAAACGATGAAAGAATGTGAAAAAAATTTTTTATTAAGCTAAATATTATTTTTTTAATATTGTAATAAATATTTTTTCCATTTGATAGCATCGAAGTCTACTCATTACCTAAGTATAAGGTATTTACAATTACGAAATATTTGAACTAGGGCTTTCAACTGTAGGCTTAAAATATTAATAGTTGTATAAATGTATTAAGAAAGTACCTACTAGGTATGTATTATTTTATTTAGTAATTTACTTTGAATCAATTTTACGGACCATAAAACTATCTTTTACAATGACTAGCTTAATTATTAATCAATGAGAGCTATTTTTCCCATGTTTTCTTCCCTCTACCCCGCTTATTTTCCTCCTTTCATACTTTGTCTCAAGTACCTACTTTAATAATGAAAATGCCTTCAACCATTCGCACAGCAGATATTATTGTATTTTTGATTTATGTGTCGAAATTATTGTTGTTGAAGAAACATAGAAAAAGTTAAGTTTAAGGGTGAACTACACTTAGTCAAGTTTTATTGGGTGGGGTAAAGGGAGAAGAAGGTCGAGGGGTTATGTGAAATAACAGTAAGTTTTCCTTACTACACAATCTGGAAAGAATTAAATAGCTGCTCCGCGAATTTAGGTAAATTTAACCGAGAGGGTTGTTGACAAGAGGGTTGGAAGTGGAGGGTAGGTGGCTTCTTTCGAACACCATATTGTAGTGCGATTCTTCAGAAATCATTTTTTTGAGCTATGTATTTTTAAAAAGGTTTTCGAAGAAAATTTAATTATTAAATTTGATTCTGTATTCAGACTCGGTGGTTGTGGTTGGTACGTTTTCCGTCTCATGATCTCAGGAAAATTTTAGCACCATTAACTGAAATTCATATGTATTACATTACATTATACAATATAAATGGTGAGATTAGAAAGGATTCCGCAGAAATAAAGTGTTGTTCATTTTTAATTTCCTTTCATTTTCATATTCATTCCATAAACAACAAAAAATAACGTTACCACCTCCACTTCATTTTTTATTATCATTTTCTCATGTACTCCTTCTTTTACAATTCACACATAAAACATTGGTAATTTCACTAAATTAAAAAAATAACAAGAGAGTTATGGTGTCAAAGGATTGCACATAAAAAATAATAAAATAAACATGGTAGTGAAAATAGTTGTGGAATATACCAACAACAGAAGGTGTTCAACAGAACAATTTGCGTGTTTATACCAAAATACCTAAAACGTATAGGGGAGCCAAGACCTCAACAAACACTGGCAATTTAGCCTAAGATTTTCTGGTCTTATATACCTAGCTCCCTCCACACACACATACAAACCTATGTACTAATTACATAGGCTAACGTGTAGATTATTCATTGTAATTTACGGTTGCTATGGCAACGGTAAAGTATGGAGAATGCATCTCTGTATTGGTTTGTGACATCGTGGAGATTGTTATCTCTCAATTTGTCACAGACTGAGATTTGTAACTTGTCTATCTGTAAAAATAGACAAGTACAAACAAACATACATTCAATATTGGTTTAACATGCAAGGAACAAATATTGGTCACCAAAGGTGACAACTGTCATCGATAGGCCGAGCCTATTTCCTCATACGAGTAATCGTCTAATCCCCATAATTGTTTTATATTGTTAATTAATTAGAAAATAATTTAAAATGACAAAATCAGATCAACATTTTTTCTATAGTAAAACATGTAAAAAATGTTCATAAAATAGGTATTCCTTTATTGAAGCTAAAATAATATTATCTAATGTTGAAAATTAATATACCATTGAAGTGTAAAATATATCAAAATACTCCCTTGTCAGAATGGGTATCAAAATCTTTGATTTTTAAAGCAGAATAATATGAATATGATATTCAACCAGATACAAATCAACAGACAACAAAAGAAAATTAGAATAAGCAAGTAAATTAAAAACAGAAACATTTTAAAAAAATTGAATTTTCATTTTCCCTTCACAGCGATTACAATAATCGATAAAACTTCGTCAAACATTGATAATTTTTAATGTTCACATGGCGAAACAACAAAACGTATTCTCTAAAATATCAAAAAATGGTCAATTATTTCCAAATATGCCCAAAAATTGCCAAATTATAAATTTTCATGATTTTACTGACTGTTACCCGCAGCCTCACTTGTGTAGTGTAAATAATTAATGTTTTGATCCTTTTTTTGTCGACGCAAACGAAACCCCTAAGAAAAAAAACCGAAACGGAAATAGACAGATAGAATCATATCCACCTTACTAACCAGCAATCGTCAGGCAATGAAAAAAGAGAGAGTGGGAAGTTTTTTTTCAACTCTCTTTTCTACACCTTTTCATTTTGTTCCTGTTTTCCGTTTTTTGTAGATGGTAAAAATTTTTAACTTTGTCCCAGGAGGGCTACGGAATTCCTTGATCACAATAAACCTTCTTTGGAATAACCTAATTTTCTCTGGAAAATCTTATAGAAATCCATCTGGTTGTTCCGGAGTGATAAGGTTTCCAACAGTTTTTGGCCCCAAGTATTTTATAATATGACAGAGATGGCAAATTATGCCAGAATTAATCTACCTACATTTTAGTAATTATGAAAGAAAGTTCAACAATAATTGGAAATAATAAATATTGATATTTTAAAGTTTAATTAAAGTAACTTTACCAAAGAACAAATTAGTTTGACAATGGAATATCGAGACAATAAACACATAATTGACAATAAATGGAGTAATGGGTGGGGTTGACAACCGGCATTACATTGGCCTCATCATACATGATGCTGAAAGAAAAAAAATTGTGTCAATTTACAGAATGACTATTGTAAATGGGCAAAAAGTAGATATACTATAAGCGTAAAATAATATTCACGAAGGAAATTCCAACAGTAGAGATGTAAAAGAACAAGAATTAGATACCTATCAGTATGTTTCGCCAGCTCATGAAGTACCGATATGTATCAGTCAGTGAATTATGACTAAATTGTATAATTGTGATGAGGCAAGCCTAATACTTGAAAAAACATAAACAAGAAGTAATTGTATATCTATGACAAACCCCTTTCACCAATTGCTGCAGTCGCTCAGTGATTTAACAGTAGCTTAGTATGCCCGAGCCACAAGTTCTAATCTGGAGTCTGATAAACGTTTTTTTTTTTTATTCCACTGATATTTTTGTGAATTGACAAATTTTGCTGCCATCCACTTTCCTTTAGGCTCGCCCCTTCACAATTATACGAATTAGTCGCGAGTTCAATTGGTGTGACTACTTTCTTCCAACGATGGGCAATTATAAAATTTTTCACTGCTAATTCCCGTCAATTTTTCAAAATTGGGAATCCCAGTAATTAACTGGTGGATACTAAGTGTTCATATAAATCTAGACTTTTGCCGCCCCTATCGATTTTCATGCCTAATAACCTCCTCTTTTTTTTGAAATCTTTTCATCGTGGTACAGGTTATACTTTCTGAATGAAATGTTAAATCTGCCATAGTGAAGAAGTTGATATTTTGTTTGAATTTTTATAATTTTTGAGAAAGACTCATCATTATGATAGAATTTTAACATTTTGTTGCTTTCTGATCATTAATTAAGTACCTACCTATATCAAATATCTTCCTCAACAAGATTCAAAAGTGAGTTTACATGACTTGGGAATTGCTCAACTACTACATCCGTTTTGCAAACTTTCCTCACATGTAAATGCTTACTTTTGAACCTTAGTGTGTAATAAACAATGCACTATTCCATTATTTTCTTCACTATTAACAGATTCTTTGTTGGTTTAAAAATTTTAATAACTGTGGCAGCTACCACACTATATCAGCTGTTACTGCTTCTCCCTCATTCACCGTCACTTGGCACCATGGCCGAGTGAATACAGTGCCAACTTTTGGTGGCATTGACGAGGGAAGTTTAGGTGTTCAGTCGGTATGGGTTCAAATCCCCGTGCCGGCTGAATACCTAAAGTGGTGACCTCAATGTGATATGGGAGATGGCTATCAACGCCATCTCTCAGACACATGCAGAAACTAGTAAGCCATGGTGGTACGTCGCACCACCATTGCCAGAATGTGACAGCGCTGTAGGGTGTGCGCCACAGTGCAGTGACGAGTGCGGGCACTACCACATGCCAGCGTGCATCACTACTCGCAAGGGGCCTATGTACTGGTAATTGTATTACACTCCGCTATACTGAGGGAAAGTGGTGTGGCGGCCACCACACTACGTCAGCTATTACTGCTTCTCCCTTGTTCACCATCACCCGGCACTGTGGCCGAGTGAATACGGTGCTGACTTTTGGTGGCAGTGACAAGGGAAGTTTAGGTGTTCAGTCGGTACAGGTTCGAATCCCCATGCTGCCTGAACACCTAAAGTAACTTTCACCTATTTCCATTAGCAAATCCAGAGCATCATTTTAGTTGGATAGGAAATATTAAAAAGTAGACACTTTTTTCTTCTTTTTTTTTCTGTTCAACATTTGAATGCTTTTTATCCGGATACTAGTGGAGTGAAATATTTATATTTTTTCCGATCAATATACATCGATATTTCAATGAAAATATCAATACCTACATAAAATATTGATACCTAATCCAAAATATCGTCATTAGGGTTTTTGCACAAAGTGCTTAAAAACCCTATTAAAAACAGCTTATGCGCCAGTTTTGTCAAAATATCATTGGGTTATTTATCATGTTTTTATATCATCTAAGATCCGACATGCTTTTTTTTTTATGTAATATAATATTCACATCTGTCATCAAAAGTACACGAAAAGATACCAAAATTTAACGCCAAAAAATTCCATAAAAAAATGCAGCAGGTGCGGGTGTTTGAACATGGCATATCCAACCACCAAGCCATGTCTCAACCTATTGTGCCACTTTCCAAACTTTAAGTTTTCGATGCCCTATAACACACAATTGTAAGAAACATTAATGTAACAAATACCTACAGTAATGATATTTTGGCAAAGCTGGCTTGAGACACTTGTTATTAAAATCACTTTTTTTCTACTTCTTCAGTACTTTTTTGGGGAATTTTTAAACAAAGTGCTAATTTATTTCATTGCCTCTGTGATATTTTAGAGCGCTGATGTGAGATTCATTTCAGTGATAAATGATAATGAATGAATAATGAATTAAGTAATAATTAATAATTATCATTTTATTCATTCTTTATTCATTCTTTAGTTAGATGTGTGAATTATCAAAAAAAAAAAATGTTTTATGAAATTATCGATATAGATTAATATTTGGCCACGTCGCTATGGCAATCCAATTGAGCAAAAACCCAGTTGCAACATTGTTTAATGACGTAGCTCATTAATAGCGTAGACTGAGGATTAATTCATTCAAATGTCGATATTTTCCCACATTTTCATGTATTGGTACGTAAAATATTGATATATCTTTCACACCACTGCTAGATACTGTCCCATACTTTCATTATTATTTCCTACGTTATTTCTTCTTTTTGTCCTGTTTTTTGGAATTTCCTTTTTCAGCATATAATTTGATTTATAGATAGGCCTGCTCTTTGTCTCGTTTGATACATTAAATTAATTTAATTTCTGAAAATTTGTCAACAGAATCGAAAATACAAGAATTCTACTACGAGTATATAACCCCAATCGTCTGATTTTTCAAGTTATTATGTAATGATTCGTTTATTTCGGAAAAAGTAATATAATGCACACCTTAGATAGGTAACATTGCTGTCAAATCGACGAATTCTTCCATACGAAACTTGTGTAATTGAACACGAACAATGGCTGAACGTGTCTCATCCAACAAAAATGATAAATCTATAGCGACGGCAGTTTTTCCTCTAAAAATTTCCCTCTATCGATCTCCGCTGGTAGAAGAATGACCGTTAAGAAATCATTGTTCTGAAGGTAAAGAATTTATACAATACAGTACGTTAAAAAAATTGATAATTGGCTCGTATAGAGCAACAAAATATGATTTTGCGGTTGCAGGTTACCTCATACGGAAGCTGTAATAATGCAAAATCGCCCAGTCTAGGTATTTGAATCGGTTCACTTGTGTCATCTGAGAAATTTTAATGGTATTCTCTCTGGAAACGTGAAAATCAGCGTTGATAGTTTTCTCCACATAAAACTTATTACCCCAGCCATTTTTGAAGGGTATAGCATTGAATGGAACTAATCTAGGAGGTATATTCTTATTCAAGTTCCTGCTAAAGTTATAATAAAAATAAGATAAATGATTAGGTATGTGGGGATTAGTAGACTACTCGTAAGAGGAAATAGGCTTGGCCTATCGACGACAGTCGTCACCTTCTGTGACAATTATTCGTGCCTTGCACGTTAAACCAAATACAAAATGTATGTTTGTTTGTACTTGTTTATTTTGGCAGATAGACAAGTTACAAATCTCGGTCCGTGACAAATCGATAGATAACGATCTCGGCGATGTCACGAACTGATACAAAGATGCATTCTCCGTACTTTACCAATGCCATAGCAACCGTAAAGTACGATGAATAATCTACACTGTACTTATGTAAATATTAGTACATAAGTGTGTATGTGTGAGGGTTGGGAGCCGGGTATATAAGACCAGAAAATCATAAGCCAAATCACCAGTGTTTGCCGAGGTCTTGGCTTCCTTATACCTTCTAGGTATTTTTGGCATAAACACGCAAATTGTTCTGTAGAACACCTTCTGTTGTTGGTTTACTTTCCACGACGTAAGGTATTCCACAAGGTATTTATTCTAAGTATAAAATAAACAAAATGAATTGAAAAAACTCTAGCATATAGAAAGTCACGAGCTAGAAAATGTATCTATAGGTTTTCTTAAGCAAAAAGATCCAAATATATGCAATTAAAACGTTAAATTAATATATAAAAAGTATATTCCAGCATGGGTGAAAATTGCGTTCAAAACATAGTTTACATGACGTTAATTGACCAGCTGCTGGTGAAAAAACTGGCTGGAATTGCTGGTAAACCAGCCAATGTAAATAAAAACTAACGCTTATTTATTCACTCGCTGGTGAGTTGACGAAGTTGAAAATTTTTAATTTTTGAGCTGGTGTACCAGCTTGCGTTTAACACCATGATAACAAACTCAATTTTTCACAGCTTTTTTACCACCGTAGTGTAAACATAATAACCAAGCCGACTGAATCAGCGTTTGTAAACCAGCACACCAGCACCTGGTAAATAAGTGCCCTGTAAACTATCTATGCTTCAACAAAGTGTAAGGAAATACATAACAAATTGTACTGCTGGGTTATGAAATATGGGCGGATGTTATTAGTTATAATTGTTTAGCAAATTAAATAAGAGCAGGCCTGCTTTCTACAGACTTTTTTGTTTCATACGCATTTATCTATTCTTCGTAGCAACAGATGAAGATTTTTTCAGATCATGAAGCCGATTGAAACAAAATTTTGTAGAATGTTAGAATATAATATGTTCAATGTCTGTTCCAAATCAGTTAAAAATTACGTATTTTAGAACCTTTTAATCTCCAAAAATACAACATAATAAAATATACTGCTGATGTACCATCTGGCAAATCTAGACCAAAAACAGTAGGGTTCATCATTGTATAGATCCAAATAAGTGTACCAAATGTCAGGACTATTCTATGAAAATTGGACCTGCACTGTGTGAAATAAAAATGTATAGGTATATAAGCATCAATATAAAGCATTTATAGTAGGTACATTATTGACACTCTGCTCCTTTTTATGTAAGCTTTATTCGTCAATTCCTTCAAATTTTATGACAAAACTTTTTAATTAGCACTAACTTCAATAATCCCAGTCCCTAGACTTACATTTTGCTGGAGAAATTTTAAAAGGATTATTTTTCTCTTTTTACAGAACTTTTATTCATTTTAGTGTATTTTCTAAATTAAAATACAACTATTGCGTTCAGTGCAGTGACGGGACCTGGGGGTGGGACCTGAGGAAAAGCGCCGATACTGAGTCGTAGATCACAAATATATAGGTCACTCAAATTCTTCTGTACACAATATAATATATATATATATATATCCACTTTTTGCTCATTTTGGAACTTTTTGGAAGTCTGTGAACCCTCTGCTGTTCAACCTATGACAATGAAACTTGAGGTAGTGTTAGAAGCATTCCTGGGCTACACATTCGTGTTAAAATTTTTGAAATTCATTCGTTATTTTTTGAGGAAGGGGTTCTCAAATTATTGCAAACCCAGCATGTTGTCATCACGATATCTCCCGTAAATTTGTAGATTTTAGCTTGAAATTGTTATGGTAGTTTCAAAATATTTGGGACTGATTTGGTATTGAATTTGAGCGAAATCGGTCGACTGGTTTTCGAATGGCAGCCATTACAAATTTGACACTTTTTTTACTGATTTTGGCATTTTTTGGGAGTCTGTGGAGCCTCCGCTTTTTGACTTATGGCAATTAAAAATAGGATAATGTTAGACGCTTTCACGGGCAACACATTCGTGTTAAAATTGTTGAAATTCATTCATTAGTTTTGGAGGAAGGAGTTCTCAATGTTTTGCAAACCCACCACCTTGTCATCACGGTAATTCTCGTAAATTAAAAGATTTTGGCCCGAAATTTTTATGGTAGTTGGAAACTATTAGGGACTGGTTTGGTTTTGAATTTGAGCGAAATCGGTCAGCTGGTTTTTGAATGGCAGCCATTACAAAATTTGACACCTTTGGAAAATACACACTTACTGCGGTTGATGCGCGACACAGATATTTTATTTTCTGAAGATTGTTTGATGGAAAAATTTATATTTTTGACCAATTTTGCCTAGGAATTTTCGTAAAAACCTGATTTAAGTAATTAGCTGCAACATATTTATATCTCTATAATAAATGCGAATGAAATAATAACAACCCTGAAATTAATTTGACAAAATTATTTCACTTTTATTATTTGCTTTTATTCGCACTTAAAATTCTATGTGCATGTGTCAATTATCAAGTAACAAAATATCGTTGTTTCCATTGAAACAAATTCTACATAGTGTTACCCGACTATGCAAGCAAGAATCCAGTGTGGACATAGGCCAATGTGCCCCAAAATTGTTTTTCAGGGCTTATACGTATATATGTTTCCACTTTTTGCTCATTTTGGCACTTTTTGGGAGTCTGTGGAGCCTCCGCTGTTTGACCTATGGCAATGAAACTTGAGGTAGTGTTAGAAACTTTTATGGGCTATACATTTGTGTTAAAATTTTTGAAATTTATCCGTTAGTTCTGGAGGAAGAGGTTCTCAAAGTGTTGCAAAGCCACCATGTTGTCATCACATTAACTCCTGTAAATTTGAAAATTTTTGTTTGAAATTTTCATGGCAGTTAGGTACCATTAGGAAATGGCTTGGTATTGAATTTGAGTGAAATTGGTCGACTGGTTCTTGAATGGGTTGACACGTAGCAGAGATATTTTATACGTTTTTATTGGAGTCACTAATGCGACAAAATGTGACGTAGTTCTTGTATTAACATCTAGGGGCGCTAAAATCTAATTTGGTTATCAGTTATCTCTTATCAAGGTGCTTTTCTTTCCACTATAGTTAATTCCTTTTTTCAAACCGAAATAGTGGTAACATAGTTTGTTAGTTGAGGATGGTCAAATACCAAAAACGACGGCAATTTTTTTTTTTTACTAATGTCAGTTTCTCTTGGAGTTTTGGAGATGGGACTTTGGTGAAAGGAGTTTTACTCATCTTATAAAAACCGTACTTAAAAAAAATTTATTTGTCAATTAAATGAATTAATTTCAGCAATCAATTTAATTTATCTTTTAATACACATTATTTTGGGATTTGAACAGTCAATGTTTTCGTGAAATTTCGAAGTGGATTATCTCACAATGGCAAAAATACACATGGGATGTTTTTTTTTCAAGTCGCAGTCTATGTATAGTCATTTTCTTGTTACCACGATACCTAGGTCTCAGTTTTTGTCCAATAATCACAGAATTTTCTTTCGAACATTAGTACTAATGCCAAAGACCTGACCTATCAATTTTGGTTTAGATCAACATTCTTGTTTTTATTTTCGGTATAAAATGCTTAATTTAGGACCAACAGCTACGAAACTTGGAAAAAATATTATTTTAATATAACCTATTGTAGCATACTACCAATTTTGGTGCGGATCGGCTGGACGGTACTTCCGATACGGCTGTTTTTGTTTCGATTTTTGTTATAAAATGCTTAATTTTTGAACCAATACCTAGTTAAGAAATTTGGAACAGATATTTACTATAAATATTGTAACATACAACCAATTTTGGTTCAAATCGACCGACGTTACTTTCCTAAAGTTTATTTTTTCTATCGATTTTAAAAGAGGTATTGGTCTTCAACTGTGTGATTTTAGGTAAACAGTTACAAAATTTAATACAATCATTATTGTATGATCCATTGCATAGGTACCTATTATTTTTAGCATCTAATTTTCTACGTTTGGAAAACCCACTTTTTTCAACGGAACTGATGTTAAAGTTATACAATGCTGCACTTTTCGTCAGCTGTCGAACATTGTGGGTAGGTACCTCTACCTAATAAACCTTAAATTTCTATTCTCAGTAAGTTCTTTTTTCCAACAAAAAAAAAAAATATATATATATAATAGTTTTTAGATGAATCAATGACTTTGAAAGAATTTTTTTCTACGTACTCGTAAGTACCTGCTCCATAAATTTTTTTTTTTTCCGAAGGTAGTCTAATATCAAAAAAATTAGATTAATCATTTTAACCCATCAATATTTTCACAATTCAGAATGAAATTTGATAAACGTGTGAAAATTTAGTCTAATAAAAAATAGTTAACAGAACAGAATACACGTAGGTCAGTGCCGTACCTACGTTTTGTCCTAATTAAAAACATTCAATAAATCCATTGCAAATTTATTTCTGGATGCGACGACATCGTCGAAGGATTTCGAACTTACGCCAACGGGAGGATTCATTTTGCATTCACGAGTTAGAGTGTATCCAAAAGATGATGGTGCGAAATTTTCGCGTAAAATGAACTTGGTTCAAATACTAAATAATTTGTTAGTTCATAAAGTTCACTAAACGTCACGAACGCACGAACGACTGGCACAGTGGAAGGGGTGATGCTATGAAGTTATGTGTCATTGATGTTCATGCAAATCGATATACTTGAACAAAGTCTCAGAGAGAAATTTCGGGCTCAGAAGAAATACACGGACGGGCCCTCTTGGTACACGGATGTAAGATTTATCTCCATAAAGTACAGCTACAGCCACGGTACTCGTAAAGTTTTTTTGTAAGTAACTCAAATCTTATCCAATAATCATGAAATTTATTAGGTACAAAAATGTTTCCTTCTAATACAAAAATTAGACCTATTGAATTTGGTTTTGGTGGGTCAGTTTGTTCTCGACTTATTTGTTATTTATTAAATTGTTATATTTTGTTCCCATTTGAAGGCTTCAAATAGCTCAAAAACTCGTAAGTTTTGATCAACATCTTCGAAATTTAGTATTATTTTGATTTACTATAACCGGTTGACCAATTGCGGATCTATTTTGCTAATATTTGAAAACCCAATTTTTCTCGTGAAGCGGTAGCTGCGCTTGATTTTTTTTTTTGTCGTTATTGCTTCTCACTTCCTCAACCATAAGTCGTCGAATGTTAAAGACCCATTCTGTCAGAAAAAATTTCTCAATCCTATATATATATATATATATATATACACCTCACCCCATGACGCGTTCTTCGCAGCATTTAAACTTTATTAAATAATTAAACGTCGGCAAATAAATCATTCGAGTATTCTGGAAACGAAAATTTCTTTTCCGAGTTGCTCGTGAAGAAGAGAACAATAACAAGAACAAAAACAACAACAATGAGGAAAAAATTAGTATTTTAGGTTTTCCGCGGTTTTTTTTTTTTTTTTTTTTTTTTCACCATCCTGGAGGTTTTATTCTTCTTCCACGAACTTCTGCAGCTTAATTAGAGTGAAATTAAAGAGAAGTGTACAGCCCTACGATTGATTGATTTCTATTCTTACTTATGATTAGGTCGATGGCTTTTTTTCAATTTATTTGAAGAGCGAGATTGTGGCGTATGAAATGATGGAGATGTATAGAAACACACAAAGAAAAATACCTTGTACGTAGGCATAGGTAAAGTATTATAATAAAAATATGATTTAACTTACCTATGAATAAAAGGTCGTGACGTATTCTTCTCCTCCATAAGGTACATTTCTTTGACTATGTAATGAGACGTTGACTTACCTATTCAATAAATTTACCTATTTATGGGATATTTTAAGTTTGAAATAATAGGCGACGTAATGCGTAAACAGAAATATTTGAATTCGTTCGTGACGCACATTTTGAACAAGTGGTGAATGTTGGAAATCGTACTTACTTCGTGATACACATCAAACGCAGGAGTTGGGATCAAGTTGAAGTGGTGAATTGAATCCTAGGATTTTTTCGTTTGTTTTTTTTATCAATGAGCGAGTGAGTGATGAGTGTGTGGGATTCAATCAACTCGTTTAAGACTGAATCAGAATCGATTGGGAGTGAATTACTAAAAGAGTGAGAGAGCAGGTGAGAGATTCCTTAAAATTTGGCACTCCTTCAAGGAGGAAGCAGATTATTATCAGCACATATTTATCTATTTTCGTTCTGCCTGATTGCTGTTTTTCTTTCTGCCCTGCCCATATTTTGGATTTTATTGGTTCATTTTATTTTTTTCTTACCCCTTATTGTTTGTCTTTCTTTTGTAGACCTAAAATCACAAAATTTAGAGGGGAAAAAAAGAAAAAAATAAGATTCAATCGGATTCACTCAGAATGAATCATTCTTCTAACTGGGCTGAAATCGATTCGAATGGTTTGATTTGAAGTTATTAAATTGGATATTAAATAAAGAGTTTTATAAAAGAGATGAAATTTTTTTTTGGAGAACGAATGGGATTGAATGAGAGTTTTTGTTCCACTTCCAAACCCTGATCAAACATGCCGAATATGCGACACAGTCGAGGCTAAGAATATTGTTTTCGATCATCAACATTTTCTGATCGATTTTCAAAAGATCGATCAGTCGATCACTAATTTTTCATAAAGTAATGGTTGTTATTTCTTTTTTCATAGATCATACAGACTCTACAAAATTATATAATGTTGGAATTTTGTACTTTTTACTTATCAAATAGACCAATTTTATTAGGCTATAGGTGCTAATAGAAATTTAGTAGCAACCAAAACTTAATCGCACAATGTTTTCTTGTATATATGAACTATAACAGTGGAAAAAAGTAAAAAATGAACTAGTGGAATACCTTGTTGTGAAAAGATATTCTCACCAGAAGGTAATTTACAGATTTTTTGTGTTCAACCACTTCATATATAAACATATGGGTAAGCCAAAACCTGGGCAAACACTGGCAATTTTAGAGCCGGTTTGGACAGTTTATATATGGGCTTAATTACACGCACACCAACATACATATGTAGTAATTACGTATGTTCGTGTGAATGGCCCAGTTGCGTCATTTCTTATAGTGATAAGAAATAATGGGCCAGTTTGTGTACAGAATTGTGACATCATCATATTGTTGAGATTGGTCACAATTCAGTACTCGTACATTACTTGCATGTATATGCAAGTAATTACAATCGAACGTATTTAGTGTAATTATATCATAAAGACAAATATTGGCCTGCCTTGCTGCGGCAACCGTCATCGGGGGTCTGAGCCTCTATACCTCATACAAGTGAATCCCCACAAAACTGATACCTAATGATAATGATAATCAAAAAGGAAAAGATTAATCTTCCAGAATTTGTGATTAATGAATCATAAATAAGTTGATCGATCTTTTTGGTCAGATCACAATTGATTTTTTGTTATCGATTTTCGATCGAAATCAATAATAGACGCCCTTTATTAGAATCACTTCGGAACCAAAGCAAAATTATCCCATCAAGCTATAAGACTGATTCTATTAGACGAGAGGTAATTCACTGAATAAAATTCTAACCAGAAAAATATTGCTGAAGTTAAATTTTATTGAAACTCTTGCAGCCTCTAGAAAAATATGTTTTAGGGGCAAATGCAAAAATGATATTCGAGTCATTCTTACATTTTCCCCAATATCAATTATATTTAATATACCGTTTGTACAGAAATTAAAAGATTAAAGTGGTAGGCTTTTATTTTTTTCACCAGGTATGTTTGTTCATTCAGGTCTGAATGTGAGTATATTGTGCCCCCTTTTTTTTCTATTGTTGATATTTTTTCATTCACTGCAGGTTACTCTTTTGCTTCTAGGTCACTATATTACCTGTTGACTTGAAAAAAAATTTAGAGAAAGTATTGTGTAGAGTTTGTGTGTCCCTGGTAGTATACGTCATGAAACAAAATATTTTCCGCCCCTAAAGTTTTTGGTCCCAACTTGACAGTCTCCTAAAAGCAAAATTTAGTGCCCTAAAATGTTCTATTGATTACAGCTCAAAAACTATTGGGCTAATTAAAAATACACAAATCACTTTATTTTTTGAAAACTGTAAAAGAAAATTTTTTACTAGGAATAAAATTTTCTGTAGAATCAACCCTTACTTGAAAAAATTACAAAAACTATGCTGAAATCCACTGGTACCTTGACCTCCGATGCACTATTAATACAGGTTTCTACTTTTTTTTCATCCCCTCTAACTTCCAAGGACGGACTAATTTTGAATCTGAGCTCCAACTACTTTTTCTTCTATATTACTACTTCATTTTTGGATGTTCAAATTGACACATGTACTTTTCTTTTACAATGTTGTACATATATATATATATATATTAAATCTGGACGTAGCATTTTCTAATGTAAATGATTTCAAAATATTTGTCTGGTTTTCAAAATGTTCGTGTATTTTCTTTTAATAATACACTAAATTTTTAATAATAATGTGTTGATTTTATAATGCAAATGGGTAATAAGGTATGCTGAGTTTTTAATTCCTAGTCTTATGGTTTCTGTGGTGTTTCGTCTGCAATGATGGGAATAGCCATTAATGCAGGGATATTTTAAACTGATCCCCTGACATGGTCGAAATTTGAGTCCACGGACACCTGGCAGACTATTCTGGGTTGGGTGGTGGTAATTCTGTGGCCACCATCCAGTGTAGGTGATTCTACCCTAAGTCCTTGGGCTGTGATAATGGTGATATAAAAATATTGTTTAGGCTTGCAGGTAGTGGTGTTCCTTTGTGACCCCCCCTTGTATACCACAAATACATGTTTTTTGACAATGGGTCTCCCCAAACTGTTTTCACAAATTATGTATAATTGCAAATTCATCACATCCTTATTCCTTGAATATTATTTCCTTCTTTTCCCTTCAACACAAATCACCCATAACTCTGGGCTAATAAAAGACAATGTTTTGGTGGTTGTACTTCAATCTCATTTTGTAATTTAATCATTAAGTACACATTTATAACTTGTATATTTTCATATGTTATATTTTGTGACGTCCGAAAACAAACGTACATCCCGAGTATAGGGAATGATATCACGATTCGAAGTATATCAATAAGTCTCGATCAATAGTAGAGTCGAAACCACAAACCAGCTCAAACAGTTAGGCCACCAGCCTACCAGCGATAGCTCCTAAGGCCTACGAAGTATGTCGGGCGAATTTATATAAGTGGAGATAAATAAGTTGGCCGACCCATTATCACAGTATACACTTTATTACAATCGAGAAGGTTACTTACAAGTATGGTAACTAATATCAGGTCGTGCAGGTTATACATCACATCGCCTCATGGTTCTCAAAGTTCGGTGAACCATCAAATCTCGAGCGGATATTCGTCTTGAATTTGTAGGAGTAATATCGCGAATTATTTAGGTTTACTACTGACGTTCACATTCGAAAGTATCGGTGAAAACAATTTAAATGGTGACTTGATGTCGCATAAAAGAGCTGTATTTTGTCGTGAATAATGTTTCGTATTCACGACGAACGAAAAACTATCACGTCTAAAACGAGACTGACTGTTCACTCTTAGGCCAAAAATGTGAACAGTCAAGAGAGATAAGATTTGGTTCACCGATGATCGATATTATAATTCTACACGTCACCATATCGTTAAATAATAGTTACTCGACGTGCCTTCGATGTTTCTTAGATTTGGGGAATTTATTTCCGTTGGGGAATCTGCGTATTTCCTGTTTATCTTATCGTTATTATAAACTTAGAGTTCGAGAGCCGGTCCCTATTGTAATAGTAGTACAAGCCGATGGTGACGTGAGAGGAAGGCTATGGGTAATCAGATGTCACAATTTTTTATAATACACAACCTTATATTTTGTGATTAATATTTTATTTGAACGATATATCCACTACAATATTACCATTACAAATACCTAACCAACTTCCAAATTATACAGGAACAGGTTTTCCTTCAGTGTCAGTAGTTTTCTCAGTAGATATTATGCCTCTTCATAAGTTCACAATATTGCTTATAACAAACATCTTTTATAATTAGACCTATACTAACATATACAACCTATCTCTATAAACAAATAATTTTATTTTCGTCCACCCTTTAGACGTTCACAAAAGTCGTCAGCTAAAACTGGTACCTCCATCATTCACCCGGGCCCCACCACCTCCACCACTCGTTTATTACGAAATTTGAACAAATACCAACATTGACACGAAGTCGCCGAGGAGCCGGCATTATCAAATAAGTAAAAAGTGAAGATTGATGTATTCTGAAAAGGTTGATGTTTTTCTTTATTAGTATTCGACTCTTGCGTCGAAAGCTTCTCTCAAAACTTGGGTCCGTGCGTACGTAGGTAGGTAAACTTACCTCATTCGAATACGAAACTTTTCCAACCCTCCCGCCATTCCCCAAAAACGCCTCTCGCCCTTACCGTTTCCCCTCTCGTCCAAATTTTGTTTTACCTATTCCCCCCACACCTTCTGAAACCTCCCTGGACTTTTTTCTCCCCCCACCCCTTTTGTTGGGTCCACGGTTGACTCGACTATATGGTAGAGTGCTGTGTCTACGGTATACCTATACATTATGTTTCTGTCTCCAGTTTCGAACGACGACGAACACTAATGAATGTTGATTTGCTTCTTATCCTATTGTACGCGGTTTTGGAATTTTAAATTAGTTGTTTGCTGAAGAAATATTTACTTCGTTTCGTATTATATGTCGCGATCGTTTTCCTTTACTGCAAGAAAGTGTAAAAGTTTTTATGGGTGGAACGTTTTTCATCTGTGATTATCTGGTGTACGCTTTGTATACAATAGTCGAGTCTCTCAAACTCTCCCTCTACGTTCTCTCAGTCTGTCAAATTTTCTCGTACATAACTTCTTCTTTTTTTTTTTCATTTTATTTTTATACCAGCCAACCTGTTACTCGATATCACAAGCAAAGCGCTTTAATATTTCTCCGACTTTTCTGTAAAATTTCAAGGATGAAAATTCAGAATAAGGTATACCTACCTACACCTCGAATTAAAAAAATACTATTTAATCAACGAAATAAATGATTTTCATGCGATAATTTCATGAGTGGTCATTTTTACACAATATTTGTGAAATGATTTCCTTCAAAAGAGAAGCAAAAAAAATGTCATTAATAAAATATATCATCCGAGTTTATAGTATAATTGCCAAGGGTTAGCTAATAGCGTTTCATCTCGTGAGAGTGAGAATTTCAGTTCACGTGTCCGTCCACACAATTTGAATGAAATTATTCGCGAATTGAACTCACATAGCCTACTTTCTATATTAGTATTGATGCATTACACTGCATATAGTTATTTATGCAAAAACCATGCACCTGACAAAATAAAAAACGTGGAGACAACTGTTTAATAGATTTTTTAGTCCTCTATCAATTTTGAAAATTAAGTGAAATAAAAACGGAAAACTGCAAGGAATTTTGCAAATTAGTTAATGTTCATTTCCACCATAATTATTGTAGTTCATTTTTCATGTTCAGGGTAGTACTATATTCAAAAAATTCTTAAGAGCTGCCATATTTCACAGATCTTGCACAACCTAAACAATTTGGAAATCTTATAGGTCAAATAGCTGTATTTTTCGATTTGCATGAAAGTAGTGAAACAGCTCCATGTTAGATCATATCTTTCTTACTCTCTATTTCAGGCTATCCAGTAAAATATATAGGCCTACAGTCTACAGCGAAAGCAATGCTGCCCATAATACGAGTCGATAAGTTTGATGAAAAATAATGCTGATGCAATAATTCAAATATTGTATTTCAACGTAACCAACAGAAAAGTCTTATTATTATAAAGAGTTCAACAAATAAATGTATATTTTCTTCATTTTGTCTTCTTTTTTTTCTTTTTTTTTCCCAATTTTTGTTACAAAAATTTACGAATAGGCTAATCGTATTTCGAAAAACTTTTAGGAGAAAAGACAATTCACTGGGTCAGTTTTTAACGGTTATAGTAACATAATATAAACAAATATTAACACGTTATTTACAAATAAAATGATTACTCAAAGGAACCTGGTTGGTGTAATGGCTGGGTGTGCTCAGCCTTACAACGAAATAGTCGTAGTTTTGAGAAATTTAAGATCCAGAATGGTGGTATACTCGTTTGTATTCACTGGTGCTCCCACCTACGTGAATGAAAAATTAATTTTTAATAGACCTTTGGCTATAAGGCTTGTTACTTACAGGTATGCTCATGCCGTGATGATGATAATGAGCGGCCATTTTTAATTTTATAGGATATGTACCTATTCATATTCTAGAACATTAATGATTGAAAATGGTGGCTCATTATCATCATCAAGATATGAACTTACCTGGGGAGTAAAGGGTCGTCTTACTTTGGCCACAAAAGATAATCTGTAAAATATCTCATCACATCTGCCAACCTCTAGACACAGCGTTGATAAATGTGACCTCGACGTCGAAGCACAATATTCAAGAAATTATTGGTATAAATAAATCGCTGCACAGTCTTGAATGAATAACTAAAACAGTAATTGAAACATTTATGACAGCCTTTCTTCGCAAATTTTTCATACAATATTCCCCGATTTGAGGCATCTATGTCACGGTAACTTATTTCTATACGTACAGTCATCACTTTGTCATGTAATTTCGTAACAAGCTATGGGTTAGAAATTTTTTTTTTTTTTTTTTTTAACAAAATTATAAATAAAAAATGTTTTGAATCTTATAGATATTGTATCCGATATATTTTTACATTCGATAAAAACATAAAAACAGAAAAATACATTATTCTAACAACAACAAAAATAAGCTGTATCGGTTATAATATAATACATCTTTACAGAAGTAGAAGTTCTTCTTTTTTTATTTCGTTGGACATCTATAAAAATATTGCAGTCCTGGTGAGCCTTGATATGTTTAGTCGATGTCAATCAAATTATTCGACAGTCAACTCTATTAACTTATTTCATAGTTCACTCTCAAGATGACCAAAATGAGCAAAAATTGAATAATTGTTGAATTCGTAAGGCACGAATAGGAACCTGTCAACAAACGAATAGTAATACCTTTTAAAAATACTTGTGGTATCGTGTTTTTTTTTTTTTTTCTTTTTTAAAGAATTCAGTTATAAAAATACACGAGGACGTATTCAAAATTAATTACATTTCAGGAGGTTGGTTGGAAGGAGTAAAGAGAGGCTACGTAGTAATTTGTCAGGAAGAAAGAATAGGTGTAAGGAAAGTAATGCTTTTTGAAATGAGGCTATACATAGGTCTCGTTTCTTGATCAACCTTAAAAAATCCTTATAATAACACTATTTCAATATTCGTTCAAGTTCAAACATTGCAATTACACTACCTCTTGTCCTATCCGGAATAAATTGTTCAAGTTGGAAAGTTATCATTTTCATTTTTCATCGATTAGGCTTAATTTTTTTTTATAATGAACTTTAAATTTTATGTAGTTCCTTTCTTTATAATACGCATTGCCGGTTTTAGAGAGGATTTGGGGTATAATCCCTTCGGGGCCGAAACAAATTCGGTTTAAAACACAATTAGGTGTTCGGTTTTTCAAATTTTATGTCTTACTACCTATAGAAATTTATCACTTGTAAAACGTGATTTTATCCCTCCCAAGAAGAAATCCTAAAGCTGAGCTCAATAATACGTTACCTATTGAATAGGTTTTCATCCGTATGATAAAATCAATGATGAATGTCTTTGCTTTCGTGATTTTTTACATAAAATCCTAGAAAAACTGATCAAGGTAGCTGAAAATTATTGAAATTTAGCTAAATATCTTTGGAAAGGAAAAATTTGTTTGAGAAGTACTTAATCAAATCATTTTCCACATTCAGATTGACTAATTACAGCGGACTATTGTAGATTACTTACTAGATACGTATTATTATAACAAAAGAATTTTAAGAAGGTAGACCAACTATTTGCAAAGTCACTAGAGAGGTATTCATATTTAATAGGAATACGTCGAAGTATAAAACTATAAACTATTTCAAAAACACAACAATTCGATACCTAATTAATTTACTGGTTCACAACATTTTTTGGTTTATGGGTTGAAACGTCGTATTCACCACCAGTTATTTTATTCGCGAATAATAACATTGTTACGAATAAACCATCATTCGTGATTGGAAATTGCATAAGTATACTTTTTTCAGGCGATATTACTCTTCATCAACCAAAGATTATTATTTGTAATCGTTTTCGAAACTATTTCAGCAATATTAGAATGGATGTTATATTGTGTTATTGACCAACGCGAAATTATTTTATTAGCCTTACCATAAGACGACTTCTGTCCTTTTTTGTTTTTACTACCGAACACGGTTTTCACATTTTTGTCTCAAAATAAACACTTATTTCTGAAACAATTCATCCGACACTATTTTAGAGTTAAACCACTTCCTAGCACTTTACATCAATTTTCATAATTCAAGAAGTGCCTGATCTCAGTCGTGTGGAGGTAAAAAGCCTAGGATAAAACTTCTAGAAAGTGGAGCTGAAAGTCCTATCATTGTTTTTAACATTAGAAATGTTTAACCTCAGGTACATAGTAAACAGATGATGTCTCATGCAGCGAATTGTGAAAACGAAGTTTACAACCCAAAGAAAACAAATTTTACAACAAAACATGAAAGTTTGCAACAAAAAGTGAAAACACAGTTTACAATAAAAAGTAAAAAAATCAAGTTTGCAACAAAAAGTGAAAACACAGTTTATAATAAAAAGTAAAAAAATCAAGTTTGCAACAAAAAGTGATGAAAATGTTAGAAACCTCACAAAAAAATTCCGTAGGTATCCATCCTATATATTCAAAATCAAATAGGCCAACTCCACAAGAATTTTGAAAAAGGTTACCATATATATATAAATTGAAAAACTAGGTAATCCATTTTTAAGCCCCCATTAGGAAAGAAGGCTTAACAATAAGTGAAAACTGAGTTCACAAAAAAATCATGATTACCTACTGTGGGTGTAGACATATACAACACCACATAATAGCAGGTGTTCTTCTTGTATATGTGTAGATATGTGAGCCTAGCTCAGTATCAAATTTGGCAGTACAGACAAAATGTAAAACTGTGCGTGCAAAAAGGTAGTTCTTGGACTATGAGTCTACTGGCTGGCTAGATGATTGACAAGTGTGTAATACACCCATTTGTTTTCGATCACCAATCGCCACAATTACAAAATACTTTCAAGCGGGGATAGTGTTTATTTAATAAAATGAAAATTAAATACAAAAACCATTTCCAATATATCCTCAACTAATGCAAATTGTGCAAATTTTTCAAATAAAAACCAATAGAATTTTTTTTTCTTACCAGTAGATATTTTTGAATTATTTCAAGGAAGTCTTTACCAAGTTTTGTGGACCTCGTCTCCTCATTTACTCTTTAGCTTCGCCTCTATCTGAGTGCGAAGGGAATAAGTGAGCTCTTCAAATTGTCAACTCTAAAAAAATTTCCCTATTTTGGGCGTTAAATAATCGAAATTTCACTTAGTTGAACATTCTTTAAGTATATTGAAAAACTTCCAAAGTGACAATCACGAACAAGAATAGGAATAATTAGTATCGATAGGAAAAACAGAGAATCTAGAAAATTACTGTAGAATATTATTCTACAGATGAATACGACTTTGATTAAACTGAAAAAAAATTAGGTATCTAACTTTGTAAATGCTATCCCCAAAAATGCTAACCAAAGCTTTATAACATTTTCGAGACATACTCCTCTCATTCTAACCCCTCATGAATCTCATAAAAATTCGTGATTTTCATTGTTTCTTAATACATTTTTCATTTTGTCAACAAAATCACCCTTCATCCTTCATCCTTCAGTCACAATTATTGAAACGTTTTTGTAAAAATTTGAATTTTCCTATATTTTGTCGCTTCGTTTTTTTTGCCCATTTTTTTTTCTCATGCCATTGATTTATATCATCACTTGTAAATTTTATTGTATGTAAAACATCGACATTGGTTTTTCTTTAGCTGCTTCATGCTCGAACATGCATAACGTAAAGTTTAACCACGCGTTCGTACCTTTTTTCTTTTCTGTTTTTCCCTTCATCCATTTTTATGTAGGTGTTCGAAGAAAATCTACACATTAAAATTGATCTTTTATCGAGACCTAAAGGTGACGGTTGGTTCATTTTTCATCTCATAACCCCAGGAAAAGTTTGGCACTATCAGATGAAATTCATATATACATCATTATAATAAATATACCTACATATAAAATTATGATATACACATTTTTGTTAAACACTGTACAGGTCGCAATTTTTACCCGATACTCTTAAAATTTGGCACACTTATTTGGATCTATATAAGGACGAAATCTATTTTTTTTTGGTCTAGAAATGCCTTATGGTTCGTCTATTACATCCTATTATGTTGCATTATTGGCTCCTAAGTGGTTCTAAGGCACGTAATTTTCAACTACTAATCACGAAATTTAGGTACAGACATTGAATATATTATATGCCATCATTCCGCCAAATTTTATTTCTATCAGCATAACGGTCCACTCGAAAAAGTGATTTGAAAAACTCTTGAACTATTTCCAATAAAAATATATTAAATCCAGATGAACCAAAGAAGCTAGTCGAAAAGTAGTCTTGCCTGTATTTAATTTGCTGAGCAGTTATTTAATAATCTGCGTACGTTTTTTCTACCTTCACAATACACTTCATCATAAATTTTCTCGACACTTCATTTTAAACGTAATTCTTGCTCAGAATTCTACCGAATACTTTTAACTTTTTTTATTTTACCTACTGATTTATTTTTATTTTTGATTACGAAAACTTACATTTTCTTGCCTGGTTTGCTGCGCTAGATTTTTTTTTTCTGGTCTTACTTATTTGTCCGTTAAATTTCGAATGTTCCAATATTTTTTTAACCCTTTTTTCCTTCGTTAAGTAAGAAAATCTCGCATTTACTAAATCGGACTTCTTTTCGAAAAGAAGAGGAAAATAGAACAGAAAAGAATGAGAAAAATAAAAAAAAAAGATGTGAGTTTTTCTCATTCACTGCACAAGAGGGTGTATGAAGCAATCGGACATATATATCTTCAGTTTTTTCTAAATGTTCTTCGTTCAATGTAAATTGAACTTCAAAAGCATATAGAATAGCGCGTAGAAAGAAAACCTCTATTTTCGCTCCGTCTTACATATTATTCACGATAGTAATGTTTAGCCTAAAATTGCGTTATCAACAAAGAAAAAAATCTCAGTTGTGTGAAAGGCCCATCAGTTAGGCGGAAAAATAGGTCAAAAGTTATATTCAAAGTCTTGGAGGGGAGAAGAAAACATGAAAATTTCTTTTTGATTAATGCGATTTTTTCTATTTCTCTGTTGTATCCTTTATAAGAATACACGTTTGTAAAATCAGTGATTTTCCCATATTTGTACTTCAAATCAGTGATGTTCCCATAATTGTTTTTTAGGCTAAATATACTCCTAATCTTCAAGGTTCTTGACCAAGGCCTGGGTATTTTTTATTTTTCATTCTATTATTAAAAAGTGAAGGGGGTCGAAATTGAAAAATATGACTGAAATGACATTTTTTTAAATTAAAAATTTTTTTTAATAAAAAATAAACAGGAAATTAATGAAAAATTATTAAAAAGCAGCTGTCACTATAACAAACGTACAATTCGGCCGAAATTAATTCGTTCATCAAAATTATTTCAATAAATTGTATTATTTTGCCAATATTTTCCATTATATTCGATGCGCATACGCTACTACCCACACAGTCACACACAGATATAGAAAAAAAAAATTGTAGCTTTTGCCTAAACAACGAATTTTACAGTATTATCTATATGACAGAAATAATCCAGGGCTGGCACAAGTCAAAGTGCCACGAAGTGATGTCACGGGCTTGCAATGAAATAAGTTGATAAAAAATTATTTCCCTAACTTTTATTCATCAGTTTCCCTACATTCCTTGTTAAGTGTGTATTCAGTCTTTTGATGAGATTAAAGCATTTCATCCTCGGAAGTCTAGCCACCCTCAATGTCTCTCAGTGTAGAGATAAACAAATAAATACATTTGATTTGGAATATTCTCGGGCTGATATTTAAGTGTCAAGTAATTTCTCTTTTGACAATCAATTACCCATTACTTGCCTTAGCTTCTTTTATCAACATTAATCCGTAAAATGAATGAGGTGTAGTGATTTCCTATTGCTTTTATATGAATAGCACCAGCGTGATAATTGTACATGGAGATTGTTGCGACATAATTCTTCATAAATGAATTTTTAGGTATGAAAATACAGGGCAACTACAGAGTCATAATTATTATAAATCATACACTTGTTTGGATCTAGACAAGGAAGAGCCCTATTTTATTTGGTCCAGATCGGCCTCATGGTTAGTCTATAACATCCTACTAGGTTGCATTATTGAATCTTAAATGGTTCTAAAATGCGTGATTTTTAACCAATAATCACAAAATTTGGTACAGACATTGAATGTATTATATTCAATCATTCTGAAAAATTTGGTTTCAATCAACTTAACAGTTAAAGCATACAATAGTGATTTTAAAAAATCTTAAATTTTTTAGCTTGGCATGCTGCGTTTAAGTTTTTATTGTGGTACACATTTATATTTTCACTACAGGGTTAAAAACTAAAAAAAATGAAGGCGGCTGCCACAAATCTCTGTGCAAATATGATTGACAATCTGTGCAAATTTTAATGCAAAAGAGAGAAGAAAATAAAATTTGTTAGCGTCCGTGCGTGCGTGCGTGCGTGTGTGTGTGTGTGTGTGTGTGTATGTGTAATTGCACCCTCACGCTAATAAAAATCAAATTCGTTGTTTCCACCAAAAAAACGAATTATATAGTGTTACCGGCTAGTAAAAATAGAAACATGAACCGAATTTTGTTTTCAAAGAAAATGTCTCGTTTTTCATAGGTATCTTTTGATTTTACTTTTTAATTTTGCAATAGAACAAATAAATTAAATTGTTTCAATTAAAATACTTCTACCTGCAGATTTAATTTCTGTAAATGACTCAAAACTGATAATTTTCGAGTTGTACCACTCGTATAATAAATCGGCGATGCAGTCTACCTCTGCGATTAGTTAGGTAAAGTTGGTACCTACCACATAAAACTGTTCAGGAAAAAAACAAATTTCTCTGGAATGCCAGCGAACACATTCCACATACATTCAATTTTTTACCAACCTCTTCTCCCAGACAGCTTACTACTTACATAGTATACTTTCTCTCTCCAATTAATTTTTTCTCTCCTCTGTTTCTTTTTCGATTGCATCAACGTTCTTTTCTTTTTACCTCTCTTACCCACAGTCTTTCCTTTTTCTCCTTCACGAATAAAATGTTTGCAACATAATTTGAATTCTCCATCAAGGGTAGAAATCTATTCATTCGAATTTTTGAGGCGGTCGTTTCGCTTTTACCTCGAATAATCGCAATCGTTACAGTATAATATATACCCGAGTAAATGAAGAAAAAAACAAGAAAAAAAAATATGGGAAAAAAAAAGAGGAGAAAAAAAGAGGAAAAAATCGTCGGTCTTTTCTTCCCCTTGAAATACGTACCTAGTTTATATTATTATACAATAACATTTTTCTCATTTTAACTCTTTTTACGAATTATTGATTAAAATTCTTTTATCTGCGACATGAGATTTAAATCGAGAATTTTTTTTTTTTTAAACCTATAGCTTCGCTGTATCCGTCGCCTATAACCCTTTCGATCTTTCATTACTGTTTCTTTTTATTCTCACGCTTTCTACGACCCCTCCTAAAGCAAAGTTTGTCTCCCTTAATCTTTTCACAGGAACGTTGAATGACAAATATTTGCTACAGTTAGGCGGGCGTAAAATCGACAAACTTTCGGCCACAATGGATAACGATTACAAGGTAAACCCTACCCCCACTCCTCTGTCTCCACAACCTTTTGTTCATGCTGAAAAGAGAAAAACAGATAAGAGTAAACTTGGGTCGGAAAATTTTCAAAATCGGTTAGGTCAGTCACTTTTTTTTTTTCAGTATCTTGCATTGTTCACTATCGATTGTTACTTTGATAATACTTTTTTTGTTTCTTTTGTTTTTTATTGATTTTTTTTTTTGTGTTTTTTGTTTGTTTTTTTGTTTTTTTTATTCGTTTATCGAATCATTTTACTTTTACACGAGTGATTTCCGTATTTACTTTACTGCTTCATCGATGTAAGAAGAAATTATGAAAATTAAATTCATCGTTTGACGTGGTAGAATAACAATAATATAACCTTATTCTTTTTTTCTGCTTTTTGTTGATTGTTTTTTGTTTTTTTTTAAACCACTCAATCGACTATACTACTATTTTTGCGAATGAAATGAGTACGAATCGACTCAATCGGAACATCGATTTTACCCATCATGTCAATTACTCAATTAGAATCTTCTTTCCCACGTTTGAAAACGAAAAACAGAAGAACTAACAAAAAAAAAACCAAAAAAAAAAAACCAGGTTGTATATTTAAGCCTAAGTTGCATTTAAAGAAAACAATTTAAGGGGTCATAATTTTGCATCACTAAATTATATAGGTACACAAGAAAGTCGATTTTTAGGCTAAAAAAATGTAAAACCAGTTTAAAGAAAATCAAAAAAAAAATAGCACCTACCTACCTATTTTTTTCGCTATGCATATTTGGGAAATATATCGTTTCCATATAATTTTCTAGATTCAGAGTATAACATTTCTAGTGGGCTTCTAAAGTTATATAGACTTAGACAAGTTGATACACTCCCATAAAGCCAATGTAATAAAATCGACATCATTTTGTAATTGGTACAAATTATCTGACTAAGTATAAGCGCAAGTGTCGTTAGTTCTTCAAAGTGTAAGGCAAGGGAAGGGAAATGAAGCGCAAACAATACTAGCGCTTACTTAGTGGGATAAAATTTCAAAAATGACTTTTGGGACGTGTTCTTATCAGAGTGGTCAAATTGTCTATATAACTTCTAAAAAGTTGAAAAGAAATGACCATTAACGCACTAGAGCATTAATGTGTTTATTTATGCTTAATAATGTTCACATTAATAGTAACTTTTCATGAAGTCGCACTAAAATCAGCTAAAACAAAGCATTTTAGAGGCCTAGTTTTTTCAAAAATTATTTGGAAAATTTAATTTTCCGAGTATGTGGTGCAAAAAATAATGCCCTATACAAAACTTGATAATAAAGTGAGTGATAACGATTCGTGCAATTACAGTGCTGGCCTATGTCTCACGCTGCAATTTTTAACTTTCACTTTTATACCCTTTTTCATTCTCTGCTAGTTTTCTAGCTACTAGCCAGTTATGTGAGGTATTATTCTGTTAATGATTAAAATTAAGCATAAGCATTTAATGTCAACTTCAACTCGACGGATAGTCCTGAAGAATCTCATTAGAATCTCACATGGTTTACCTGCTAAGTTAAAGCTGACATTAAATGGTTAAAATGGTGTGGTGACTTAAACTTTCGATGGAATAGTAGGTATTTTAGGTATCTGGCAGCTGGCTAGTAGCGGGGAAACTAGCCAAGTATGAACAAGGCTAATCTCTCGCAGTGTAATAAACTATTACGTAATTAGTTTGCAAAACAAGTTGAATTTTGAAAATGGCAAACAGTTTCTGTGCAATAATTTTTTGCAAAAAATACACCAAAAAATGATTATTTATTTGTAATTTATAGAATATATTATCAACTTACCCACCAAGAAATTTTTATAAAATAATTAAATAATTACAAATAAGTGAACTTGTATTATAGGAATCACAATGTAAAATGGCCCTTTTTAATACTAACATTGCGCCATTGAAGTACGCGTGTAGATGAAGCCATGAAGAAAAAATAAACAGTTCAGAAGTAAGTAGTTAGTACCAATGTATATTTAGGTATTCAGGCCGTACGGGGATTCGAACCCGTACCGGCCGAACACCTAAAAACCTCCCTTGTTCACCGTCACAAAAGGCAGCACCGTACTCACTCGGCCACGGTGCCGGGTGACGGTGATAGAGGAAGTGAGTATAGTTTATGTGCCGACGTAGTGTGGCGGCCGCCACAGTATAAAATGGCGCATGTGCCCAAGGCAGTGTATAAAGTGAAAACCAATGAATAAAGTAAATACCTTATACATCGGTCCTGAATGTTTCTAAAATTGCCTGCTTTATACATCATCAGGGTGCGTATAAAACTGAAGTTTATAAACAGGTGTTGCAAAAATCACTTTCAACTGTTTTTGACTGTTCCACATTGATTTGGAAATCTCTTGGTCGATTGTAACTAACATCGACTCAAAATTGCCACCAATATTTGGCAATTTTGTTTAGAATTTTCAGGTTGATTGGACTAGACTAAAAGATTCTTTGCCAAATATTTGAAGTTCTACAGTAGATAATGGACCATAGATTTGGAACCAATATTTCCTCATATTATTTTTTAAACTTCACCACAAATAGGCTACCTATATGCATTCAAAACTTTTATCTCATTAAGATGGTGACTGTCTGAAAATATAGTCAATCATAAATCGTTGTAAGGGGGGATTCACACATTCTCAGTGTTCTCTTCTGACCCCCTCCTCCTTAAACAAAAAACCACCAAAACTGACAAAAAAATTTGTAAATATACAGAGAGATTTCTTTGTTTAGAAGAACGTCATTCAAATAGAGATAATTTCTTATTATCTCTTTATTACTCTTTTAAAATTATAAACCAAAATATCAACACTTTAAATATTCAACTATTCCTTTATACTTTAAATCTAATTATTCTATCTTATCTTTTAGTGAAACATAATGATCTACAACCTCTAGTGTAGACACCTTAACATTACTGTTCGAGAGTAGTCATACGAACGAACTTGTCTTCATTTGAAGAGAACACATTTTCTGTAATTTTACTGTCATATTCAAAAATGGCCGACCTAAAATAGGTGGCGTGACACAGGAACATCCGCCTAATATGATGACTTTACATTATCAGCATATCTGGTGGTGTTTGTCCGTGAGAACAGGTAGAATATAGGCGGGTATTATTCTCAGAATTGGTAATAATAGTGTCTATATTTTGTTTGGCAAATTTTTGTACAGGAACTAAAATGTCAACAAAAATATGATGGAACGGTAAAGGTTGAGCTTTGTTTTCCTGTGCTAATGGAGGGGTGTTCAGACTCCCAGGACCATCCCTTATATACGCCATTGACCTAATTGAAAAGAATGGCATTTTGACTTACTTGATCCGTGATTCTTAGACAATGCGCCTTTAGTGCCACGCATTTTCGAATCCGATTTATTTACAAGATTTATTTTTGACCCTGAATCTGTAATACAACAAAGAGGACATAGTCCAGGCGTAAAGTTAGCAAACAAATTCAAATATGTCAAAATAGACGCTCACTTTTATTATTTTTACCGCCTCCATTGTAGAGCGTATTCTGCAGATCATTTTCTTCGTTCGCAATGTGGCCAATTTTATCAATTTCTGCAAAGCAGAACAAAAGCCCAAAAAAAAAAAAAAAAAAAAAAACAATATAATATATACGTCGTATCCAATTATGGCTATCCACGAATGAGAACGTTCAACGACGTGGTATAATGTATAAATTTTAGAAATAATACATAAATATGTACCTACGCAAAAGCAATAGAAATGCAACGAAAATTAAAAAGCAAATTTTCAACAAAAAAAAAAAAAAAAAAAGAAAAGAAAAAAAGCCGAAAAAAAGGTAGCGACCAAAAAAGTAGAATATTTTATAACAGCGGCACGTATACGCAGACCACCCCTACAATACCGCCGGTGATGGTATTCGTACATTTTTAGGAAATTTTGCAAGTGTGCCAAAGAGGGAGAAGAGATAATAACGCGATATTAAAATGCATCGAAAGTTTTATTCGCATTTAGGGCCGCAGACATTTTATGCTCCACCGTCAACCACTTGTCATCCGCACGCATCGCTGGATTTGGCGACTGAAATTGAAGCAACACGTTGAAAATTTTCGGTATAGTAGGTATACGTGCAGCTGTACTTAGCCTGTGCGAAGATATTTCATTAATATCACCTTGCGGTGCGTGCGGTTGAAACGTGGCCGTGTATTATGGATGCGTAACGAACGCATCGCTACCTACGTATCTGCTCGTCGGAAATGTAATATCGTTCGCAGCGGTTAGAATCTGAGCAAACTAAGTCTGGCTATCGAATAGGTAAACTGTCGCACTTATATTTCGGTTTTTACTTTTTCCTTGCGATAATAATGTTGTAGGAATTATTGTCGTTGAAGAATACGGTAAAACGTTTCGTTCACTGCGTACAAACAAGTCACAGACAGTGTTGCCGGATCAAAATCTCAAAAATCCGCCATTCTTTTCAAACAAAATTAGGTAGGTACTTGCTTGCTATGACGTTCGGTACACTTTTTACGTTCTTAAAGCTTTAAAAATTAATTGTTTGCCCCTGGCTCGGCAATAGATGGCCAGAATTAACCCCTAAAGTTTCTGTCGAAATGTGTCCAAACATAAACAAAACCGTAGGATGCGTTAGCTCTCCTCTGTCTATCAAATTTCATTCGTTTACGTAAAGACAATTTAACCGCTCAAAAACAACAAAAATCTGCCCAAATTACCAAAAAATTCATTCATTTTGAAAAATCCGCTTAGGGCGGATAAATCCGCCGCCTGTTTGGAAACACTGGTCAGCGACATATAGCAAAAGAGACGTCCAACACTCCATGTACGCTATGCCTTAAAAATACGTAAAAGGTTGAAAAGAAGCAATTTAAGTTATAGGTTCTGCGCATATTTCGTTGGGAAAATAGACATTTCCATACCAATACATACACACACACTACGAAGCCATAACACATGCTTTGTAATAAATATCAGAATTTGAAACATATTGTCAACGTTATTTCATTGATGTGTTTTTGATCGGGCATTGGACATCTCATTAGCTGGATGTTTCTGGTATAACCCAACACTGACTCATGGAAATGGAAGTCTGCGCAAGTCAGAAACTGGAATTCTAGAGCATCCGGACCTTTTATCAACTTCGTTTTACCGAATGACCATTGTTCTGAAAACAATTGTACCGAGTATATTTTACCGGATCCATCTCACCGAAACTATTCTACCGATAGACTTTTTTGCCAGAAAAGCAAAAATTTGAAGAAAAAAAAGGTATTTATTTCTTATTTCAAATAAATATATTCGAAAATGGGCACTTCTCTATGCTTTTATCGTATAATGGGAGGTGAAATGAAGTTTTTTTTTTTTTTGAAAAAGATAGACTTAGATTGAAATTTTTCTATTCCTTTATTATCATTTTTGTGGTTAGTTAGGTGAGGTTAGTTGTTTTAGTTTTTGTTTTGTTTTTGTTTTTATTTTTGTTTTTTCCAATAAAATATGTGAAAATATTTCTCCATGCTTATATCGAATGGTGAAAGGTATGATGAGGTGACTTTTTTTTTTTTTTGCCAATAAAATAGGCTAGGAAATTTCAGGTTTCCATTCCTTCTTTTTATGAAAATTGAAAATGGTACCTAATTATTATTTGGGAAGAAAAAGTTTCGGTGAAAAGTCTTTCTGTAAAACAGTTCCAAACCAATTTCGGTAAATTAGAATTTGATCAAATGGTAATTTCGTAATTTTCTGTTCGGTACGGTACTTTGGATTCGGTAAAATGACCGGGAATTATAGCTCATTGGTCTTCAAGCTGTGGCTTTGTGACCTGGAAGATGATTTTTGGTGGCCCATGAAATAATTTCCAAATGAGGAAATGTTAAAAACTTCATTTTTTATACTGGTTTATGATGAATTATTTTTACCTTTAGTGTTCTGAAATTGAAATTGAAAATTAAAACTGGTGGTTAGCTTTAATTTTTGATAATCTTGATCAGTCATATTCACAGTGAAGAGGTTTTGGGTGTCAAACACTCCTTACAAAGCTCTAAATATATATATATATATATATATATATGTTTTTGAACACAAAAACACCTAAAACAAATTTTTCCCTCGCTCTGCTTGCAAAATCGTTTTTTCAATTAGAAACTCCCCCTCCTCATAGGTAAATCCTTCTTAAGGCTCCCATGCTGATAAATTGTTTAAGTATATCTTTATTGTTTTGGGGCCGGCTGGACATCTCCAATGGTGGATTTCGGCTCTTGAAATATACCTTTTTTCAAAAGTTAGGCTACACATGTTCTAACTGATTTGCACCAAGACCTCAGAGACGAGAGGGAAAAAGCTGTAAGTGTAACAAATGGACCAGGCCTAGGTCTTTCCAGAGAGTCTGGTAATGTTAAGTCAAGACATGCCAGCGAAAAAGTACGCAATTCTAGAGTACCTTCTGCGTATTTTCGACGTTTTGCTTGAGTTAACCAATTTAGAATACATCTGATAAAGATATCCCTTAAATTCACAAGCTTAGCGTACATAAACGTAGTGCAAAGTACGCACACCAAAAGTTAGGCAGTGGTTGTCTGTTTAGCGCCGGCATGTCTAGTCAGAAATCATCGTTCTTTAATGGTCCAGTATTATATAGTCAAAGCTATAAACATAAATGTAAGGAAAGATGCACGTTGTTAACAATAAGAGACTTGGAAGGAAATTCACTTACAAAAAGAGTTAATGAAAAACCTATTAGTGTGGAAATATTTCACTTCGATGGGATAAAATTGACATTTGACATAGAATAACCCACATCTAATGGTCACGTGACGTATTATATGTCTAAAAGAACAGAGGCTGTGGCTCTGATACAGCCTTTGCCAGTTTTTGCTTGTAAATTAACCGATAGCTGGGTAAAAATAGCTTGTACTTTTTTTGTCTTTCTTAGCCATCAAAAGCTACACTGCAGTTTTGGTACAAAATGGAGCCAAATGAGGCTACCAGAAACATGAATAGATTAAAAAGCAATATACGGAATCGCGAATTTACCCTGTATGGAGGGGAGAGCGAAAGGGCCTTTTTTCCCTTCAATTTTAAACAACGTACATCGAAAACACAACATTTTTTGACGATTTGTAGTCTTGGAAAAAGTTTGGTTTTTTCCTCTCTGAATTCGTGCCGCTACCTACTTGAAAGACATACTTCTGATTTTTGTTCGAAAAAAAAGTTTCCTTTCCAGTCAAATCAGAATATTTTCGTCTTATCGAAGTATTGAAACATTTTCTAATTTCACCATTGAAAGTTGGTCAATTTTCGAATACCTAACTGAAAAGTAGCCCTTTTTGGCTTGCATATTATGATTTTGTGCCCGAAAAATCTTCAAAATTTTTTACGTTTTTTGTGAGACAGAGGCAGGGTGAATATTCGTCTCAAAATACACTCGCTGTCCCGGCCGTCGGTAACTGTAGTAAAATGTGAAATGTTTGTACAGCACCACAAATACGCTTCTATAACTCTAATTACGTGTAAAAACGTTTTCAAGTATCATTCGTTCGTCTGTTAAGTGATGAGAGAGAACGATACGAAATGATTTATCCCATCGTCATGTTTCCACTCGAGTGGCTGGTGAAGTGGGCGTCTATTTCGTAATGGCCTAAAGTGGTTATAATAGCCCTGTCTAACTTTCTAATTTACGTTTTTCCCTAATATTGCAAAACGGTAATAACTATTCGATCGTCTTCAAGAAGCTATATTTATTGCAATATCAATACGCACGAATACATACACATACCTAAAAAGCGTAACCAAAGAAAACAAAAAAAAAAAACAAAAAAACAAAAAACAAAAAAAAAAGCAAAAACAAAACAATTATTAGCAAACAGTGTGTGTTCTTACCTAAATACTTTGGACGTGCAGTTGTAGAAGCGGTGGTAGAGGCAGCAGTGGTTGTCGTCTGCTCTGAAGCTTTTTTTTTTATATATATTAAGGATACATAGTAATTTTATTTTTGGAAACAAACCAAAAAGAAACAGAAAAAAAAAAGAAGAAAATGAAATTAGAAAAAGGTTTAGAGTAAATAACAGAGAATAGAGAGTAGAGTGTAAAAAACAAAATACGTAATAGTTATACAGTGATAGTAAGCGAAGCATGCTTTTTAGGGTAAATAATTGACATATTGGTGGGCGGTAGTGGTACGAAGGCGAAAATTCGTGGAGTTATTCGGATAGCCATTACCTGGCTAAAAGTAAGAAAATAAGTTTAATCAAATTTATACGGTAAAAATAATAATATAATATCCTGGAAAGTATTGATTTTGCAAACTTATAAGACCCTTTGAAGACCTCAAAGGGTTATCGGCCATTCGTACGTCAGTTTCTGAGGCTGGTACTGGCTTCAGTCGAGATGAAAAATAAATTGACTACGACCTGTCTTGATAAAAAATTTTTTCACCCTCCGACGTGTTCTATGTTAAATTCAAATTAAATAAAATAAAAATTACCTCCCCAATAATAAGTGAATTTTCCTTGAGCATCTTGGTTAGGCTAACAACTTAGCCTAGATTGTCGACATTTAACATTTTTCCTCTACCATCATGAAACTTTTCTCTCGTAAAACTGAATTTTCCTACCTTCGCGACACCACTTGTTTTCAATGGCAGCTGTATTAAATAATGGTAACTGTTGCCTGCACCTCGGTGCTTTACAGATAAGAAACTAGTTTTAACCTCTAAGTAACCGCAAAATGGAAAATAATGGCAGATGAATTCATTTCACACACTTAGTTGTATTAATATAAGGACTAATTCTTAAACCTTTTAAATTCCATCTATATGATGAAACGGGCCTTGAAATACGCAAATTTTCAAAATTTGATGTCATCAAAAACTTGCATTTCTTGAATCATTAGAGGTTATCTGGGTTACCCTTCGAATAATGTGTTTATCTCATGGGTATATAACACCACGGAAAAATGAAGAATTACCCAACTCTCTTAAAAAAATGTAAGAAAATCTAAAAGTAACTTGAAAATCCATTTTTGCATTTACGCAATCTGTTTAGATTAGACAAAATTCATTTCTAAACTTTGTTCGATGCCATTATAGAAATAAAAAATTAAATCCTAAAATATTTTGAAAAAATGATGCGGACTCTGTATGTTTTATCGAATGCTTCGTGTTTGTTTAGTATTTGTAATTTTTTGAAAAAAAATGTAAATATTATATCGGTCACTTTATTAGTAAAATGTTGGTGAAAGAAGTAATTTTTAAACAAAGAAAATCTACCATTTTTTCGCGAAGCTTGCTGCGCAAAATTTTTTTTCTTTTCAAAAGGTCAATGATTGCGGTCGTTCACACCCAGATAATTTATTTATTTATTTATGGGTTTTGATTACGTAGACATATTTTTACCCGACGTCTGGAAGCTACATTTTATTTCGAAGTATGGAAAGGAATGGTCGGGATTTGGTGGCCAATCGTCTGCTAGAATGAATTTTTCAATCACGTACTGGAGCACCTTTGGAGTCATATCGAATACACCGCCATTTTTGGTTGCGAATGTGACGGTAACAGGTTTGGAACTCACAACCTTTCGATTGTAAAGCCAAGCACCTAATCAGTACGCCACGCAGACCCCATCTTGATTGTTTCTGGCAGCTACTTTGCGTATTATTAGAAATTTATTTGGTTGAGAGATAAAATTGTTGACGTGAAGCTTTAAAAGTAGTTCCCAGTTCTTAATGTGAATGTGTGGTACGAATGTTTTCAAAATTGTTGTTTATGTGGTGTCGAATGCTAGAGGGAATTGAATATAATTTAAAACATGGTTCGACTTGCAAAAACTAGGTGTACTACAAAACATAAAGAAGTGAACAAACACCTAAATTCGTCGAATCATATTACAGTTCGTACACTTCACGGTTTTATACCCACTCTATCATCCTTATCGCCAGGTGCGTAACCAGAAAATAATGTCTGAGGAGCAAATAAAAGACCAAGAAAACTTTTGGATGACCATTTGAGGTAAAGGGAAAGGGATTTGTTGGTGAAAGTCAACCTTAATGAATTTGGAAAATTTCACCGATACAATTTAAATAATTTATGAGGAGGACGAATTAGTCATTCGATTTTCTAGGAAGCCCGTCCCCTTCGGATCCCCATTTAGTTACGCTCCTACATCACAGAAAAAGGATGAGCAACCAGCTGAAAAAGTTCAGAATTTTCCAATTCTCATACTGGCTCACTATCTTACCAGCATGCTAGTGAATTAGTAACAAGCTAGAATCCATTTATACGAAGCTAGTTGAAAAGAAGCTACCGAAGTAGCTGGACACTTGCTTAAAAACTAACATGTTGTGAATTACGACGCTTAATGAGCGAAGTGAAAAAACCTAAATATGCAGGCGTTAGTTAGACTACTCTTGTGGTACAAGAGAATATTCCATATTGGTAGCGAAAATTAAGATCCTTCCTTTTTGCACGTTTTATACGTGGTTTTTTTTTTCATTCACTGCCACGAATCAGCAAAAAATATGGTATAATGTAACAAAAAAGTAGATTATCTCACTTTTAAATTAATTTGAGTCATTCCAAACCGCACCAGAATGTACAAAAAATTTTATTTTTAAATAGAACCGACTTCAAAAAAAAAACCAAAAGTCACTAAAAAGAGAAAAATAATTCTTTTAAAATTTCTCCAGCAAGATCTAAGTTTAGGAGCTAGAATTATTGAAGTAATGTTTTCATATGATTGAAAAGAATTGACGTAGGTATAGAAGTTGGTAATAATCTAACTATTATCAATGATGATAATAAAATTTTGAATTTTGAATAATAAAAAAAAACAACTCAAAAATAATGTTGTTTTTTCAACTTTACATATTGTTGGAGAAATTTAAAAAAATTATTTTTCACTTTTTATTGGAATTTTTTTTTTTGAAAAAAAATTTTTTCAATGACTTTCGTTTCTAGCGTTAGTGGAAATTTTACTTTAAAACTAGCAGATTTTTTATTTAATGATAACTCTAAAACTACCTTATCGATTCTGAAAAAAATTCAATGGGACTACTATGAGATCATTCTCCACTATTTAAAAGACAATTCATCAAGATCGGTGCCCAGTTTGAGAAATTATATGCTGAAACAAACATTAAAAAAAACCAATTATATACGAATTGAATTGATAACTTCCTTCTTTTTTTTACAAAGTCAGTCAAAAATAAATGAATTTTTAGGACCTCCTCATTCATACCGTACACATTCGTCGATCCAAATTCGTCTCATGATTTTCATCGAGTGCGAAATAATTGAATTATACCCGACGAATACAAATAATGGATCTAAAATATGTAACGGAGAAAACAATCCAAGTTCCTACTGGTACTTATAAAAAGAAAAAAAAAATCCAAAAAAACCTTTTCTGACAAGCATGTAAAGATGCTGTTGCAAATTATAACGCGACTCGACGCATCTTCTGTCAGTACATTCAGCCTCATCCGTTGGTCTGTCAGTGTGTTGTAGCGAGGGGGGTAGGGGGGAAGTTGTACGTATTCCGAATACCGAATAATAAAATTTGAATTGATTATAGAACGCGTAAATTCGAAACCGCAAAAAGCTATAATGAAATAACCATTTTAATTATAATTTGGTTACACTTTAAAGTTGCAATTTCCAGTCAAAATAAATTAGACTGTCTGCATATAGTCAATTACAATCGTGCCCCCTCGCACCAAGCATCCCCTTCGTGAGCCGGTTGTCATGGAAACGATTAGGTTCGACTTCGGAATTAGCATTCCCTCGTATCATTTTTATGGTAATGATGATACTTGCGTTGGGGGAGTATATATGTATCTCACTGTGTTATATACATATACGTATATATATATGTGTGTGTGTGTGTGTGTGTGTGTGGTCAGTAACTTAAACGTTGTATGACCATCGTGTATAGTAATTATATGCCATATCATTGAAAAAGTATTTTTTTCTGTTGTAATGTTTTAAACACCTCTTTTTTTATTTTATGTAGGTTTTCGAAAAAAATCTGCATATTAAAATTGATCTTGTATTGCAACTCAGAAGTGAGAGTAAGTTCATTTTTCGTCTCTTGACTGCAGTAAAATTTTAGCACTATTTGCTAAAATTCATAGTGTAAAGTAGTTTTAGTATGGAGACACCTTTTATGTTTCCTCATATTTTTGTGCCGCACAAAATGTGTTGCCACAAACTTGAAGCGCCCAAAGAAATCTAGATTTCTGGAGGCACCCTAAGTGATTATACAGCTTTCCTCTCAGGTTGTTGCTGTGCGTGTGTGTGTGTGTGTGTGTGTGTGTAGGTTTTTATGTATGTATGTATGTGTGTGTATGTGTGCGCATTTCCGTTTCATATATGAAACAATTTCGTTTCACACCGATCTATTTTTCCACCCAAAATCTGCTGTTCATGAAACTTTGCTTTGATTTCTATTTTGGCGCTAGAATTGAGGATACACCAAGTCTGTGAAAATTCTGGCTGTGTTAGTTTTGCAAATTAGGTGAGTAAGGTGTGATCCGTGTATTTCTAGAGTAGAACATATTTTTATGTTAACTACGGGGTAAAAATGAGACGGCGACCAGCACAAATCTCGGTGCAAACCTTAGTGCAAATTTTAGTGCGAAAGAGAGAAGAAAAAATGTATCTGTGTTAGTAGGCATACAGTTGTGTGCATGCTCATTGTGCACATATACAACCATATCACTTGCATCACTTGTGGTTTTCTCAGGTTCTAAGAGCTTAAACTTCTTGTTCTTCTGCTCATTTATTTCCTCTTACAGAGCTACTAGTTAATAGACAGTCTTGTCTAAAGGGTTGTAATCCCAAACGTTAAACCTAATTTATAGTGTTTAAAATATTATTTAATGTACTTGTGTCGTACAAATTATTATTTTATTAAAAGTGTTAAATCAACCTTATGTTTTTTAAATATTATTGAGTCTCTCAAATACGTTAAGGTCCACGATAGTTGTGGATGATAAATTGACTATTTAAATTATTATAGAGGTATTAATGCTTGTCTAGTGTTAATTATCTTGTGTATGGTGTAACACTAAAAGTGGTTCTAATTAGGTACATTACCACCTCTTTTGGCTGTTACAGCTATCTCATTAAATGAGAGAATTATTCTCAAAAATTTAAGTAAAAATGCATATTTCGTACGTGTTTTAAATAGAGCATATAAAGGTTTAATAGAGTGGAGGTAGCTGGCCTCACTGAGTGTCATGTGTATTGTACCTCCAGCGTTAATTCAAATGCTTTTTGGGGCTACCACAAGTGATGCAAGTGATATGGTTGTATATGAGCACAATGCGCATGCACACAACTGTATACCTACTAACACAGATACATTTTTTCTTCTCTCTTTCGCACTAAAATTTGCACTAAGGTTTGCACTGAGATTTGTGCTGGCTGCCTTTTCATTTTTACCCCGTAGTTAAAATAAAAAAATGTTCTACTCTAGAAATACACGGATCACAACACCTTACTCACATAATTTGCAAAACTAACCAAGCCAGAATATTCACAGACTCGGTGGATCCTCAATTCTAGCGCAAAATAGAAATCAAAGCAAAGTTTCATGAACAGCAGATTTTGGGTGGAAAAATATATCGGTGTGAAATGAAATCATAATGATTTCGAGAAGAAAAAATGTATCTGTGTTAGTAGGTATATCCCCAAAAAAGTTTTTAAGAATTTAGTTTCACAAAAACAAATTATACTCAATGACATAAGTATACCCTGACAATTTCATGGCTCCATATTGCCCTCTTCTTGAGATAGTGGACTGCAAAAAGTTACAAAGTTCAAAATCCATGTCCTACTTACCTATTATACCTACTGTATTGTGAGGAAAATGAGATATATATTTTGTTGATAAAAAATATATGTTTAACTTCTCAGAGGGACAAATGAAAAGAGATTAAGAGAGTATGATGGAGAGAAGAGGGGAGAAAGAAGGAGCAGGTGAGAGATCAGCCAAAATGGTATATTATAAATGATTTGTTATCTTGCAATTTTTCTTGTATAGTGGATGATTAGGTGAATAAATTTTTTTTATAAATATTTTTTATATTGTAGGTGATCAAATGAGGTGAGGTAAAATAAAAAAGGAAAAAAAAGAGGTTTAAGGGGCCAAATCTCCCATTAAATAAAAATTTGAAAATTATGAAAACACAAAAACTAATCTCTTCTATAATGAAGAAGAAATTTGCCAGAAAAAATTTGCCAAAAATATCTTCACCACATACAAGTGTGTGTTTATAAGCATGAGTGACAGAGAGAATTGTATTCTAATAGAGAGATATTCTGTACTTATAAAGAAGCTAACTACTCTTAAAGTGGAATAATCAATTCTGGAATTACCTGCATCGCTTAGAGCAAGTAGCCAATTTCTTGTTACATGGTACAGATCCTAATTTTTGTCCAATAGTTGGGAAACATAGAAAAAACTATAGTACTAAGCCAACAACTTGACCTATTTATTTTATTGCGGATTGGCCATACAGTACTTCTGGTATTGTTATTTTCATTTTTGTTTTGGCTATAAAATTTTTTAATTTTTGATCAATATCTATGAACTTTAGACCAACTATCTACTATTACTTTCTATAAATTTTGGTAGGGGTCAGCCATAAGGTACTTCTGATAACACTGTTATAAAATTCCTAATTTTGGACCAATTGAAACGTAATTCAGAACAAATATTTATCATGAGCTATTCTAACGTGTTACTGATTTTGGGGTAAATTGGCCAGATGGTATTTACAATGAAGCTACTTTGAATATTATTTTGGCAATAAAATTCTTGATTTTGGACTAATAAATAAAAAATGTTCAAAAAATATCAACTATAATTTATTGCGACATACTAGCAATTCTGGTGAGAGTCAGTCAGAAGTTATTTCCATAAAGTTTATTTTTGTTTATATTTTAAAAGAGATAATTGTTTTAAATTGTGTAATTTTATGTCAACAATTACAAAATTTAATTATAACTTTATAGTGACTAATTTTATAATTTTTGACAACTTACTTTTTTGTTTGGCAGCTATTAAAATGTGTTCCACATTAATTTTTTCAGTTCACACGGGCAAGTACTGAAGCGCACTTTTTGTTTTTTACGCTGAGTCCAATAAAACCAAATTTATATCAACAGAATTAATAGTTTTCAGGTTATGATAAACTTTGTTCTGAGAATTGTGATTTTTAACATCACCTAACAGAAACGTTCAATAATTTCATTTTACACAACAAATGAATTCAAAACTAGTAGTTGGCATTTCAAAAAGTTCATTAATCGAAAAAACAAGCAATACTAACATTATAATTCAAAATTATTGTGGGAGAAACTTCCAATATCCACTTCACCAACCAGGGGAGCTATTTCACTAACTCTTTACATCATTTCAGCCAGTTACACCATACACATCTTCTTTTACAAGATGTAAAGTCTTGTAAGAATCTCATGAAACCATCCACCAAGTTAAAAAGTTTGCTGAAATGGCATAAATGGCTAAACATAAAGTGTTAGTGGAATGGCTCCCCTGTAGTCGTCAAACAATGAACAATGTGAGGGAGAGAAGTTTTTTTTTTTAATTCACTTTATCATTCAGTTCAAGAAGTATTTTGTCTGTTCTCTGTTTTCACAGATGATAAAAAATTGTAAATTTTTCTTAATAGCAATAAACCTTTCTTGGAATAACAAAATTTGTTTTGAAAAATCTCTTGCAAATCCATCCAGTAATTCTGGAGAGGTAGTGTTTCCAAGAATTTTTATCTTATGATTTTTTAAAAGAGGTAGGTATGCAGAGACGAGATAAAGATATACTTAGTTTAAATTGTCTGTCCCATAAGCCATTTTTCACCTCTGAGGGCCTTTCTCATAAGTGCAAAGAGAAAGCCTCTCAAATCATGAGTTGGAAATACTTAACATAATGCCTATATTTATTGTGAAATTTTAGTTTATTATGAATTATTCCAAAATATCTCGAATACTTTTTTTTGACTGCCGACTTTTAATGCTGTGCTTTCTCATCACAATTTTCCACTAATAAATATTATCTATTGTGGAATATTTTGTCATGAAAAGATATTCTCACTAGAAGGTAATCTACAGATTTTATGTGTTCAACCACTTCGTATAAAAACATGCGGGTAAGCCAAAACCTGGGCAAACACTGGCAATTTTAGAGCCAGTTCAGACAGTTTATATACGGGCTTATTTACAAGCACACCAACACACATACATAGTGATTACATATGTTTGTGTCAGTGGCCTGGTGCCTCATTTTTTATAGTGATAAGAAATGATGGGTCAGTTCATGTATGGAATTGTGACATGATTATATTGTTGAGATCGGTCACAGTTTGGTACTCGTACATTACTTGCATGTACGTGCAAGTAATTACGATCAAACGTAATCTACATGTTTTCGTTTTAAATCATAGAGACGAATATTTGCCAGCCTTGCGGCGGCAACTGTCATTGAGGGGTCCGAGCCCTTTTACCTCATACAAGTTGAGTCCCCACATGTATTGATAATTCTGATTTACCTGACCCATTTTATCCTCAACTTTAATTAACCATACATATAATAATAACAAAAATTAATTTCTTGTCTTTATTTGCCTTAACTATCAATTTTTCTTAACGGAGGACACCTTCCAATGTATCTAATGCCCATGCTTTATATTAGGTTTAACTGTTAGTAGTGTCAAAAAAAGAAAAATCCTAAAAGATACGAAAACCACTACCGTTCCACCAATAAGTCTTGTATTGTGAATTTCACCATTTATACACTCGAATCGAGCGAATGAAAATATGTAAGGCTTTTCTTGGGGGGGGGGGATAAAAACGAAAAGAAAAAAATGTTTAAATATCGTCTTTATCCTACGTAGGTATTAAAATTAATCATTATGAAAAATGAATAATTATAATATTATAATATAATATACCTACCATAAATCCTAATCGTTCCATCTGTTTCGCCTCTCGGATTTTTCGCCACGCACTTGTATTTGTCTAAATCCTCTTTGCTCACGTCGTTTATGGTCAGTTTCATATGCACCTTAAACGATGGAGTTCCAGGAATGTTCTCCGAATGATATTTTTTACTTTCGTGCAGCATTTGCGAGTCACCTCGCGTCCAATAGTTCAACGACGTTGGATGCGCCTCCGTAAAGCACTCTAACGTGACATACGAGCCAATAGGCACACCCACCAGTTGATGCGGTATAAGTAACTGCGGTGGAACTGCAAACAAACGAAACAAACAACAACGAAATCATTTTTAATGCCAAATGACTTGACGGCGTTTAAAATTTCACCAAAAAGAGAAAAAATCCTCGTCGTCCGTACAGAAGCTGCGATTATTGCATCAACTTTCCTCGGCAAAAATTAAAGCGACTAACTTCTTACCTACCTTTTGCACACAATGCTAATTCATTTATAATCATTAAATACATTATCATTTAATGAAAGATGTACGCGCAGCGTTTTAATTTCTTCCCTCGCCTATTTTCACGTCGTCCCCATAACACAATAGATAATTAATCTTGGTTAAATACCTTCTTTTTTTATTTCCTTTTTTTATAATAATATATAAGCTATGGCATTTTCTCCCCTCTCTTATTGCAATCTCTGGCTCTTGTCATTCAGTATCTCTTTTACTTTTTCTCTCATACTTTTTTTTTTTTTTTTTTTTTGAAGGGGAAAGGGGAGTGATGGTTTGATTCTTTTCAAAAATTTTGATTTAAAAAAAAAAAAAAGAAAAAGAAAAAAAAGACCAAAATCGTAAGCCTGGTCGAGTAGTGAGAAAGAGTGTAGAAATAATTATGAAAAATGATTTTAAGTATTCGCGGCCATGCTAGTGGTTCGAAATTTGGTACAATTTATGTTTACTGTAATTTTTCTTTTTGCGAATTCGACCATCATTTTAAAAATGTAAGTAATATGCGAAGGGTTGAGAAATTCGGAATTTACATTATTTTTACACAACCAATCCTTCATTACCATTTACATGAACGAATGTACAGTACTTGGATGTGGAGGAGATGACGAGTATCGCAACCTCTCAGTGAGAACTTTGCGACAAATTATGTAAATTTATGTAGGACTTTTATACAACCGTTGTATAAATATTAATAAATGCTAATTGAACGTGTACGGTGTGGAGCAGTGGAAATGGACACTGTATTTATAATAATTTTCTTTACTTTTTTTTTTTTTTTTTTTTTTTTTTGAGGAACAGCGTAACTTTTTTAGTAACTGAAGTTACCTATATTTTTGTAGTTGGAAGTTTATCTTTTTTGACAAAGTATATGGGAACGAAGAATTTATTCGCTCCCTTTTTCCTGTATTGACGTAGAATATAATAATTACGGTGGTATATGTGTCACAAAATGTACGTCTACATATAAGTTAGGTAATATATGGGTAAATGACAAATAGAGATGTGTTTGTCTGTGTGGTCAAATTAGGCTACTAGCTAAATATAACGAAACCATGTTTTAAATAAATGAAATGTGTTTTTCCAAAACTTGATAAGTCCAAAAAACTGTTTTTAAGATAACTAAAAAAAACTATCTCAGAATTAGGGATGAGAATTTTTTCTTTTCAATTTTGTGGCAATAGCCAGACTGAATCTTCTCACATTGATACTCCTTGTAGCCATTACTGTATGTTGAATGTATGAGACGTATAATCATTAAAAAAGAAACAAAAAACGTGGACTTGCCGTGTTTTGGCATGGCGATTTTGTAAAAAGTTGTCGGATCAAGGCAAAAATAATGTTGAGTCTGAGTTTTTATTAATTTACCTAATAACATACACAATAATGGTTCGAAACTCCCTTTCAAAAAAAAAAAAAAAATAGATCGACAAAACTTTACTACAAAATTCAGAAATACAAACTTTATTTTAATATAATTTGATTGAAAAGATAATAATTTGAAAAAATTAGACTTAATACAAAAATAATAATATATTATAATGCCAGACCCTCATCTTGCTCACTCTCGATATTAGTCGTATCTTTTCTCATTCTTTTAATAACCTCCTCTTTTTGTTTTCCAACTCTTCCAAGTACTCGATTAAGGAAAGCAGACTCATCTGTAGTTAGGCTTCAACACATAATTTTTTTTTTGCTTCAGAAATACCTCTGATATTTTTCAATAATTTGGGTTTATGTCCTGCCAACGCTAGTTTATTTCTGAATTTTTTGTAGCAGCATTAAGGACTTACCAACTTTTGGAAAAACGAAAACAACACATTTGAATTTCAACTGGGTATTACGCAAAAAACGATGCTAGATAGGATGCTGCCAGTATTACCAGACAATAAAACCCATGCCCAAATAGGTATTACCATTATAATCTCAAAATTTTAAAAATATTACTTATCGAGTTTTGGAAAAATGTTCTTCAAATATTATTACATCTGAAGATGAATGAGATGGTGTAGAAGGACGAATGTACATACTTATTTGATTTCTCAAATTTATTGGCCTCTTCGTGTTTATGGGTGTACAAATGAAAACAAGTAAATCCACACAGACTAATGATGGATACTTTACACAAGACCAGGACCAAATGTTGAACTTAAGAAAATATGAACACCTGTGCAAATTTCACAAGGTTTCTACTTGCTACTTATGCGTAATAATTTATTTGAATTTTTTGATGTGTAAACATCTTAGCACTCCATCTACGGTACGGACTAAATGAGAATTACGATCATCAGATCTGCATAAGTGTAACTCTTACAATCGTTTGTGTGTTACATGTTATGTAGATGTGTGGTTTGTATGTGTACTCAGCACGCACGCTCACAACCACTCTATTAACTTGGATTTCATACAAATGGCCCGAAATTGGAAGTTGGGAATTTTGTTCTTATGTTTACACGTCAATATTTCGCGATTATAATCTCAGCGGAATTCACACCTTTTTTTTTTCTCAATTCGATCATTTGCTGTGTTAGTAGTAGAAATTCCTGCAGCCTACATCATAAAAGGACATAAAAGAACAATCATTTAGCTATTAAGAATGAAAAAATCTGATGAGCAAAACTAAATCTATAATCAAAATTATTTTACTGAGCAAGACCAAGACTGCAATGGTTTAATTCTTGATTTGCTTCGTCACTAAACCTACATCGAGCAAAATTAAAAAAGTGTACTACTGAATTTTATTCATTAGTCAAAAAACATTAACGTAAAATAATTACAAACTTTTTAGATTAGGTAGGTTTTGCATTTAAAATGGTGCATAATCCAAAAGCAGATAGCTAATCTCGGATAAAATTCAATAGTCTATGTAGCCAACCTTCTTTAAATGTTGAAAAGTTTTAATAAAATGAAAGATTGCACAATCTTCACGTTAAAATAGTTGATAAATTTTAAATGACGAAAACACCATCCTTACAAAAGCCCTGACCCTAAGACCAGTTGCGCGAACCACTAATGCATAGATTTAATTCAGACATCGTGCTACAGTATATTAAACACCAAGGTTCAAAAGTGGAGCATTTACACACGATGGCAAGTTTGCAAATGAGGGCAACCAGTGAGCAATTCCCAAGTCATGTAAACTCACTTTTGAATCTTGTTGAAGAAGATATTCTTCATAATTAGTGATCAGAAAGTCCGATGTTTTTCGCTGCTGTAGGCTTTATTTAGAATATATGAAAGGATCCTCAATATTTGAATAGAACAAATATCGGTGCATTCATTTCTACGTTTACACTTTTCATTCTTGTATGGCCAAATTGAGGCCAGAAAATCGCTCAGTTGAATACATCGATCCTTGTATAAATTTGATGCCAACACATACCTTGATGCCATCCACGTGAAAACGTTTTGAGGGTATCAAAGATTTTATCTTTTAGTTTTTACACCGATAGTGATAATCGTAATACGCAGATAGGTATCCTATTATAAAAATCAACAAGTCTAAAATTCATTGAAAATGACTGAAATACAGAAAAACAGACAGTAAGTATCGATTTTTCGTCATAAATAACTTGTACAATCATCCCACTAAGTTTTGCCATTTGAATTTCGACACCCTGTATATGCTTCCATACACTACATTGATATAGGTAACTTGTTTTAAATAAACTATCTTCTTCAAGCAGAACAGGGTCAAATCTCGTCAAAATATTTACCTAACCATCGAGGAATTAAACGGCTCACAATTTCCTGAATTGCAAAGTAATATAACTTTCCCTTCGTTCTGATGTAAAACAGAAAGAAAACAAAACGATAAGAAAAAATAGGCCTACACGAATACGAAAATTCTGTAGACGACTTTTGATGAAAGGATAAGTGTAAAATTTTCGCTCAAACACAACGACATCATTTTTCCCAATAACATTGGGCCAATGTGTGTAATAATTTAATTTCAATGCAAAACGAAACGTATATAACGACGAGAGGGTGGAAGCGAGACTGGCGAGAGGGTGGAAAAAGGGTAGCATCAAGGGGCGGTGAGAAGTGGGGAATTGAGAAAAGGCGAGCAAAATTAACGGTAATTTAGCGTGCATTATAGACAATGCTACATTGCCTAAAATGATTGATTGATACGCGAGAGGAAAAGAGAATGGAATTCATACGTTATCAATTTCATTATTCATTTAAGCGTACGATATTACCTGTATTTATCATCCTTTATGTTGGAGGGGAAAAAAAAGTAATTTTTCATATATTTTTTTTATATATATATATATATATTTTTTTTATATTAGGTACCTACGAATAGGTACGTATTGAGACGAGGGAAGAAAAATAAAAACTGAAACGACATAAGTCTGGTTCGGGTGAAGAACTCATGTGCGTAGCACAGACATAATATTATGTCGAAGTAAAGAATTATAAAAATTGGCGATTTTTCAACCCAAAGGGAAAGTTCCGGCAAAAAGACACAATGTTCCGCAAAAAGACACAATGTTCCCAATAGGTTGTACAATGCCACCGATGGTCAACCAAGCACTGAGTGCATACTACATCCCCATAACCACTCTCTTGTGACGTTCGAAAAAGTCACACAACCAAACAAAAAAAAGCCAACAGATAGGCATGTAAAAAGTAAAAACACCTGAATGGCCAAGTGTAAGAAAAAGACAATCAAGGAAGAATAAGGAAAGATCACCGCAACAAACAAGACATCCGAATTACCAGAAAAACCTACCACCCCCTCCCACCACATAACTAGTTATTTTAGGCTATCATTTCATATAAATTTCAATTCCTATAAAAAAAAGTATAAAACAAATAAATGAAAAACCGTAAATTACTGTTCCCGGATCTACAGCTTTGCAGCAGCCTGGAAACGATGCGATGTCCGGCAGGTTTGGTTCTGGAGTCACCCCTCACTGATCCGGCCGGAAGAGCCTTGCTGATGAGCAATTAGATGGGAAGCAGCTAGAGTTAGAGAATACACAACTAACGGCAAATTTCAGCACTTGCTCCTACTGCTCAATTTGGTAACAAATGTAGAATCACACTGGAAACGCGGTTTCTGCGCCCCTCTGTGATTCCTTTCAAATTTTGGTGTTGCAAAAATTTGTATTTGACCGAGGTGGTCAAATTGTATTGATCAGATTTCAAAATAATGCTAAAAAAGCTTACAAATTGGATGCCCTTGTGGCCAAAATATTTTGAACAGTATTAAAAAACAAAATTTTCGTAATTTTCACAACTAGGAGTGAAACTTTGAAAGCAAGGGTAATTTTAGACACACAATTCGCAATATTTTCAATTGCATTAGACAAAATGTGCAAGCCGATTGAATAAGTATTTATTTGAGCGAAAATTATTTGAAAGGAAAAAACACTTTCGAGGCAAAAACCTCTACATGGCGCAATCTGACTGCTAAAATTCAACTAACTGCTAGCCTAACTATATGGATTGCACTTAGGTATTGAGACGAGAACCCCCAGAATTACTCCACCAATCGCATTGTCTCGTACAGAAATCACAACATATATTTACAGCCAATCCTGCGAAAGAAAAGATTAAATATCTCAGCCGCTGCATTATTCAAATAATAACGTATTTTTCAGCCTGATATGGCAAGCGACCACATGGGCTGTAGAAGTATAGGCAAGCCAAAATGAGAATACATATATCCAGGCTATTATGTGTATACGTATTTCACAGCTAGGCTAAGCTGCAAACAAAGATGCACGGATGGCTACAGTTCAAAGAAGACAAGTTTGAGTTTGTAGCCTAGCCACGTATGAAGACAAGAATGAGAATAAAATACCATAAAATTCAATAATTTGCACACATAAAATCGAAGAAGAAATATTTGGCGATCGTATAGCCATGGAGAGAATATAAAAAAAACAGGGGTGATGAGTAGGGGGAAAACAAATTTTGAATATTGGGAAAATACAGGTTAGGCTTCTCACTCTCCTGTTGCTCTGTTATACCTATACAGGTAAACAGCACGACAACAGAGGATAACAGACAATGGTGGAGCTAGGCGACTGTTTAGTGGTAGAGCAGCCAAACCCACGCAGACTTGGCCCATTATTGCTCAATGCCAATCTGCGGAGTGGGATGATGAAGGAATAGGTGCCTGTCAATTTCAAATCGGTATCACCAGTTCTGCCAGTTGTTGGCTCTAGGAATCAAACCAGCGAGACTTACAGCTTAGTAAAAGTGATGCGTATCCGTGCAGTCACAACACCACTGACAGCTGACAAGGTGCTGAGCACATATTATATCCCAACAGTCCTCATTTCACATACTCTCTGACTGATTTCAGTCAGAAATGCAATTTTTTTTTGTGGTTTCAAATCAATTGTCAAATTAACATTTAGCTCTGAAATTAACCCAGTCAAAATATAACAACTTCAATACTGAGCTTTTTCTTACGACCTGTATTTTGTAACGTCATTATTTATTTGTTTTTTGTCGTTGTTTCACTGTTACAATAATATACGTATCATGACGTATTCATGCTTAATTAACATATTTTGTAAAATTAGAAGTACAACCAGATATTCGCCAATTCCTAAATACATATATTCTCAAACACTCATCATTTATTTCAATACTTTCAAACAATGTTCTCACTATTCCTAAATTCCTAAAATACATATTTCTATATACTTATTCATCCTATATCAGCAATTCCTTCAATACACGTTTTTTGACAATAGGTTTCTCTAAACTGGTCTCACAAATTATGTATACTTGCAAATTAATCACATCCTTATTCCTTGAATATTATTTCCTTCCTTTCCCTTCAACACAAATCACCCATAACTCTGGCCTAATAAAAGACAATGTTTTGATGGTTGTACTTCAATCTCATTTTGTATTTTAATCAGTATGCACACATTTATAACTAGTATAATTTCATGTGCTTTATTTTTATAATACACAACCTTATATTTTGCGTTGAATATTTTATTTGAACGATATATCTACCACAATATTATCGTTACATTCACATTAATGAGCGATCTTAATTGGTGAGGCATTAGCTATTTTACCAACTTTTAAATTAAAGTTTCCAAAAAATTTCAGTTTTGAAACTAATGGTTTTGACTTCTGGATAACTTTGATTGTTTTAAGGAAATTTAACAATATTTATGGCATGAATGACAGATATTTTATTGCTCCATTAACTTCATTTGATTCAAGAAATTCAACGCTCCTCACTTTAAATAAGACACTGAAAATTCAAATATGTTAAATGAATATCTTCGTTGTGAATTCAAAGCACTCGCCTCTAAAAATAACAAGGTATATATGAAGAAAAACGTTACCCACAGTTCTTATGACTTCAGGAGTACAGAACAAAGTTCCTATTTTTTCCATATTTGATTAAAGTTATTGGAAATGTTGGTTGTAGAGAGCTGCAATTTAGTAGAGACATCAAAGTATGTTAGCTGAGGTTTCTGTGAAAATTTGGCTGAAATCATACGGTTTTTGAGATATTTTTGAAATTTCTCAACCAAATTGAATTCATTTTAATATAATTTGAATCACTCAATCTGAATAGAATTTCAGCAGTATTTCAAAAATCACCCGCATGATTTCAGCCAAATTTTCACAGAATCTTAAACTAACATATGTACCTTGATGTCTCTGTAAAATTTCAGCTTATTAAAATCAATAGTACTCTCAAAGTTATTCTCAATAACTTTGAACTACCCAAAAAACTGTACAATTTCAGTGGCTTAAGCATTAAAAATACTAAAATCAAGCTTTTGTTTTGCAGCGGTATGTTGATGATGTAAATCAGAATAAATTTTCTAAACTTCTCACCAACATTCAATTCCCCTATCGGACATTTAATCCCACTATAATCTATACTTACCTACTACACAATTACATATTTTGAAATAAAAAATTCCAAATAGCAACGGTGCAATGAGTTATAATGATCATCCCACTGAATCATTCCCAATGATATAGTTTGTGGAGGGGTGAAGATTTCCCTACAAAATATAATATTGCCATGAGGAATGATAAAAATTAAATGATGAAAAAACAATAAATAAAAATAATAACATCACAGACAATTGATTCTAAGAAATCATTCAGTATTGATTCAAAATCGGCTTAATCTGTTAATATCTATATAATGTCTAAAATTTACATTAAGTAATTATTAGTCAGATAGGTACCAATGTAAAAGCTGGCTGGCAAATGCAATATTAATTCAGCAAATTATATTATTTTATTGAAATTATTAAGTCAATTAGGTAGGCCATGCTACAGCTCATAAATAGAGTTGTGAATTTAGTACTCCAAAAACATATTGAAAGTGCACTTCAAAAATTATCTTATTTTAATGGTAAATGATATATAAATTCACTAAAAAAAGGAAAAATGCCCAAAAATGTCCAAACAATATGGGTATTGTTTTGTCGGACTATCGCTCTCACTTTCACTTCTCTCATATTGGGAACACTGACACAACTAGACGTTACAATGTATATATTATATTTCTTATTTGTGGTAACCCTTGTTTCATTCGTAGCTGGAAGGAGAATCCTTCATCTCTGTACTTTGAATATTTCTAATATTCTGTTTTGAATCATTATACTTTTAAACTGAGAACAAGTTGTTTTATTACTTGTTATAAAAATCCTCTTTCACCACATGCCAGCAGGGCTTTGTTTAATTTTTTTTTTCTTTAAGTACAACACAAACTAGTCAAAAATGTTAATTCCATAATTCCTTAACTAGCTCTCAAAAAATTTTCATTTCTGACCAATTTTACCGCGGATTTTCATAAAATTTGTTTCAATGAAAGACATCAAGTATTTTTTCACTCTTTTTCTCTTTTTCCTAGGAATTATCGTAAAAACCGGATCCACGTAATTGACTGCAACACTGCCAACACATACATACATTTACAGAATGCTTCATGAAATGTTCCCCAAATCTGAAATATGGATACAACCGAGTACAAATACGAGAAACTTCTTATTACCATTTCCTTATCTTCAATATTTATTTTTGAAACTTTGGTACGTATCCAGAGGGATTGTGAAGTCAAAAAATTTCGAACTATTTAATTGTTAAATTTAGGAAATTCAGTTTAGGAAGTGAGGAAACGGTTGGGTTCTTTATATATACACTACATCAAGGCTCTTTAATAGCAGGTATGCCCATGAGGGTGATAAGAGATGAGCCGCCATCTTGTATTATTCGTTTTTTCAGGAATTTTACATTGTTTATTATTACTGTATATATATAAGACAAAGTGGCGGTTCATCTCTTATCAGCCTCATGTGCATACCTGCTAATAAATAGCCTTAACTACGTGTGCGACTAAAAAGCTGACGCCAAACCATTTGGAACCATTAAAGTATGAAAAGTTGCATACGCTTGAAATGAAGGCACTAACGAGAAATTCGCTTTTCTGGCTACTTCAATTTTGAAAATAGAGAAAACCGCCAGAGAAAGTCATACTCGATTGAATACATATTTCAGGTTTGATGAACTTTCGATGAAACATCCTGTATATATGTTTATCAATACCTACCTATACTTTTTTCTTTGTCCAGCTTTTCAAAATTATTTTTTATACACCGACATTTTGGTCGAAGTTTAAGAACCTAAAAGAGGCTGAAAGTTTTGTAAATTGTATGGTACCGTTTCCAAAATGCTATCTGTATGTGTTTGGTTAAACTTTATGAGGCGCCAAAATAGTTTACGTTAACCACCGTTCGATGGTTCCGGTATCCGTTAGTGAGAATGGGGTCTTTTACATGGCGAAAAGAAATAAATGTCTAAATTTATCTGCAAAATATCATCTGACACTGGTAATTTGTAACGTAATTTAAATGCGTAGCTACCGTATCATATGGTATGGCGAATGAAAAGAGAAACTGAATTTAAAGTTACGAGGTTTGCCGCAAGTTTTTACACAGTAAGATGTTGAAAACTTCGTACGGCAAATATCCACCAGCTTCGATGGTATTCCAAATAACAAATGCATTTCTTCTCTCAATAATTTTGTATAGTGGGGGGGAATAAACGTATAGCCGCTGATAATATCGCATGCCACTAAATATATAAACGGTCAGTTAGAATATCTTCAACAAGGTTTGAAAACCTTGCGAGTAACAGTGGCGTCACCAGCTTTTTTTTCTGCGTGGGTCAAAGTGGGCCAAGAATCCAAGATAATGCAGTCTAACGGATTAAAAAAAAAAAAAACTATAATATTTGTGGAATACCTTGTCGTGAGAGATATTCTCACCAGAAGGTAAATTCTACAGAATTTAAACGTGTTCAGCCACTTCATACATAAGTATGGGTAAGCCAAAACCAAGGCAAACACTGGCAATTTTAGAGCCGGTTTGGGCGGTTTATATACGGCTTATTTACACGCACACAAACACACGTATGTAAGAGAATATGTACGTTGGTGAGAGTGGCCAGGTTACATCATCCCCTATCGAGATAAGATATGGTTGGCTGGTTTGTGTACGAATTGTGACATCATTCTATTGTGTCACAATTTGGTACTCGTACATTACCTGCATGTACTTTCAGGTAATTACGATCGAACGTAATTTGTGTTCTTTATGTCACATGGACGAATATTTGCCTGCCCTTTGGGGCGGCAACTGTCGTCGAGAGATCCGAGCCCCTATACCTCATATGGGAGAGTCCCCACAATATTGTATAATTTTTTCCCCTTCTACACTTTATTTTTTGTTCTGCATTTTCCCTTTATTTTTTTCCAATTTTCCGAATGGGCCAGGACTTTTCTTACTTGGGCTAAGGCTTACTTTGGCCCACCTATAGTGATACCACTAGAAAATAAAAAACATGTAAAGATTAATAAAAAAAAAAAAAAAAAAACAGTTTTTAAAGTAGTAGAATTTTTGATCCTATGACGTGGAACTTTTTATATTGGCCTCGACGAGCTGTTGTTCTACCTCACGAATGTTCAACCAGCTTATCATTAAATTTTTAAACCTAAATTGAAGAATAGATTACTGCCCTTGCCGACTGCCCTAAATGTATTTATTTTCGCAAAAACTTATCTCCTATCTTAGCATGAAATTTATTTTCTTGATTTCTTCTTCCTAAATGTTTCCACTCTTTTTTTTTTTTGCTCTGTGAATTCAAAGTTTATGGTACTTTAGTAACTGAAGAATTTAACGTGCTTCGTCACTTGAAAATTAGGATGGCATATGATTAGAACCTTCCTGGACATTTAGTACATTATACAATTGAAGCTTAAGGGGGACCACATATTTGTGTAGCTATTTATTGAACAGTAAGAGACAAAATATTGAGTGTGCAAATCAGTTATCTCGTATTGTCTGGGTAAATAGTAAACATTTTCTTGGTGTTTCCAAAAAATTGGTATTTTTAACATTAGTTTAAGGCGACAAATAAATTTGAGAGATGATATTCGGCTAATCCTGGCAAATACCACATTTGTATATCTATTTCGTCAAATAGGCAAGCCACATGCCAAATATTAAGGTCCTTGCAGGGTTAAACCATCCCATTGGGAAACTAGGAAATTCTTGAGAGGTTGCAAGAATGGTTATTATTATATGAAAAAAAAAAGAAAAAAAGTGCAAATAGGTATTTTGTACACGAGTCGTAAACAAAACTTTTGTGGATATGTATGCGTAGTACAGTCTTTAACCTTTTTGTGCCCGCAAGCCAAAATACACTTTTCGAGAATGCGGGCGGATCACAAAATAATAAAGGTACACAACAAATTCATCAACATCGGTGTCTTATGCTGGATTCGTCTCTGAGAAAGGGGAGTTAGTAATTGAGAGAGCAATTTGGCCAGCGGACCAATAAAAATAAAAGAAGTTATTTAGATGTTTTTTGTGTTCAAAAAAATGTATTTTTTGAGGGGAGTCTTGTGAAAGGGGTGTGACACCTAAAACCTCTCCACTGAGGATCTAATTCTGATCAACATTATAAAAATTTAAAATTTAATCACCAGGTTTGAATTTTAAATTTAAATTTCAAAACCCTAAACATAAAAACAATTTACCCCGCCTACCTATTATAAAAAATGGAAGTTTAATATCCATTTCCCCGTTTGTAAATTCTTTTGTGGGCTACCAAAAATCATCACATGGCCCTTAGGCCAGGGGTTTAAGACCATTGGTGTGGTATGTATGTATTTTCCGCTCCTTGCACGCACACAAACACACATTACATCTTTTCCCCCACTCAGGACTCTCTATTCGCTTTTGTTCTTCATTCGTTGGTTCATTTTGTTTAAGTCAATCAGCCATAGGGTTGCTTTTTTCTATTGTCAGTCACTGACACTGTTACCATTACTCTTTTGCCACTTTGTTTCCTAAAAACTCATACAGGTCATTATTAACAAAGCCAGAAAAGATTTTTTTCAAAAAGCAAAAGAAAAGATTCTCTTAAAATTAAAAATGAAATTAAAATTGCACCGATATGTTTAAAAAGAGTTTTTATATTAAGCCTACCTACTTGTTTTTTTTTAAATACGGAGAATAATGTGATTTTACTCGTACATAACACAAATTCTAGTGTTTCTGGAACTCACCAATAAATTAGTTCTAAAGGATTAACCTATGTTTTTCTCCCTTTTCTTTAGATTTTTCTATCGAAAGAGAGAGAAATATAGGCCAATCTGAAAGTTTCTCAATCACCTATTTGTTCTTTGTAGCTTCTCAGTTGATCGTCTTAACTTTCAAATTTTTTCTGTTCTTGTTCTCCTTGGTGTGAGTATCATATTTCTTATGTTCGTATTTTATTTTGTACACGCAATATTTTTCGTCATCATTATGTTTGGTTGAACACTATCTTTTGTCTTGGTTTAGACTTTGTTTTCATTTATTTGAATCCGGTGTGTAAAAATTTTATATATTATCTAATACATGATTTCATATTTTATACATGTTGTTTTTCTTGTGTTGTGAAAACAACATGTTAGGCTCGGCGGTTATGTTGCAGGCAAATTCATGTATTTTAAGTGATTTTAAGGTTAACAGCGATGTTAGGGCAAAAGATTACAACTGTTAGGGAAATCTGTTTTTATGTATGTAACTACTTTAATAATTGCTAGGAGATATTGAAAATTGGTAACTGGCTGCTGTCTGAGCAGGATTTTTGTTGTCATAATCTGTACATTTTCTACAAAATTTGGACTTCGGTTGTTCCTGAATTCCAGAATTTGTGAGTTCAGGAGAGTTTGTGAAGTTGTGGTTGGTAAAATTTCGTGCAGTCAACAAGGTTTTGTTTGTGGCGTGTTATCACCCTGGTTGGCATATCACATAATATTTGTATCCATAAACTGTTTATGCATTTTTCTTTAACAGAGAACAAATTCATGTTTCTTTGTTTAGCTTAAAAATCCATTTTAAAGTAAATGGTGTGGATTGGTAGCCACAGTTAATGGACCAAGGTTTCTATTGGCAGGGTTATAGTCTCACAACCTATTAAAGGGAATAAATTCCCACAAGAATTATAACAAGTTATTTAATTATATTTAATGTAAAATTTTATTAATTATAAAGAAAATTAAAATAAAAACTAAGTAGGACATACACTTTGAAGTATTACCACTTTTTCATTTAAAAATTTTTGTTTTTTTGTCTTCTCTTTTCCACATTCTTATAAATTATGTACTAAATTTTATGATTTTTTTTAATGTTCTAAAAAATAGAACTTAACAAAAAGATACCAAATTGATATAATTTAAGTTTTTAAGGCCAATATTCAAAGTCAAAATTTTTACTATTTCATTTCAATGTTTTTATAAAAACCATTACAAGCTTTTGTTCAACTTACTGGCGACCTTGTTGACTGTTTCTGATTAAAAAAATTAATCGAATTGATGAAAGGACCCTTAGATGAAATTTTGCAATAGGTGAACTAGCCTGTAGGTGAAAAAGTCTATCGATGAATTGTCTGCTAGGTGAATTTCATAGGTGAAATGTCCGTCTGTGAAAAGACACTCGGTGAAAAGGTCGGCTCCCATCACATAGTAAATTCGTAATACGTATCGTTTTATATCTGTTTGGCCTACTTGGAAAAATTTGTTAGATGAATAATATGAAAGAAAAACTTCTTGTGTACGTTTGTATACTTAACTATTGATGAGGATTGTTTTGACACAATTGAAGATGATTGTGGACTGCGCACAATACACACAACCCCACTCATTATATTTAGTTTGGTCTGATGAGTTTTTCAAAATATGCTTTCAATAAAGGCAGCTGATGATATTGCAGCAGCAAGTAGGTACGTGGTTCATTAGATCATATTCGATCTTTCATTGTGGATTTCAGCTGCAAAGGTCCAATATGTCAGTTTGAACTTTCATTCGAAACAACAATTATTTGGCATTTGTAAACTAATTGTGTGACTCGAATTCAGCTCAAACACACTTTTACATACAAACAAACTCGAGAAAAAAAATTCGAACGAAAAACGCGAATAAGGAAGTACCTATACTTACCTACCTATTTCGAGAATAACAAAAAGCTTTTCAGCCGGTTTACAGTCGACATTTTAAACAACACTTCATACTCAGGCACGTAGATCTGTATAAGGTGGTTAGGAAGAGGCATTTGCACTTAAGAAAATAGAAAGTGCTTAGATTATTCGACCACAAACCACCTTCCCATTCGTTTACAGTTGAAGAACATGTAAAACACGCTTTATGTCACATCAAAAATACAATACCATATAGTAAATATACCTATATTGAAGACGTATATATATATACATGTTATAGGCCTCTTTGCAAAATATATATGAATACGTAGGTACTGTTTATATAGGTTCTATGATGAAGAGTAAACTAGGCTAAACATAGTATAGGTATTATAGGTTGTTGGTACTTACAATCGACGCTGACTTTAATCGTTTTACTAACGGAAGGTGGTACACCGTTCGATGCAATGCATAAGTACGCTCCCATGTCTAGACGACTGATCCTGACCAAGGACACCTGGTTTCCTTCCCACTCGCTTACTGCAAAATAACATTAACAAAAGACGAGCTCGCATTAAACGTCGATATTGCCATTTACAGCAGATTATTTGTACACATTTTATCTTTTTTCATCTTTTTTTTTTTTTTTTTTTTGTCATTTCGTGAGGTATTTTTTCTGGGTACTTTTTTTAGCAGGTTTTTACTGGAAAATCTGATACTTGAAATCGATGTGAAAGTATAACTTTCGGACCTTAAATAGGTTTTTTGTTTGTTGTAAAAAAAAAAAAAAAAAAAAAACCGTTGGCACCAAAAAGGTTCGTAACTTTATTTATTGTAAATGGTTGTAAAGAGGAATAAAATAAAATGTTTTGTATTGTGGGGACTCATCGGTATGAGGTGTAGGGGCTCGGACCCCCGACGACAGTCGCCGCCCCATAGGGCAGGCAACTTATCGTCCTTGCGACGTTAAACCAACACACAATATTACGTTCGATCGTAATTATCGACGTATACGTACAAGATAATATACGAGTACGAATCGTGACGTCATCCATCAATCACTGTCACGATTCGTACACGAACCGGCCAGCCGCCACCTACGATAGTAGGGGATGATGCGACCTGGCCGTACTTAAACAACGTACGTATTTTATTACGTACGTGTGTTTGTGTGCACCAGCCAAAACGGGTATAAAAACTCACAGAACCGGCTCTAAAATCGCCAGTGTTCGGTTTGGTTTTGGCTTGCCCATACTTTCGTATGAAGTGGCTGAACACGCTTAAATTCTGTAGAATTTCCTTCTGGTGAGAATATCTCTCACGACAAGGTATTCCACAGTGGTGACCCCGACGTGATTTCGGCCACGTCGTGAGGAGTCTTAGGCGCTTCGGCGCTATTTCAACTTGGCGCAGTAGCGCTGGCGAGATTCTCGCTTGCTCGGCAAATTAAAAAATATTTTTTTACCTAGACTAAGACACCTTTAGGTCGTCGAAGTAAGAGTCTACTGAAGTGGGAATTTATACCCCTCTCCTTAAAATATACAAACAAGGAGAAACCAGACAGTAGACCTGGAGGAAGAAGGTTGGACTCATCCCCCAACTCCCCCGACTTCGACTCGACACTCCTTGAATTTAGCAAACATAGAAGAAGGCCCTCAACACCCAGAACTAGCACGACTGGGAACTGCAATAAATAAAGAAGATCTAGCAGTTAAAACGTTGAGAAGTGGTCGGACTTTAAGCCAAAGTTCCGACCCGAAAACACCTGTCCTACAAACACAGGAGCCAGTGTTTTCGACCAGTAAGGAAGGCAGAAGTACTGTGGAATACGCTTGTCAACAAAAAGACACAGCAATGGTTCCACCACCAACTGAAAACCCGCAACCATCACAGGGAGGCAGTAGTCAGCCACAGCTGACACCCGAAGTCCTGGCCCAAATCTTGCAACTTTTACAAATGCAACCAGGACAGAACCCTAATCTCTATAGACGAAGGATAGACATCCCGGAATTTCTACCGAATGAGGTAGAATTATGGTTGACTCTATTAGAAGGCAGGTTCAGAACAGAGAACATAACTCTGAACCAGCGGTATACACATATCTGTGGAGGCATGCCCCCACAAATAATCCGCCACATTCCGGACGTTATGGAATGCCCTTCGACAGAAGAGGACAAGTATGCCTGGTTCGTCAAGAAAATTAAAAAAGTATTCGGGAAAACGAAAAATGAAATAATAGACGATGTGATGGGTGGTATGAAGATGGGGGACGACAAACCCTCAATCTTCATGGCGAAGTTACGACAGAAGGCGGACAATATCGTAGCCCCTTCTGTCATAGGCAATCAGTTCTGTAAGCAACTACCACAAAGTGTTGTGCAGTGCCTAGCCGCCGTTGGTTCCACGGTAATCAATACATCCGCGGATCTGGACTTCCTTGCGAAATCCGCAGACAATGCGCTCGAATACACAAGGTCAAAGCCGGTGGTCAGCGCAGTATCTGCAGAGACTGGGGAACTCGCTCAACTTCGAGCACAAATAGCTCAGTTGACCGAAGAAGTAAAGAGGAACAAAAGCCAAAGCTCAACGAAACCCAATAGCAGCTGGCGACAAAGATCGAAAAGCAGAGGCAACAACAATAGCAACAGCAGCAGAGGACGTCAGTCCCGGTCAAGAGACCGTAGATCTAGTTCCGGAAACAGGGGTCAGAGTTCAACTCCCCCTAGAACATCATCTCCCAAAACCCAGTCTCGAAATTGGGATGATAAGAGTTGCTTTTTCCATAATAGGTTTGGCGCTGAGGCCACCAAATGTAACAACAGGTGCAGATGGTGGGGCAAAACCTTTAACAAGGAAGCGTCAAACTAGAACGAGGGGCCATCTGTGCGGCCAAAGACCCCTCGGAAAAATACTCACGCCGCCTGTTCATCAAGGACAGGACAAACAGGAGACGTTACTTAATAGACTCGGGAGCAGACCTGAGCATATTGCCAGTAAATAGAACCCAAAAAGTACTTCCTCCGAAATACTATCTCCGTACTGTGAATGGTCAAAACCTTCCAGCATACGGACTTGAGACAAGCAAAGTAGACATCGGACTCAGCAAAAATATGACGTGGTCCTTCACGGTTGCAGACGTTCCAAACCCGATCCTGGGTGCAGATTTTCTTGCACACTATGGCCTGATCATCGACCTCAAACACGGTAAACTGATCAATAGTGAAAATAAAAGTGTGGAAGGCAAAACGCTAGCATACAGACTGGACACAAACATATCCAGCTGTACTAAAGTCGACGGACAACTCTTACGGATCCTGTCAGACTATCCTGGAGTCACTCAACCCTCAATTCGCAGGCATCCTACGTACAAACACGACACGGTTCACTACATAGAAACCAAAGGACAGCCTTGCCATGCTAGAGCACGACGGTTATTACCCGACAAACTCAAAGCGGCACGAGAGTACTTCCATCGCATCATTGAGGAGGGCGTATGTCGCCCCTCAAAAAGCTCATGGAGCTCTCCTATCCACATGACAAAGAAAGCAAGTGGAGAGTGGCGAATTGTCGGCGACTACAGGGCCTTAAACGCCATAACAGTTCCTGATCGCTACCCAGTCCCCAATATAATGGACTTCAACGCGAATATGAAGGGTAAAACGATGTTCACAAAAATAGACATCAACTGGGCATTCCACCAAATTCCTATGGCCGACCAGGACGTTCCAAAGACAGCGGTTATAACCCCCTTTGGATTATTCGAATACCTTCGAATGCCGTTTGGACTACGCAACTCAGCACAAACTTTCCAACGATTTATCAATGGACTGTTTAGGGAATTGCCGTTTGCATATGCATACCTGGATGATATCTGCATTTGCTCAGAAGGCGGTGAGCATCAGCACGAGGAGAATGTGAGAGCCGTGGTACAGCGTATACACGCAGCCGGACTCACTATCAACGTAGGCAAAAGCTTATACGCACAGACCGAAATTGACTTCCTCGGCTACAAAGTCTCGACCGAAGGCATTTCCCCCTTGAAGACCAAGGTAGAGCCAATATTGAACTTCCCGAAGCCCTCAAATGTCGCAGAACTTAGGCGTTTCTTGGGGATGGTGAATTTCTACAGACGTTGCATGAAGAATGCAGCAGCCGAACAAAGTAAGCTGTTTGCATTAATAAAAACAAGTAAAAAGAAAGATAAAACTCCACTCGAATGGAACCAAGAAGCCGAACAGGCCTTTGAAAATATCAAAGAAACACTGGCAAATGCAACTCTGTTGGCTCATCCAGACGAAAGTCTGCCGTTATGCGTAAGTACCGATGCATCAGACTTTGCTATTGGTGCAACATTGTACCAACTGGACACTAACAACATCAAATTACCGCTAGCTTTCTTCTCGAGGAAGCTCTCAAAAACAGAAAAGAATTACAGCACATACGATAGGGAATTGCTCGGAATTTTTGCTGCGTTGAAGCATTTCAGGCACCAGTTAGAGGGTAGATGTTTTTCTGTGTATACTGACCATAAACCCCTAACATATGCCTTCACACAAAAAGCAGAACCGGCATCTCCGAGAAGAGCACGACAGTTGGACTATATTGGCCAACTGACTACAGACATTCAGTATATAAGTGGAGAACTTAACACTCCAGCTGATGCCTTGAGTAGAATCGAAGCTATCTCGGTTCCTGTCCAATTGCCTTATGCTGAAATAGCTAAAGCACAGCTTAAGGATGCAGAATTGCAGGGGCTGTTATCGAACGATGATACTACCCTCAAATTGAGACAGTGAAAAATTCCCGGTACTGATGTTTTATTAACATGTGACATCAGTACAGGTAAGAATAGGCCATTTCTACCGGTAAAATATCGCAGGTTGGCTTTCAACAGTGTACATAATCTGTCACATGCTGGGCCAAAATGTAGTGCTAAACTAATTTCAGAAAGATTTGTATGGCCACGAATGAAGTCTGACTGCAACAAATGGGCTCGCAGTTGCCTGAACTGTCAAGAATCCAAAGTAGGAAGACACACTCGCTCGCCCCTCAAATCATTCAAGCAAACACAGCGGTTTAAAACGGTTCATATGGATCTGGTAGGCCCATTGCCACCATCCCAAGGACACAGATACCTGTTGACGATAATTGACAGGGCAACACGATGGCCGGAAGCAATCCCTCTTCACGAGATGTCAGCTCCAACAGTAGCTGCAAGGTTATACGATACCTGGATTGCGAGGTATGGCGTACCAGAAGTCATAGTCACAGACCAAGGTCGCCAATTCGAGAGCTCGCTCTTTAAAGAGCTGGCAAATAAGCTAGGTGTTCAACATAGTCATACCACAGCTTACCATCCTCAAGCCAATGGCAAAATAGAGAGATGGCATAGAGCCCTCAAAGCCTCCATCATGTCACATGATACAAAGAGATGGGTAGAAGTACTCCCTACCATCCTCTTAGGCCTCCGATCCGCCCTACAAACTGATACAGGTCACTCTGCAGCGCAATTAGCGTTCGGCGAAGAGCTACGCCTTCCAGGGGACTTCTTCACAAAATCGAAAGAAGTTAGCCCCGAGATAATGGTACAAAATATAAGAAATGATGCCAACAACTTCCTAAATCAGGCAGCTCGTCATGGCCAGCCCAAGATTTACGTCTCGAAACACTTGGCCAATACCTCACACGTATTTGTTAGAGACGAAAAAATGAGATCTGCGCTGGAGAAACCATACGCCGGTCCTTATAAAGTAGTATCACGAGATGAGAAAAACTTTGTGATACTCATCGCAGGCGAACCAAGAACAATTTCAATCGACAGATTGAAGCCTGCGTACTTGGTAAGTGACGATAAAAGAATTAGAAGGGTACAAAAGGAGAACCCCGAAAATACACAGATGAATTCCGAAACAAAAACGGAAGAATTCGTCGAAAAAAGTGAGAAAAACACCTCACATAAAGAAAAACTCAAGAAAACAGTGAGATTTTCGGACGATGTGATCACCAAAACATTTGATCCTGAGGCCCCCTTACAACCACGTAAAAGAGGTAGACCTCCAGGTACGAAAAAACGCAAAAATTCACATCCTTCCCGCACGTCCGAGAGGTTAATGCGACGAAAATAAAAATTTACTCCCGAAAAGTAATATCCGTAGTAAAAGTCGAAACCCGCTAAAAACACACGGGAAATATCGGAACTCCGCGAGACAAAGAAACTCCGGAGATAAGCAAACGAGGAATGCCAACAAAAAGAAGAAGACAGGAATAAACAAATCCACGTGCAATACGGAAACAAAACATTGCAACGTGCAAGTACCGTTAACCGCAAAGATAATCTCTACGACGTGACGTCACAAACGGAGATTCCTTTGTACTTAAAATTCGAAAAATAATATTCACTGAGTTTATTTCAGGCATAACTCTGCTTAACCCGATCAGATCTTAACCGGAAAACTTATATACGGCCGAGAATTTTAAGCGCTATCCCCTCTACGTGTAGATAAGAAGATCCGAAAATAAAAGAAAATAACTGTAAAGGTAAATCGAAAAATGAGGTAAAAACAGCAGTTCTCGAACCTCTGATTTACTTGGTCGTCTCTTGAGCTCTATTTTTGGTGCCTTCTCCTAACAAATAACCCATTCTAATCATGTCACGCATACCTATCCCGATGTCCGCCAGCTTCCACTTCGCTAAGACATCCGCTGAGAAGTCAAAAACTCAGCAGATGACGAAAACGAAAACGGAGCTGGATAGGATAGAGGAGGAGCTGTTGATGGACACAGCTCCTCCGGTTGCCGATGTACTGGCGGAGATGACCACTCCGTTGCCGCCAGTCATCTCTCCACCTCGATCTCCGGAGGAGACGACTCCGACTCCGGAACCCCCGAAGCCGGAGCCGAAACCCGAGGAGAAGAAGGAAGCAATGGGCTTCCTGTTCACGGCCGAGAGGGCCGCGAACGAGCGGGCAAGGATGGCTGCCTGGACATCGGGGAATACAAACTCCCCGATGCTCAGAAAGCCAGAGTTTAAACGTCCGCTGCCCCCTCACTCCCGTCATCACCCTTACGCCCACGCTAAACACGCGAAGTCGAGGCACAGGGGTGAGACTAGCCGGAGCAACTACCTGGCCCGAGCAAACGCCCGTAGAGAGTCCTACGAGTGCGTTGGAGCCGCGGTGGGAAGTGCTCTGGCCAAATGGGAGGCCGACCAAAAACGGAAGTAGACCCGCACGTCCCCCAGGCCTTGCGCATTTTAGGTCGTTTTTGTGGCGCAAAAACTGGGGGGGAGTAGCTGTGGGGACTCATCGGTATGAGGTGTAGGGGCTCGGACCCCCGACGACAGTCGCCGCCCCATAGGGCAGGCAACTTATCGTCCTTGCGACGTTAAACCAACACACAATATTACGTTCGATCGTAATTATCGACGTATACGTACAAGATAATATACGAGTACGAATCGTGACGTCATCCATCAATCACTGTCACGATTCGTACACGAACCGGCCAGCCGCCACCTACGATAGTAGGGGATGATGCGACCTGGCCGTACTTAAACAACGTACGTATTTTATTACGTACGTGTGTTTGTGTGCACCAGCCAAAACGGGTATAAAAACTCACAGAACCGGCTCTAAAATCGCCAGTGTTCGGTTTGGTTTTGGCTTGCCCATACTTTCGTATGAAGTGGCTGAACACGCTTAAATTCTGTAGAATTTCCTTCTGGTGAGAATATCTCTCACGACAAGGTATTCCACATGTATATTACTATCAAATATTGAATTTAGTTAAAACTTGATTTCACTAGTCAATATTAGTTTTGACAAAACCGTTTCAACAGTAAATAAGTACTAGGTACCTTTGACCGGGCACGAGTGACGTTGCTTAATATAATTAGATAGAACTATAATAATGACTGAAACATTTACCTGTCAACACCTACAGTTTTAACCAGTCAATATTAAAACTAACCAGAAAAATTCACTTGCAAAACTAAATAGGCTGTTATTCAAACTTGGAAATAACTAGGTAGATGAAATCAAGTTAAAAACTGTGGACATTGTCATTCCTCTAAAATACCCAGTATAAGTACACATCTCTTTTTACATTTCATTTTACATCTCTTACATTTTTCAAGCAATTTTTTTTATTATAATACATGATTAGAAAGGCAATGTTTACACTGGTATTTTGTGAGTGAAAAGTAGCTCCTATCATTGATGAATGTAACCTCGATGGAAAGTGAATACAACTCCATGTAAAAACGTGAAGCATCTTTTTACATGGAGGCACATTCACTTCACATCGAAGTAGAGGTTACACTTTCTGAATGAAACGTTAAATCTGCCACCATATAAGGATGTTGATATTTTGTTCCATTTTTTTATAATTTCTATGTAAAACTTACCATTTGATAGAATTTTAACGTTTTATCGCTTTCTGATCATTAATTATACAGATTATCTCTCTTAACAAGGTTTAAAAGTGAGTTTACATGACTCTGGAATTGCTCACTGACTGCGCTCATTTTTCAAACTTTTCTCACATTTACGCTCACTTTTGAAGTTTGGTGAGTAATATATTATTTTATAATATATGATAAGAAAAGTAATGTTTATACTGGTATTTTTCAAACAAAAAGTAGCACTTATAAATTGACGAATCAGTTGAAAATGCAACCTCAATGTAAAAAGAAAATGTCTCCATATAAAAAGATGCGTCATATTCTCATATAGAGACATATATTGGACTAATTGTGACTGATTTTCTGGATGCATGCTTCCATGTAAAAATGTGAAGGCATGTCAGTCACTTTACATCGAGGTTACTTACGGGCTTGCAGCTGATTCTCCATTCATTCTAAATATATGCTACGACAGCAAAAAACATTGGACTTTTTTATCATCAATTATAAAAAACATCTTCCTCAACAAGATTCAACATTTAGTTTTTATGACTTTGGAATTGCTGACTCGCTACACTTGTTTTACAAACTTGCCTTCGCATTTGAATGCTGACAGTTGAACTTTAGTGTGTAATATACTATTTTTTTAGATCTTTTTCACATTCTGTCTTACATCTCAAGTTACATCTCTTTTTATAAGCTTCTGAGTTGCGACGTAGTTTTTAGGCTGCCTGGGTGAGTTTAAAAAATAATTCTGCATAAAATTTCCTAAAAAAAACCATTCTGTGTATTGTTTTCTCCAATGCCTTCCTTCCTCTCCAAGGAGTCTTCAAAATAAGCATTTTTCAGCAAGTCTGTTCAATAACATTATAATATGTGAAATATAATTCGTAATAATCATACTTTTGAGAAAATTTATTAGTAAACCCAATTAGCTACTCAATTTTCAAAATGCTACCCATTTATGAAACTCCTGTAACCCCTTATCATCCTCTCCGCCTTCAAAGCTCACCTGTTCACTTGAAAAAAAAACTGCGAATACGGGAGAGCGTTGCACAAAATAATATGAAGAACCGTAATTGTAGAAAATTTTATAAGTCGGCGTGAACAATTTTTTAGCCATTTTTGTCTCAAAGTTGAAATTTTTGGAAAAAATCGAGAAGAACCGAATTTTTTGGGTTAAGCATCTCACTCCACAAAATTGCAAGATTCTTAAATGTTGCAACTTTTAATTTGTTACTCTAGAAGACCCATCCAACAACTCAATGTAGTAAAGTTTGGGTGCTAATTTTTTGTTTTTTGTAAGATTCGACAGGATTAAACCACCTAATAGAAAAACTTAAAATTTTTTGAACTCAATTTTATATTTTTACTGATAGAATCGAAATTATTCGCAAAATACTGAATATATTAATATAAAATTTTCATTGAAAAAATCTTAATTTTTTCAATCAGATATTTACTGGAAAAACAAATATATTTTAAAATTAAGTTTGTGATAAGAAATAGGGCGGGGACCCCAGTAGTTTTTCGTTTCATATTAAAAAAAAAAGTAAAACTATCCTGTATAGCATTTTGATACAACCTTAAAAGATGTAGAATTGGTAAAAATTTCTCGATTGAATTTGTATTCTCTAAAGAAATTATTGGTTAATGGTAAATTGTAATGTAATCTCATTTTTTCTGTACCCAGTAGGATTTAATATCAGTGGCAACATCAGTTAGCTTATCTGAGTTGGTATAAGTTTTAGTAAGTTTGTAGTGAAAATAAAATATTGTAGATTCAAAGACACAACCGATGTTTCCGGAAAACATCTTTAATGTATTCATATCAATATGAAATAAATAGATACCTAAAACCTAAGACGACCCTTAAATCACTGACAATAGCCACAAATTTCCAAGTCCAAAATTATGACCTCATCAACCCCTTCAGCTGTCCCTGAGATAATGCCCATCACTCTACATTTTAACATGATATTCAAATAAATATGCAAGAAATCTATTAATTTATTAATTTATCTATTTATCTATTGATTTATATTTATTTTATTTAGGTAGGTACCTACTCATTTATTTATTGTATTATTTTATCAAATATTTATTTATTTATTTATTTAGAGGGCAATCTGAAGATACTGCGGGGCTCGTTAGGAAAAAGACAATGCACTATGGTCTTCATTTTGAACTTGGAAATTTTAGCAGCTGGAAAGGATAATTACGTTATAATTTTGAACTTAGAAACATTGGCAGAAGGAGTGGCTGATGACGTCATATTTTTGGACTCGAACATTTTCGCAGCGGGAAGGATTGACGATGTCATAATTTTGGACTGATTATGACAAAATTTTAGCCTAAGAAATTTTAGCAGTTGGAAGAAATGAAGACGTCATAATTTTGAACTTAGAAACTTTGACAGGGAGGAGCTGATGACGTTATAATTTTTGGCTGTTACATTTTTGGTGTTACGTTTTTTCTGTTACATTTTTTCTATCAAAGTTTTTCTGTTACTGTTTTTACGAGGCGCCCTCTTTGAAAGACTTTTTCCGTCAAAAAGAAGACCTTTGAGAGCCGGTTTTGAGTACTTCTCCGCCCCGAGCTATAATATTTCGGCCACCTTACTTTTTCACCCCTCTCACCAAAACTTATATCTGTTGTTTTTTGTATTTTTTGGGCCACAAATTTGGCCACCCTAAACTTCAGCCCTTGAAGACCCACGTAAAAGTCAAAATCTAATTCAAATTCGAACCCTTAACTTTTGGATATGTATTGAGAAATTAATATAAAGCAGCACTTTGTAATGAATCCCAAGGAGATTCAATATTCAGGGATTATAAAGTTGATTTCGAATGGCACTTTTCAGCAAGTATCTAGTTAGTGACGGATTTCTATTTAGAATTTTCATCTTTCGAAAAAACCTTCTTCTCTAACGGAGCATTTCTGCGCGTTAAATTCGTTTTATTTGTTTATTTTTTCACGCTTTTCACGTTCCTCCTTTTAATGCCTTTTAATTTTCGCCATTTAGAGGACGCTTACTGCGAATGGTGCGTAATCATTGAAAATTGACAATTTATGTATCGAGCGAACGGATAACGGATTATTTAGCGGCGCCATCAGGCGTCATAAACGGATCTACGTGGCTGGGGACAGGCTGGCAGAAAGTCGGCAGAGAGTGCCGTAAAAACGTTCGGTATAGGCAACCGGCGATACGCCACCTACCTGAATGCGTTTTGTTTAGCGTTATATTGGAACCGTCTTCACGTTTCCATTTGACGGTAGGGGTTGGAAATCCGGACGCGTGACACGTTAGCGTCACATTAGCACCTTCACGTACGATCACGTCACTGCTACTCACGGAGTCGTCAATATTTGGTGGAACTGTAAACAATAAAAAAAAAAAAAAAATTATACAAAATTCAAAATCAACGCATCGATTATTACTCTCTTGGTAAAATGTTACCTACTCAACGAACTCAAAACTCAGGGATATCATAGCACTGGCTTGAAAGAGGGCAGAATGTTTCCACCACGTAAACAAATTCCTCAGCTAACCTTAACAACGACAAACTTAGCTGCATCGATATTATATCCAATTACCGTGCATCTACTGTCTGCCGGTCGATGTAAAAAACATTGCACATAAGGCAGAAAAAATTGTTCAAACATACGTGGGACTATTTTGCGTAACTGAAGGATTTTCAGAATAAAAAATCATAAAAATCACCGTTCAAAACTTTTTTCCGTCTCACAGCATTACGGAGGAAATTTTTTGAATCGTTAAGCCTTGGACGCCTTGTATAACCATACTATACCCATGCTTATTCAGGTCGTTAATTTGCCCACAATTTGCGTAAATTTTTAGAATTTTTCTGCTGTCGTATACCATTATTTTGAATATAATGGTGAAAACAAAAACAGATTTTTGTTATAAAATCTAAATAATTATAAAGTTAGAATAGAGACGAACAAATATTCACTATGAATTATATGTATAATCAATCAACAAGCATCTGTTGATATGAGAAATAGCATTATTAGTTTCAAGAAGAGGAAAAAAGTTAATAAATTAACTGAACTAAGAGGTGTTATGAGATGAAGTTAGTAATAAGGATTAATACTGTATAATAGTTTTATTACGACTTTATGCTTCTGTAATATTTTTACATAAAACACTTCCATTCTATTTTCCTTATGTCTGTGATTATGATTGTTGTATAAGTAAGAGTTGATTTTGGAAAAAATAACTTTTTTTTATTCTTTGTAAATACTTTTTCCAATGATCCAAGTTAAATGAAATACTTTAATTCGTCCTGTAAGTTAGGTATATTTAAGCCAATGACACTCCAAAATTACCAGAATAAATTTCATCGAAACAAAGCTTATTTAATTTAGTAAATGAGATCTCAGTTATGAGACCTCATAGTCCGCAGGAAGTCAAGTATATAAACCCTCGATTTGAAGGAATAAGACACAGTTCCTACATAGTAACTAGAGCCTCTCTTACAGAGTTACTAGTTAACAGACAGTCTTATCTAAATGGTTGTAATCCCATACGTTAAATCTATTGTATAATAATTAACGTATTATTTGATGTACTGTTGTCATACAAATTATTATTTTATTAAAAGTGTTAATTCAGCCTTGTGTTTTTAATATTATTGAGTCTCTCAAATACGTTAAGGTCCACGATAGTTGTGGATGATAAATTGAATATTTGAATTATTATAGAGGTATTAATGTTTGTCCAGTGTTAAATATCTCGTGTATGGTGTAACACTGAAAGTGGTTCTAATTAGGTACATTACCACCTCTTTTGGCCATTACACTGACCAATTAATGATTTTTGCTTTTTGGTTTTGGTAATATACCTACTCCAAATGTACACTTTTCCACAATTTCTTGTCACTGTATTTTACTGCTCATCATATGGCTGTCAATTTTGATTTTTATGATAAACTGATTTCATAATTATGTTGCATTATTTACTGCTGTACTACCATAGTATGAAATTTGAATAGTAGAGTTTCACTCTGCTGATTTTTGCTCCTGAGTATTTTTCAGCACAAAATGTGTGACATAATCTAATTATTTATACAGTAACCACACTGCCCTAAATTTTACTACCCATAAAATACTGCTTATGTAACATTAAGCTTATAGGCCACAGTAGTATGTGACGCTGGTAGGCCAAATTCTACCAATACATGACCAATATATTTCCCAAAAAACAAACACAATTAATAATACCGAGGTGGTAGACTATCAACTATATCGGATAACCACCAAAGAACCTTACTTTACCCACATAAACGGCCCAGGTTATCAAATTTTACTGAATTGTGAAATTACCAAAATGGCTGCGCACCTGAGAAAGTGCTCAGGAGTAGAAAATTAGCCTATATTTCCAAGTTTTTGATCCGAGATTGGCCCATTGCCTGTTAAAAATCTAGTTCATGATACAAAGGCACATCATGTATTGGGAAAATATTGAACAAAACAAAAAAATACTAAATTAAAAAATATTTGGTGTTGTTTAATCGAGAGGAAACACTGGTTGATGGAGCGGTAAAAAAGTTTACCTCCTTTAGGTATGAGGAAGGTGCTGCTCCTACAGAAGAAAGAAAGAAGATGAAACCGAAACAAATTTTAATCTACAGTGCACCAAGGTTCAGATGCAACAGCAATTATTATTAACATCACCGTGGATGAAAACAAGGTGGTGGTGAAAAAAGAAAGAAATTAAATTTAAAATGTAAGAAGTAAAAACGTTTGTTATGAATAAACCTCAGAGTATTAAATATAATAGAGGACGCATGTACATCTAAATACTGCAACTAAAAATGGTACCTCTTTCGAAGCTATTTGTCCCCACTCCTTTGGTACCAAATTAAAATTTCCTCACCCCTCATTTGAGCTCACGGACAATAATCAAGAATTTTTTTTTTTTTCAAATAATTTAATCAAATGAATGAATAAATGTAATTATCAGCTTAGAAATCACAATCAATATGAATTTCGTAGATAAAAATGAGATTGAAAATTGTTGGTACCTTAGCAATGGAGGATATTTTGATTGTAAAAGTGGTGTCGTTTCTGTTTTACATGCATCCTCTATTACACTTAAAACTCTGTGGAGTAAACATAGGCTAAGAAGTTAGCCTAACCAAGGCGCTCGTAACATATTTATTATTAGTGAGAATTTTACTTTTATTTTAAAATAATAATGTGTCAGAGTGCACGCAAAAATTATCAGAGATGTTGATTATTATTTTTATATAACAGGCCATACTGGTCACCACTGTGTCTGTTCCCCAATGAGTCATTATCTGGCCAATTTGATTTTGTGTTAAGCTAATCTGATTTTTTGTTTGGGATAACAATAAGACTTTACTTTGTGACATCTGATTACCTACAGCCTTCCCCTCACGTCACCACCAGACTATAATTGTTACTATATTTTACAATAGGGAACGGCTCACAAATATTAAGATTGTACTATCGGTAAGTTCCAGTGGGAAATACATCGATTCCACATGGAAATAAATTCCCATCTCTACGAAACAATGAAGACACGTCGATTGTTTACTATTATACAATGTGGTGACGTGTATATTTTTGATTCTCGGTCATCGGTGAACCAACACCTTATCTCTCTTGACTGTTCACAAATTTGGTTGAACTGTGAACAGTCAGTCTCATTTTATACGTGATAGAATCCATTTGTCATGAATACGAAATATTATTCACGACATACTACAGCTTTTTTATACGATATCAAGCCACATTTTTTCAAGTTATTTTCACCGAAACTATACGAATGTGAACGCCGTTAGCATAAACTGTACAGTCTGTAATACTGTTTTTTGATTCCAACAACGAATACTTGGTTGGAATCTGTTGGTTCACCGGACATTGATGACCACGAGGCAATACGATTTTGTGATACCTGCACAACCTGATAATTGTTACCATACTGTAAGTAACCTTTTTTAACTGTAATAAAAATGTAAACTGTGATAATGGGTCGGCCAACTTATTTATTTTGATTACTCAAAATTGTCCGACATACTTTGTAGGCCTTGGGAGCTTTCGCTGGTAGGCTGGTGGCCTAACTGTTTGAGCTGACTTGTGGTCTTGACTCTACGATTAATCGAGACTTACTGATATACTTCAAATCGTGATATCAAACCCCTATACTCGGGATGTACGTTCGTTTTTGGATGTCACAATCTATATTTGTTTACAAATTTCTAGTAGGTATGTAATTGAATGATATTCCTTTTTTTGGAGAGATATGATAGTTTTATTAATTAATATATCCTAATGTTTGACCATATTTCATTCTTTACCTCTTTTTGTGGCCCTCAAATTTGTCTCATTTTTCCCCATTTAGAATTTTTAAACCATATTCTTTTTTGCCGCAAAACCAAAAACAAAAATTAGTTTTTTTATAATTTTGTTTAATATTTAAACCGAATAATTTCATACAAATTAATTGAAAAAATTATATACTTGTTTATAAATTATAGTGTTATGTCATTAAATTATTCATATAGGAATTTTTTTTGGGTACCCTGTGACAAAATTCTTGAAATGTTGAAAAATCATAGAATATATTATTATGTTTGAAAATCTAACGAAGTTTACTATGTACGTACGAAGGTCAATTCCAAATTAGTATCTTTCATCATGTATACGCTTACCAATTTAATCCAACTTGATTAGTCAATTATAACAATTTCTAGTGGTTTTTGAAAATTTCCTTTTGAATTTACCTCACCTTCTCGTACTACTACTTCATCTACATGTGACTTGTCAGCAATTTTAACCCTTTTTTTTTTTCTTTTTTTATTAATTACGTATACCTAAATTTTATTCATGAATTTATGATTATTATTAGTTTTAACATCAAAATAGAATATATAACTGTCAGAGGAACCATTTTCGTAATGATATTTCCTATTAGGTAATTACAGCTAACCTACCGAGAACGATCGCTTGAATATTTATGAATGTGACGAACGTTGTTCGGTTGGAAACCATTTATGCAGCACCAAAATTGGTCTAAAGTGTTAGTAAGTACCTCGAATAGATGTCGTGTTTCCGTGTGATGTATAATTATGACACGTAGACGTTGGCTGGAATATTAGTGCTCACTTCTCGGAGACATTTTCGAAATATTCGCCACTAATAAATTAGGTACGATAGGTACCTACGTACGTAGACGTACTTACGTGAAGGAGAATAATGCGGTGTGCAGCAGATATCTGACAATAAAGTGTACGTATCTTTCGAGAGTGTAGGGCTGTACAAATCGTTGGTGCACGTGCAGTTATGAATTTCATTAAATTAATGTTTAGTATTATTATTTATAATGATTTTCGAGTAAGGAGCGTGATCTATTACTAGCAATTTTTACATTTTTCATTCGAACTGATTGGGATTTTAACGATTGTAATTTAAAAAACTGAAAACTATCAACGTATTCTGGATTCTAGCTCAACGTTCTACCATGCAGGCAATTTTAATAACATTTTTTTGGTAGATTTTCGAAGAAAATCTACATATTAATATTGATCTGCCATTAAGACCTAAAGTCGGGGTAGGTTTAATTTTCGTCTTATGACTCCAGAAAACTTGTAGCACTATTTTAAGTAATTTATAGTACATATAGACACATATAAAGAGAAATTACGAAGCTCGGCATGTAAAATGGGCAGCTGGAAAGCCGGAACCAATAATAATGTAAAAAGGTCGCATGTAAACACTTTCGAAACGAAAAATTGCACAAATTGAGGCACTCCTAAAAGGTCAATTCTGCGGATATTATAGCAGAAAATACATTTCCTGCTGTGAGAAGCTATGGTATCAAGAGCCCTTCACATAAGTATGTAGAAATATAAAGTATACATAAGGATAAATTGTGAATGCAGTACCCAGTGAGTTCAACGAAAAAAAAAAAGTGTATATTCGTAGGATTATGCCAAGTGTCATATTTGGCAGCCCCGGCAAAAATTTGAGAATGAGCTCGCCACTGCTCCCTGAATTTAAAAAATCTTATATACACCGAAATTTTTACGCAACCAAAATTCGGGTTTCGTATTGACGCCAAACATGCAATTTTTGGACTTTTAATTCCTAGGTACACTTATATCTGTAAATACAATTTCTATTAAACACGGTGTTGATGGAAATTTTATTTAGCATACTTAAGTTATTCCTATACAAACAAAGATGAATCCTATCAGTTTTGGTCCAGATCGGCCAGATGCTGTGTCTGGTACTTAAGTACATCTTATTATTTTGCATTTTTGTAGCATAAATGGTTATAAAATGCCTAAGTTTTAAGCAATAAGCACAAAATTTTGTAAGAATTTGATTTCAATAATGCTTAACAGTGCATCCGTAGAAGTGATTTAAAAAAATCTTAAACTATTGGTAAGATAAATTTCACATGAACCAAGAAATCTGATCGAAAAACAAGCTTGCTATTATTTTATGTACGTTTCATATAATTTCACAATAGAATTCATTATGAATTTTCTTGACACTTTATTTTATACGTATACTTGCATAATTTAAGCCAGCATTGATTTTTTTATTTTTGTTTCGTACCTATTTATTCATTTAATCATTTATTTTTTATTTTTGTAAACCTGCTAATAGGAAAGCGTTCCATCAATTAATTTTAAGAGATCCGAAATAAGAAACCGGTAGTGGTTTCTTTTGTTAGAACCAGCATGGAGCTCCGAAGGTATTTCTCTGAGGAGTAGTTCTCAACTGAATTTTTGTGGTGAAAAAACAAAAAGGCAAAAATTTTGAGAATTTGTAAATACTTCCAAAAAAAAAAAATTCTTTCAAAGAGTGCCAAATAAGTCGTGTCTAAACTGATAATGAAGCAGTCAAAGTTGTATCTACGGTGGGCTTAAATGTCAAACCCCCAAGGCTTCAAAAACATCTCTAAAATATATGTTCTAAAACACAAAAAACACCAAAAAAAATTTTGATGGGATCTACTCCGAAAAAGAGGGAAACTCATCATTTAGTCAGGTGGATTTATAAACCCCCTGACTAGAATGTTCAATTCGTAAACAAGCAGTGATTTAACTGTTTTTCGATGATTTTTGCGATTTTAAATTCAAATTTCAGATTAATTTTTACGTTCTTAGCTCCCCCTTTCCCCTCTTGAAAATATAATGCAGGTGTCGTAAATTAAAATGTCAGAATTTTTTTGTAGTAGCAACCCCTTATAAAATTACGGGACCAATTTTGATAGTTCAATTGAAAATTTTCGACCGAAACCTATATATTCTGGTTTTGAGTGGAAAAATATGAGCCGGTTAAGAACATGAAAAATGTCCTTGCAGCGGATTTTATTTTTCATATTAGAATGAATATCGGTCCGGAATAAGAGACGACAAAAACTTTTTATAATTCATTAAAATTGAGTAGTTTTAAAAATATTTTACTTGTCTAGTGCGGACTTATATTTGAAAAGACCCTCGTATTCATTAACAGTCAATCAATAGATTAGCTTATTCTATGTTTCTTTTTTTCAAAATTTCTTAAATTTAAATAAATGGATGCCTAAGATGAAAATCAATATTTCAGCTACCCAGTATAATAAATTATATTCTGTCATCTTCTAACTCTTTTCGAAGAACAAAGTCGATAACTTACAGACGTACCAATTTGAAAGAAAAAAATTATGTTTACGTGGCCTAACCATAAACTTTTTATGAATCTAATAATACCTTACCCTCCGCTTCTTGTTTGGCCGAGATTAAAAAAAAGTGTCAACGAATAAAACAAAAATCCATTTTCAATTTATGGATCCATCAATGATAGGTAAGTAAGTAGGCAGCTTATTTTATAATAAGTATACCTATGTAAATAAAATACGAAACGATTCTAATCCAACGTGACAAATATTACGTCAACATTAAAAATTTAATACTCATATACGATATTTATCTTGAAACGTAAATTGAAATTTTCAAAAAACAAATTTTAGCTAAAAAAATGTCTCTTCTGTACAAAGTATAGTTGGTTACCGACCTCATAATAAATTTCCTTCAAGTCGTTTCAGGCTCGTTTGAAAATCAAACGGTTTAAAGAAGGAAAGAAGGAAAAAAAAAGTAGAAAGTTTTCCACCTCTAATTTAACGCCTTTAAAAAATTTTTTTTTTCTCCAAATTATTCGTGGAAATTCGATTCTGAATTGCAATAAAGTGGCACACGAAAGTAGAAGGGAATAATAAACGTCAAACTTTTAATGAGGCGCTTAACTAAATTCCTTGATAAAAATTAAGAACATTTTAAATTTGTTATAAGAATTATGAAGGGCAACTTGTAAACTTCTTCGTCGGTGGTTTTTTTTTGGTTTTTTTTTTTTTGTGCCTTTCGTCTAATATTTCTTTTTTCAACAAATTACCGCCTCCATCTGTTTTTTTGGATCTACAACATAAAAAAAAAAAAAAAAAAAAAAATCAGCACAAAACTACCTTTAAAAATTCGAAGATTGCTGTGCTTTTATATTTCAGACATTAATGTGCTCAAAGTGTTGTCGAAAACAAAAATCCATTTTCACGATTCCATTGGGTTTTCCGCAGAGCTTGGCCGCAAATTTCCAACCTAACTTATTGGCGAGATAAGTGGTTGGAATAATGTATTTTATACGTGTAGGAAGGGTCGTTCTCAACTGAGTTTCAACCCTTTTCTAGATTACGGAGAAAATCCTTGCCTGGATGTTAATTTTTGATGCCAAAAATTTTTTTACTTTACTCTTACGTTTTCGAAAATTCACCTCTCCTGTAGGCCCATGAAGCTGCTGCGTCGTATTTTCTTATGGGTCCTTATGATTCTATCTGTCTCTAGCAAGATGGCAGTGAGGAGAAATGCATCGGTTGTTGGAAAAACTGGTGAAGCTAGCGAAACTTAGCCACAACCAAATTTTGTCATCTTATCAACAAATTCAAAAAACGTAAAGTAGGTATCGACACCTCAACTCGGCTCTCACCGAGGTTCGTGGTCATTCAAGATATTTGAACAATATTTTGTTCACCTTCGCTATCAGTATTGGTAAAAATCTTCTAATCGAAGATCAACGCCAAAACTAAGATTGGACTGGGCCAGAAAAACAACGTTATTGCACTTTTGGAAATTCTTAAAAATAATGTCTGTATTCTCGAGATACTTGTAATTAATAAAGGCTAATTCTTCTCAGATTTTGCTAAAATCAACCTTGGCGGTATTTCCCCACCTCCTCCTACTTACCCTCTGGCTCTACTGAAAACCATTTAATTTTATTGGACCCAATATTATAATAAGTATACCGCAACATTTGACCGCGACAAAAAACGACAGAGAAGCTTCAACCTTTAGATATTTTTCCCCTTCATGTTTTTTCGTCCTCTATTGTATCGCCCTTTCTTCGGTTTGGAAAGTTTAAACTATTTTGTTGCGATAGTGGGGTAAATACGAAGCTGTAACCATTCGACGAGTGTTGGAAAATCCAAAAAGGGATTTTTGAAGCTAGCATACAGGGTACGGGGAGCAGAAAGGGTGGTAAGGGATGAAAGGTAGTTCGAGTATTTGCGGTTTTAAGGTGGCAGATATTATCAAGTTGTTTTAGTCGCAATCAGTAACGGGTATACGTTGGTCTCAGGTGGCAATTTGTGTCATCACTCATCGTGATATATCACTACGACACTATTTTGACGTCTAATCAATTTTGTAAAAGTTCGTATAGTACCTGCGAAATGAGAGAGATTCCTTTAAGCATATATCGACGTATATCAAGTTCTGCATTCCTTTTCGCAGAATGACGACGACAATGATGGCGATGGTGATGGTTATGATGATGATAATGATCAAGGTGGTGGTGGTGGTGGTGGTTGTTGACGAAGGTAGATAGCCTTACGTTTCTAATACTTTTCGAAGCCAACTGAGTCTAGTTCAAAGAAACGACGTTGAAGAATATAGATACCCACACAGGTACACAGTCTTCTTAGAGTATTAAATAAATAAGAAAATCAATTTCACCAAACCATCGTGTTTGACGTAGGGACAATTTTCGAATTTAAAAAAACAAAAACAAGAACAATAATTAATACTATACTTACTCGATATTAGTTATGAAGTTCGTATTTCAAAAACTGATAGGCTAATTAGACACAATGTGAAGAAAAACAAAACGAAAACACAGTTTTGTCTTGAAAATTAAGAAAACTGTTTGTGTTCTTCAATTTTCGTGAGAAATCATGTCGGCGAGGGTTATTTACTACGGATGGGAAACCATATTTTTATGAGGAAATGTTGTCAAGAGAGATTGAGAAATTTCAATAGTATTGTTAAACAGATATTTGGGTATCTCGTTAGAAAGACGGATGATCGCTATTTCTCAGCCTTTGTCATGAACCTATAAAATAAACCGTGTATTATTTGGATAGACATTAATACTTTAACGTTGTGGAAAAATGTTTGGCATTTGAAATTGATACTTAAAACACACATTTGCCATTGAAACTCATATAGAATGTTTTAGGGGTTGTGTGTTTCGTACCCTCCATTACAGATGCCACACTTAAGATTCCTCCAAGTGAGTTGATGAAAAAACACCTTAACGCAGCAGCAACTCCGTTAGAAAAAGTAGGTTTTCGAAATACGTAAAATTAGGTAGTCACGAAAAAGTTATTAACAGATCGTAATAAGTATGTGTTTCGAATTACGTTTCTATTGGTCCAAAATAAGACATTTTATAGGCGAAATAAAAACGAAAATAGCCATACCGGAAGTACCGTAAGGCCGATCCGCACCAAAATTTATAGCAATTTATAATATATTATAATGAATATTTGTTTTGAATTTCGTAGCTATTGGTTGAAAATTAAAAATTTTATAGCCAAAACTAAAACGAAAATAGACATAACAGAAGTAGAAAGTACCGCACAACCGATCCTCAACAAAATCAACAGAACATGTCCGTGGCTCAGTACTAATGTTCGTTTCAAATTTCCTGTCTATCGAACAAAAATTGCGACCTGTACCATGATAACAAGAAACTGACTTATATATTATAATTACCTACCTATGTATTATATGAATTTGAGATGAAACAAAAAACGTACCTACCCCCACCACTAGGTTGTTCCATGACATCAAGATTAAAAGTAGATTTTCAGTAGAAAACCTACTTAAAAAATTCACACGATTTGCATTTCTTACACAGTTGAGGATACATTGGAACAGGGACAGAAACTTTTCATTTTCCCATGTGTAGCAAAAAAAAAAAAATTTTTTGTTGCAAATTTTACACAGAATAAAGAAATTTTAATTTGAGTAGCCTAATTGTGTGTAAATGTAATTATTTCCCATATGTAGAAAACCACCTGGGAATTTCTCATGTGTACCAATCGCTACACACGCTACATAAAACTTGCCAGCCATGCATTGGAAATGATTTTTAAATAGGTTTTCTATTTAAAAGCCATTCATTAATCTTGGTGTCATGGAACAATCTGAGGGCAAGAGTGGGCAGATTCCTCAAAAAAATTATTCGAATCACAAATCACAAATCCTTTAAAGCAAAGTTATTCAAATCACAAATACTTTCAGTCCAGAGATTAAAAGTTATTTGCTCGAACCATTTTTTTTACGAATCATCAATCCTCAATCTCAAATGTTAAATAATTATGTTTGACCTTGATATGAGAAAAAATTTCAGAACATTCCAGTACTTTTTGATAAAAAAATATTTTATTTAGGAAAGTTAAAACTAAAAATTCTCTGAAAAAACTGTTTAATTTTACAAGGATAAAATTTATGAATTTTTTTTCCAACAATTATCAAATTTACAGGAATTTCATGGGAATTTCTTGACTAAAGGAATAGGATTTGTGATTAGTTGTTCCTCTGGTTGTAAATAAATGATTCGAATCACAAATCCTCTGTTTTTAATGTGATTCGTATCACAAATTATAAAGTTTTTTCAAAAGTAATTCGAATCACCAATCAAAAATCCTTTTCAGCCCTATAAATGAATTAAATCCCGTTTTTTTCACAAATCCTGCCCATTCTTACTGGTAATGGAGGAAGTTTTTTGTTTCAAAACTCAAGAAAAATTTTGGCACTAATAACTCACATTCATATATATAAGCCAATTTCTTGTTAACATGGTTTATCCGACAGTTGCAAAATACAAAACAAACATTAGTACTAAGCCAAGAACATGACAAACTGATTTTATTGAGAGGATTGACCGTAGGGTACTTCTGGTATGGCTATTTTCATTTTTGTTTTGGCAATAAAATTTTCAAATTTTGACCAATAACTACGAAATTTGAAACATACATTCACGATGACTTATTATAATTTGCTACAAATTTTGGTGTGGATTGGCCACACGGTACTTACGGTTTGGCTGTTTTAGTTTTTCTTTTAGCTATAAAATTTTCAATTTTCAACCAATAGCTACAAAAATTTGGAACAAATGTTTACTATAATTTATTATAACTTACAATAAATTTTGATTTGGATAAAGCATATGGTGCTTCCACTACAGTTATTTTCATTTTTATTTAAGCTATAAAATTTAAAATTGTTGACTAATACCTACGAAATTTGAAACAAATATTAATTATAATCTATTATAACTTACTTTGAGTTTTGGTGCAAATTAGTCGCATTGTACATTTGATAACACAATTTTTGTTTTTATTTTGGCTATAAAATACCTAATTTTGGACTCATAAGAATGTAATTCGAAACAAATATTTATTATGATTTATTAAAAACTTTTTAGTTACTATCTAATGTTATAATTTTTGAAAACCTACTTTTTCTAATGGAGCTGCTTCTGCCTTAGCTTTTTTTGTTTAACTTTCATTTTGTTAAATAAACATACACATTTCATTTTTCATACTAAGGTAACCCTGCTAAATTTTTTGAGTCATAGGAAACAACAAGTGTGCATGTGTTGAATCATGAGTTCACATGCAAATTAATAAAACTATTATGATTTTCCATTTTGTTTAAATTTTTCACTTTTTGTCCCACCTGATATCGTTTTTTTGCTATGTACCTCAGGTTAAACATTTCCAATGTTAAAAGGTGTGAGTACCAGCTATACACATGAAGGATTGATGTGAAAACATAATAACAGTGTGGTTGTAAGCGTGCGCAATGCATTGCACATGCACACAACCACACACCTACACATCATGTAACACACAAAAATGAGAGTTACAATTGTAAGAGTTACAGTTACATGAATTTGAAGATTGTAATTCTCATTTAGCTCCTATCATAGACCAAGCGCTAAGATATTTACACATAAAAAATGTAATAGACAGTAGCAATAAATTGGAATATGATGATATTCACAAGAAAAATGAGAATCAAAAATAAGGTACTTAGGTAAGTATTTGAAGAGAAGTTGTAGGATATTGATATGAATTTTGAGGAAAAGAAAAATTTAATAATGTACATTATTGTTTAACATGCCAACTAAATGTGATTTCTTCCTACATCTGTGTCATAGAAGTTGACTGCAAGTACTTGAGTACATTGGTACCATACTTATTCCTTCAATTATCCGTTAGGTATTATGTAGCACAATGGCCTATTCTCGATATGTATATATACCATACCTACCTATTCATGCAGACAGTGAAGTATTTGTTTGACATGTGATACCAATGCACAAATAATTACTGGGATCTGGTAACGGACCAGATTTACCTGTCAACAATGGCCAAGCTCTGTACTCATACAAGACATAACTGATACAGACCTGTTACCTAGGAGCATACCAAAAAGCAAGTTTATGGAATGTGACACCTTACAATATTTTCAAAGTTGGAAAACTATGATACTAATTGGCACACCTCATGAAATTTGTTGTTGTTATTGTTGTTGTTGTTGTTGTTGTTTTATTCTTGGTGTATTTTTTCAGTTTTTTTTTCTTTTTCAAAGTTAAGTAGTGGGTGTATTTAATGGCAGTTGGGTGTGTAAGTGTGTGTGCAGTTGCTGGTGGTTTGGGTGACGTATTATTCCAGGTAATCAGTTGTGGTGGTGACTGACTGATGGTCAATTTTTTCTTTGTTTCTACTCTGCCTCCAACCACAACCTGTAGGAAGATTTCTTCAAAAATTTTTTTTAACAAGGTGGCATAGGTGGCGATGGAGGCGATTGAGAGAGGCAGAGACAGAGACAAAATCAGCTCTTAGACACCACCATACCAGGAATAATATGTTACCCAAACCACCAGCTACCACACACATATAAAAATATATCCCACTACCACCAAATACATGAGGGAAACTATACGACACAGCACCACTGCCCATGTTTGGAGAAAAAAAGAAAACGCCACCAACAACTACGGGTAAAATAAAATGAAAAAGTGAAAATCTGCTTAAAAATAGCCCAAACCATCAAACAAATTCCCATACAAACACTACCATGAAGAAAATAGTCATCACCGCTACCAAATACTGAATAAAATACACTTGCGTCAAAAACAAAGAAAGAGAGAAACAGTGATGGGGAGAGACAACCAGACTGAGAGACAGTTTTTTCTATTTTTACTACTTGAACTATAGGAGACGAGGTGTCATGCCTTGCACAGACCCTAGTACCTACTGTTTTCCAACAATACCGTATAAAAAAACTCGGCAATTTCTCTGGATATATGGCCCAGTAGTTAGCATTTATGCCTGGTATACCCCTCCTCACAAAAAAAAACTCTTTCTATAGGCTACCGCTGTTATCTTTGTAGGATAGGAAAGATAGTTGCCTCTGAGATTCGAACCATTAGAGGTAATAATATTTTATCATTTATTGGCTTAGTGAAAAACTCGACAAACTCTTTGTAAAATGGAAGACTCACTTTGTATACATTATGGATAGGCACCAAGTTGTGCATTTCTTTTCGCGTCAAAACTAATGCATTTTATATAATCTTTAAGTATAGGTAAGTATAATATGTAGAACTTTTTAAACGTTTTATGGCACGAACCAATTTATAAAACGTGTTCGTCATTCGACGAGCACAAAATGAATTTAATTACGCGGGATGCGAAAAACATGGTGAAATATACAGCAGGGACAAAAAAAAGAAGAAAAAAGGCAGTACACAGGTAGGGGCAGAAAAAGTCAATAAAATGCCGAATATGGTGGAGACGAGAAAAGAAAAAGTAAGAGTAACGAGAAGCGAGTTGAAGTAAGAAAGAAAGATGCGATGGGGTAGCAAAAAAAAAGGGTCGAAAACATGGATTGGGCAGGGTAAAGGAAACCAAAATGTATAAAGGAATAAAAAAGACAGCGTGTAATAAAATAAGAAACATTCGGTACACCGATCACGTATTACATTACCGTGTACCGAACGATGAACTGTCCAAGAAAATGTTTCTTATAGACTCCTCTTTTTACTTTCCTTATTTGAAACATCTTTCTTGCGTTGCAAATAAAAAAAAAAGTAAAAAAAAAAAATACGCTAGTCGAGGTAACGATTTGACAATATACGAGTTAAATAGAAAGAAGAGAGAAAGAATTATAATGTGAGAGATAGACGGATAGAAAGGTATATAGTTGGACGGACGGAACCAAACCCAAAAGATGAGAAAAAGAGACAAATATAGGCAGGAGCCAAAGTCAAAGCGAAAGAGATAATGTAAAGAGGGGTCGGCAGAGTTGGAAGAATATCGAAAGACAAGTCTACGGAATTTTTTAAAAGCTGTGAACTTTTTTTCATTTTTATTTTTTTTTATTTATTTAAGTTTTAGGAAATTGGCAGGATAAAACGTTAGTTGGAGAAATGATAGATTTGCGCTGCTGGTCGGTGAGGACGAATGAAGGATGCATTGGGTACATAGTAAGAACAGCGACGAGCAAATGAGTAAAAGTTTTGCTAACTCTTGTTAACGCCTATATTCGTTCGAGACTAATTAACAATTTATAGAACGTTAAAGGGAAGTTTACGAGAAAGGATGAAAACGTTAATGTTTTAGACGATGCTTTAATTTTTTTACTGCTATGTGTGCCGGCTATAGTGTGTGGAATGACTGAGCTCTCGAGTGAAGCAACGTCTCATTCCTCATTCTTTTCGTACGTGACGTGTGAAATTTAATTTATTTAACTGATAGGCAGCTACCTACCCGATTGGCAACGTTGTTCTGTGTTGGTTAAATCATGAAAATTTTAATTACTTAGTCAAGATTTCAGTTAGCAGCAGTATGTTAAGGCAGCAAAACACCATATCCAAGGAAACAGATTGGCCATGAGATTTCAGCACATGATCCCATTTCATACATCTAAGGGGGGGATGGAAGAGAGACTTCCCAGATGTTTTGATCAGTTGGAAAAATTGTAGAAGTTGTTTATTAGTTGGAAAAATTTTGCCTAAGAAAAAAAAAAGATATAATTGTAACGAATACGTTCGTCATATTTTAATATAGACGTACATATTCATTCACAGAAAAATATGTTTTTCTTATTCAGCAAAGTCTTTCCCTTACTAAGTACAGTCAACTGGCAAAAGTACCGTTACTTCCTGTCAGCAACTGTAACATATTTTCTAACGGAATATTCGAATACCTGAACATTCTAGTCCCCGAATATTTTCAAAATAATTAAATACCAACATCAACAAATCCCTACTTTATACACAACACCATGGAAAACCATATACCTTGACAGGTATATAAACTCTTGTCTCCATTAAAATATTGCTATTATTTTGATATTGCTTTATAGGGTATCATATTGTATTGTAAATATTTGGTCAGTCCGGTACTGTACCTGTAACATTCTTCCAGTCTTAAACTGTGAATGAATAACTCTTTATAAACTACCACCAAATTACCCGTATTCAATTTTATGAATATAGATATACCTTCTGTATATTCATGACCTAGTTGTGCCTGTCCCTCGAGTACTAGACGAGTCAGCACAACCCTATAATAACAACACCCTACCTCACTTTACCTATCCGACACGTATGTTTTCATACCCTGAACGAGTATATAATCCCTCGATTCAGTGGAATAAGACACAGTTCCTCGACAGCTACTTCTAAGTTCCTGGAACCTTTCTAGTAGAAGTCTCTAGGGAACAGATAGTCTTGCTTGTTGAATTGTGATTGTATATGTATAAATATTAACGTATTAATGTATGTACTGTAATGTACAAATTATTATTTTATTAAATGTGTAAACTCACTCATGTGTTTTAAAATATTATTGACTCTCTATTATATGTTAAGGTCCACTATAGTTTATGGATAATAAACGTGCATTATTTTTAGAAGTATTACTACTTTTAAAGTACGTGATATTTCGTGTATGGTGTAACACTGAAAGTGGTTCTAATTAGGTACATTACCACCTCTTTTGGCCGTTACACATATACGTATAAATATTTTTACTACGTATTACAGTTTCAAAGTATGTATCTTGTATAGATCTCAACACTATCGACATTTTCTTTGAGCTGGTACCCTCGCTACTCACTTCTACATGTTGTTTATCAGATGACTCTGCGACAAAATCGTCTACAACTGTGAAGTGGCAAAAGTCAGAATATTGATTTTTCAAAAAGGAAAATTTTAAGAAGTTTTTTTATGTGAAAGAAATTATGAGAGACCCATGATACGTAATGCACGTAATGCAAATAGATTCAGACACTTAAAACAGAAAATTTCATCAAAACTTACCCACGTCACCTCGAGTAAGGTCAGGAAATTCGAAATTTCTTGAGAAAATAATATGCGTACATATTGTAACTTTTTTTTTTTTCTTCAAACTCTACCATAGAAAATCAAAGAGCCTCTTTATTAAAACTGGTATTACTGTTTTCTAATCGAACAGGCCTGTCATTAAAATATACTAAGAAGTTACGCATTTTCTATCATATCAAACAGACGTAGTGTGATAATGTTGTGTCATTTTTTTACACTAGTTTGACTTTGACTGTAGTTGTGAGAGTTGTGGGGCTCAGTGAAATGTGTTTTCAAAATATTATGAGACATTCAGAATGCAACGAAATCGTTCGTTTTGTCAAACTCTTTCCATTGATATATTTTTCATGAAAATCCATCCATCCCGTGGGGCGTAAGAGAGAGAAATAGGTGGTGTGACCTTAAAATATATATTAGAATTGTCATGCACGGGTTCCTCCTATAGCAGTTCGAGTGGAGACTTAAAATCCTTATAAGAAAAAACCCAATTGAGAAAGAGAGAATCATAGAGTGAATGAGAGATAGACTATTTTTTCATCCTTTTCTCCTTTTTCCATTTTTGTTTTTCAGTTTATAAACAATAAAGAAGTGATAGATGTACTTGGAAGAAAGTCTAAAAATTTTCACTCAATGAAGCTATAGACTTTTACTACAGCTTAAAACCTTCCCTGGGAAAATCCACTTGATAGGAGTAACCAACTTTTTTACATGAAATAGCTCTCATCTCTCCCTCATTCTCCTCCACTGTTTTCTTCCTTTTTCCTCATTTAATTTTCAAACCACTTATTTGACTGGGCCATATATACAGTAGAGTATATCTACACTTCATTGGTGATACAAAAGTATGAAATTTTACGGACTTACTAATATATTATGGAAAATATGTTTAGGGGAGGAAAACATGTCGAAAAAGTTTTTCGAGTAGGTTAGGGGGTGGTCAAAATTTACATTTTTCCCCCGGAGGTTATAGACGTTTTCTTTTCTGATGGCACATCTACATAGTGAGACATTTCTTTTAACACCTCTCTAACTTAGTGCCGCAGAAATTAAAATATGGATGATAAATACGATGATAATGATGATTACTATTGGATACCAAATGTTATACTTTTGGTATACTTTGCTCCTTAACTGTGAAGAACTGGATACATGTATATCAAACATTGGTTTTCTGGTCTTAAGGTGTACTCTCTCCTGTTGATGTTCAGAGGGCGGCAAGATTCTTAGGATACAACTGGCATAAACTCTCGAAGGTTTAGCTGGTTTAAAAAAAAAATAAAATAAATAAGGTGGATACGATGTGTTGAATTTCTCTACTTTTACCATTTTTGTTTTACAAGGTTTGCAATTTCATTTTATTTTTGTAATGCAATAGATTTCGTTACGTGCTGCCAAAAAAAAAAAAAAAATTGGAGATACAAAATAAAAAAAATAATAAAAAAAAATTTAAAAAAAAGCTATAAAAAAGAAACGTAACAAACAAAAAAACAAAAAAACAAAAAAACGCACTATTTACGTAAACAAAAATGAAAATAATAATAATAATAATAATAATAAAAAATATTAATTACCGACAACGTTGAGATAACCGAACTGAGTTTTAGGCGATATCGTATTCAGCTGACACATGTAGCGTCCCCTGTCTGCTTCTTGTACGTTGTTTATATGCAAATTCCAGGCCCTGTGCTCGTCGTGGGTAACCGTGATTCTGGGATTTCTGGTGATCACGTGTTTGTTTACCGTTAAAATAGCAGATTGCTCGAAATGCATCCACGCTACCTGCGACACATAATTTTAACGGATACGTATTTTAATTTTGTTTTTGGACGCCGCCGCCGCCGCCGTCGCATACATACACGTATAGCCTACGCATAACGATACAAAGGGGTCGTAACGTTGCGTTTGGCAAATCTATACGACTTTTCGGCCACCAGCCCCCTCCCGCCGTCGCCGAGAAACGGTCGTATTGACGGTGAGATTCCGATCTTACAGACTGATAGCTCCAGCAAGTTCGACAATGTCGTCAACCGTACCAGGCGAACAATGTGAACATGTATGATAGGTAGTGATTTAGGGGCAATTTGCTTGATTGGCAAATGGTGCGTTTGTATCCAGTATACAGTTAGGTTTTTAGCAGCCTAGATTTTCAAAAACAAAAACATAAAAACAGGAAGCTATAACTTGACACAGCCACTGGTTTTCCACGAATATGTTGATTTCCGAACCACCTCCATCGTTTTTCAGGAATAAAACCTTCAATAACTACTGTGGTTACACACTCGTCAGTCATCTAGTGAGCCAGTGAACTTATAGTCCACAAACTTCCTTTTTACGCTCACGACTCTGCACTTTGTCTGTTCTGCCTAATTTCATACTGAGCTCGGCTCACACGCGTACGTTTAATACCAATACACGCATCATCTTCCGTTATTATGGTTGTGGGTTGTATAATTATATACACTCGTACCCACAGTAACTACATTAATTTTTTTTTGAATCCTCATTTTACTGGACTGTTTGGTGTATTTTGTAATTAGGGAAAGGCCGGTAAGAGTACGCAGTCTCTAAGAGTACGCGTTGCTTTTTTTTCCACAAATGAAAGGCTGGCAACACTGCTCCATCTTATATGTTGTTCTACTTCAAATACTCCTCCTTCATGCCAAAAAACATGAATTTATAATCATTATTTCTGCTTTTATTACAAATTTTCGTATTTTTTGGTTTCTGATATAATATTTTCAAAGCACGGAATGAGAATTCAGTGACTATTATTGAAAATGACTGAGTAAGTAATCATATTTATTCAAACTACATACTTTTTGTTACCTTTTCATATATCTTTAGTTACCAATGTATTTTGTTATCAGTTAGTAAAACTGATATTATTGGTAAAACTCACAAATGCGCAAGAATACGCATTTTGTTCCTACTACTAATTTTGTTTCTTATGAAAAAAGGTCCACAAAATGAAAACTATTCTTCACAAAAGAAAACTGGATTGAAATAAAAGCAAAACTAAACGACAAGTGCTAAAAAACTTACCCCTAAAAATGAGGAAATTTCATGCCCAGCATGTGAAGAACTTTTTTCAGATCCTCCTGCAGAAGATTGGATTATGTGTGACAAATGTAAACATTGATGGCATGAATCCTGCACTACTTATCTGGGAATCAATAAATTTGTTTGTGATTTGTGTTGATATTCGTATGAAATAAATATATATTTCAGACTATGCAATTTCTCATAATCAATGAAAAAAATTAGGTGCGTTCTCTTACAAACTCAAATGCGTACTCTTAGATGCCATGTCATGTAAGAGTACGCATTTGGTTTTTTTTATACTTTTACCCCCCTAAAAAATTTGAAGGACTCTTGAAAATTTTGAAGGTGGGAATAAGTAAATAAAGGTTCACAGTATAGCTACACCAAATTTGAACAAAATCTTTCAAATTTTGACTCAGTTACATGAGGTCAAACCTTTAGTGCGTACTCTTACCGGACTTTCCTCTAAGCCTGAAAATAGCGGATTAGCAAAATGTTTTATTGCTGAATCTTGATAATTGGAAATAAGTACCTACTTGAAATTTTGATTAAACCAGGAACAAGAAGCACAAAGGTGTTATTAACATTTTGCCTGTCCTCAAATTTTAAGGGCAAGAGTAGGCAAAATATGAAATAAAATTTGCTGATTTTCAAAATTGAACGTGCCTAAAGTCTATTTCGTTGTTGTAGACGTGGTACGTAATGCGACATGGCGTTATGTGATGTGACATTTTTTCATGTTGCCTTCAATGTTTTGGTGATTGTACAGCTGTTATAATTGCCTTCAGAGTGAAACTTTGGAACTGGAACCTTGATAATTTACTCATTTCTGTTCGAAAAAAAGGTCAGTGAGTGATTTTAAATTTTTTCATAATTTATTTTTTCAAGGTCAAACTTTATCCAATAATATACCTACTTACGCCAGAATTATCGTTAAAGATTATGAAAACTTTCAAAAAAAAAGAAAAATTAATAATATAGGTAGGTACCATACTCGTATTGGTGAAAAGCCAAACCAAGTGCTATTGTAGTGCTACGTCTGGCTTAATTATTTGATTTTAATTAAGGTCTAATATAGAGAATGATTATGCACCTGATTGTTTTTGGTAAAATTTAGCTTATCTCCAATTGGTATAAATTTGGTTATAAATTTCACGGAATAAGATCTTAACCTATCCGTGTGAATCTCTGTCTCTATCTCTATCTCTATATGGTTTAAAATACTTCAGGCTGAAAACAGTTTAAAACACTGTACGGATTTGCATGTGATTTTCAAGAAAAAATTGTCTTATTCTAAGGAAGGTTTATTGCTATCTATAAAAAGACCGTAGCTCCCCTGAGGACAATGTTACCAATTTTCAACATTTGTGAAAACAGAAACCAGACAAAATAGTTCTTGAACCAAACAAAAATGAGTAGAAAAGAAAACTGAACAAACACCTCTCGCTCTTCTCCTTTTTCAACATCTGATGACTACTAGTTGATGCGATGGATATGATTCGCTCTGTCTCATTCTGTTATGTTTTTCATCTGGTATCATTTGAGTCTAAAAAAATGGATTAAAACAATTATTAGATACCTACCATGCAAATGAAACTACAGGAAGCAGATCGTAATTAATAATTTAAGTAGTTTAAAAACAAAAATTTCTTTCCCTTCTCAACAGATCAATTGTGTTCTTTTATGACACACTAATCAAAAAGTAACGCACAATGTATTCAGTTATATTATGTGCTAAAAAGTTTTTCTTGTTGATGTGTAAACATCTTAGCCCTTGGTTTATCTATAGTAGGTGCTAAATGAAAATTACAATCATCAGATTTGCAAGAGCCTAACTCCTACAATTGTAACTCTCATTTATGTGTATTACATGATTGGGTCACAGCCGCCCGATGTCAGAATGGTAATTTTGTTTTTATGTTTACACATCAATCCTTCATGAATATAGCCTCAGCAAAACTCACCTTTTTTTTTATTAACATAAAAATATTACACTTAATAAGAATGTTCTATAAGTATTTAGGCAAAAAGTGCAAAACTTTCACATTTTTCCAAAATTACTGGTTGTTCCATTCGAAAAAGTGCTCAACTAATTCTATGAAGAGATTATTGTTAGATTTTCTAGGGTAGACCTCAAAAAAAAAAAAAAAAAACTTTCTTTCAAAAAGGGCCGAATTTCTCATCCCCATTCAGTGTGTAGATTTTGTTAAAAAGTTATTCTCTAAATTTAGTAGGATAATCAAATTTCTATCACATAACCCTCTCATTTAAAAAAAAAAATGTTCTATTTATAAAAAAAATTTCAATGTTTCGAGTATTTCCATTTTATGAAACTGACATATAACTAAACAACTATAGGGCAGAACGGAAAACTAACTTTAAACAAAAACTGCGCAGATCTAAAAATTTATTCTCCAAACTTTGAAATAGGTAAATAAAAATTCATTGGGTATGTAAGATGAAAAAATTATCTAACCCACGGCCAATATTTTGTCATTTTTTTTCAAATACAATCTCGGAATAAAAATAGGGCAATCACTCGTAACCCTGATTTTCTTGAAATTCGAAGGAAACATTTCTCCAAAGTAAAAAAAAAAAAATTCTTCGCGAATTGTAGCACATTTCGTTGGTTTGTCTTTAAGAAAAAATTTTCATCTTCAAATCGGCCTCCCGATTCACCTCTTCTTTCAATTTTTTTTTTTTTTTTCATAAACGTACGTAGATACGCAATAACACATTTTTCTTCGGAAAAAACACACAAAAAATTTTTTTTAAATTTGTTTTTTCGTTTTTTTGTTTTTTTTTTCAGCAAAAAACTTTCTTAATCATGATATACTTACTTGAAACATCAGTGACGTAATTTTTTTAATACCTTCTCTAATGCCCAAACTTCAAAACACATTTTCTCTCCAAAGCAATCCGCGTCGTATGTCATAGTAGAAAAATTAATTATTAATATTACAGCATACATGAAATTTCGTGAATTTCAGCCCCTTTACTGTGAAAGACGAAAAACTTTGTTTCCGAAATTTTTTCTTAATAAATTAAAATCTGTGCACAGAATTTTTCTTTCTAGCACTGTTTTCTAAATTACACTTTGCACTAATCTTTAAAATTCACATCCTATTTTCAAAGATTGGAAATCAGTTTTGAAAAAATATTTTCACAGGGTAATAAAATGGGCTTAAACTCGAAGAAAATAGTTCGCTATTAACAACCCAACCTCTATTCGAACTTCAAAACAATTCGTGATGGAGGTAATTTTCGTATTGTTAATCGAAACGTTCAACTCAAGTGCTTGCTGTCTTAATGAAACCTGTAAATTATTTTAATGTTTAAAATATTGTGTGCAAATTAACAATTCTGATTTCTCATTTTATTTTGGAAAAGGCTTCAAAAAGTTGGTAGGAGAGTTCCACAAAACTGACGCAGGATCTCCATATTATGAAAGAATTAAGATATCTATTGAGGAAGTGGCTGTTACGTTAAAACGTGACCTACTTTTCTTCTAAAGAACGCTGTTTCTCATACCTATATTTAGATTTTGTTTAGGACGATCAGTAAAACTCAAGGTTGGACACTATGTCAAAATGACAATTATTTACTATGTACTTCGGCACGAACAATATTAGCTTTTCTGGGAAAGTCGCAGCGGCGTAGTGAAATAAAGATTTTCGGGGGAGTTCATTCATTAAATTTGCGAATATGTGTTTGTTAACCATGACTAAGACTTGGGAGTTGTTTTTTTTTTTACTCGGCGTAGAAGATTGAACACACATATTATCCCCCCTTCGCTAGACCACTGGAAAGTCGTTTACAGACAGACTGGCCCATATTCACAAACGTCACTTTAACCTCCCTTTACTTAAACTTCACTTAAAAATGAATTTTGGCACAATTTTGTATTTAAGAATGTGGTAACATTTTATTTTTACATTGTAACTCTCATAAGAGATACAATGTTCCTACATGTTTAAGTACGAAATAGTGCAAAAAACTTTTTAAAGTGAAATTTAAGTGAAGGAAGGTTAAAGTGACGTTTTTGAATATGGGCCACATATTCAAATAGAACCGGGCATGTGCACTGTGTTTTATTGTGGAAAGAAAGAAGTGTTGATGGTTTGGGTGCATGTTGACGAGCAGCACCAGGAAAAAACAGAAAATTCATAAGAACCCAGGAGCAAAAAAGTCACCACCTAAAAATTGGTAAAATATATGATATTTACGTACTTTATATAGGAGTCTGTTCTTGCTTCTTGGATCATTTATCTTATGGAAAATTTTAGGAAGGGTTCTGTGGGGACCATGTCCTCCCTTCTTTCGGGGCTCGGCCCCAGTCGACAGACCGCGGACTTGGTCCATAACCAAGTCCGCATAATAAAGTCTACGGACGTAAAACAAATTAGGCGCTCGTAGCACCTAGGCTAAACAGACAAAATTCGTTCTCTGTTTAGCCGACGTGTTACGAACGTAGCCTAGCGCGGACGTGCATACGAATACGCACGTGCCGCGGTCTAGGCTAAACACGAAACGCGCGCCTATCTCTCGATACTCGCGGATGACGTACGTGTTTAGCCTAACTTATACACCGGCGATGTCTTTCGCTAGTCGCCGGTTCAGGATAGTGTAAAAGGTTGGCTGCCTTACCAAATTGGTAACATCCGAACACGCAAGTCCGCATCCATTCGCCTGTGGGTTTTAGAGGTGAACCCACAGGTTCAATAAAAAAATCTAATAAAATAATACATTTTACTAAAAAAACGCAAAGTAAGCAATTCTCGAAAAGTTGCAATTTGCAACACGAGCCGCAGGTGAATGTTATAAATCGCAAGAGGCTTGAGTTAGCGAACAATATATTTTGTAATACATGCACATGCGCGATTCGAAAAAGCGTCTGATTGGTTGGAAGGAGGAACCAAACATTTTTGCTTTGAGAAAAAATACCTGTTTTACCCCATCTATTGACTTTTGCTCCAGCTATTGACTTTTTCTTCCTGACTAGAAATTCTGTGTTTTGAGCCTTGAAAACAAATAGTTACCTAATTGCGGATTTTGCAACATGTTTTGCAAAATATTATATACCTACCTTCTTAAAAATTATGGGGACTGCTTTGACAAATCTTATCAATTCATTAAATTCTTTCATTTTATGTGACAGCCATCTAGAATAATTTTATTCTGTTGTTTTTCCATTCACAAATTGTAATTGTGTGGAAAAAGTATTCAAACAAATCTAAAATTAATTAGGTTAGGAACGAATTTTCAAAAAATAAGCTCTTTTTTTTGGCTTTAGCTTTATGCGAAACAAACATTATTTTGTTTCGGAAGGTTGGCTGTAGTATTGGTATATTTTAAATGGCAGTAGTAAGTAGAATAAAAGCTTATAATGAGTTTATTTAGGGATCTGCATGGCATCTTGGTTAAGTGCTTGGCTTCGCAATCAAATGGTTACTAGTTTGAGACTGGCTACTGTTACATTCCTAACCCAAAATGGCGGCATATTCACTTCGTTGGTTAATATGATGCTCCAGTATATAGTTGAAAAATTAATTCTTGGTAGACTATTGGCCACCAGATCCTAATAGTTCTCCTCATTAACTTCAACATCAAATTATATCATCCAATTACGCTCCTGGGTAAAATGGCTATGCAGCCAAAACCCATTGCAAAAGAAAATAATAATAACAATCTATCAGATCAAACCTGTCCAAATTGGGTGGACAGATTTTTACAAATGAGGTTTCAGATTAAAATGGATAGTATAATAACCCGTCAGAAGTACGACAAACCGATTAAAATTAGAAATATAGATAATACTCTAAGGTACCTGTTGAAAATGGATGAACGAATTTTTATGAATGAGGTTGTTCTAAGACCAATCAGAGATGATATAAACCATTAGAATTAAATACAAATCCTAATTTTTTTTTTTTTTTTGTAGAATACTATATTCCAAGGTTTCTGTCAAGAATAGGTAAATGGGTTTTTATAAATGAGAAGTCAAATTAAAGAGATTTACCAAAGATGTTGTTCCATGACCAATAAGAACTTATTAATACTTCCAATTTTTTGAGTTTTCACTTCCCCACTGACATTAAAACCTGAAAGAAATAATAAGAAATAACTTTCAAAGAACATGTCCATAACTTAAACCTGCAGTGAAAACATTCTAGTATGATTACCATTTCCATTTTTCAAAGTTTTCACATCTTAGACCCGACAATACAGCCATAAAGGAGAGCTGAGTATCCACTTTCAAAATAACAGGTCCAGAACCAAAACTTTTACTGAAAATAATTTAATTACAGTTCCCAGTTTTTCGGGTTTTCTCTTTTCAGAACGGAAAATTTAACACCAAAAGAGAACTGAGAACTCACTTCCAACTTCAACACAGCAGATCCATAACTTCAACTTTCAATGAAACCTTTTCAACTTGATTACAATTCCCAGTTTTTTGAGTTTTCATTTCTCAGAACTGACAGTACAACCTTTATATGAAACTGAAAACGATTTTTCATAAAAACACTCCGTTATATCTTTTAAAGTTGAGCATTTGAAATGAAACTTCGAAAGAACCATCTATAAAGATGACCAATTAGGTATCTGAGGAAAAAATTTGGTCAAAATTCATCAAGTAGGGGTGACGCCTACCCGTCACTAAAGAAAAGATACCTACTTCAATTTTATATAATACAAGCCCTGAAGCGCCCTTCCACGGCGCATTAGCTTATGCTAGCCTGGGATTTTTCCTGGTAACACTGTAAAATTTGTTGTTTTGAAGGAGACAACAAACATTTTTTTCATGTCTGTGTGTGGCTGTGTGAATAGTGGCGCATGTGCATCAAAAATGAGGGAATAATTATCGAAATAATATTGGAAAATAATTTTGTGAAATAATTAACTGCTTGCACGTTAATTATAGTTCTAATTATAGTTCGTATGTTATATTGGTAGACTAATTTTTCCACAGTTTTTTCATTCCTTTATGTTTATTCAGAAAATCGAGAGTTTGGTTTTTCTTCTACTTCACATTAAGGAACTAACCACCTTATAACTCCATTAATAAAAAATACTTATTGTCTTACGAAAACTTCAGATACTAACCCTAAATTACACCCTTGTTTCGTGCCATTCACATAGGTTTTCCATAATAGCATTGCCTACGATACCTGGACCTATATGTATATGTGTATTTGATCATCAAAAAACAATCAAAGGTAGCCTTAGAGTATATGTACGTACTTTGCACGGTAGCCCATAATCGTAAAAAATTGTCATTCATTTCGAACAAAAATTTTTACAATAGCCTCTATCGTGTAACAAAATATGTGGAAAAACTAAAAAGCACCATCGTTTAATAATGCTAAATAATTCGCCAGAAGTCGATAACAACACAGTAAAAATTTTCTCTTTTCTTACTCTCCAATCTCCGTTCTTTTCGCCTGTCCATAAAACTATAGCTAAATGGTTGGGGGTAAAAACAGTAAAAAAAAAAAAAAAAAAAAGAAATAAAAAGAAAGAAAGAAATTGAAAAACAAAACGAACCATCCTTTTAGTTTTAATACCGAAATTCATATATGAAAATTGGTTTCAGACAATGATAATACAAACGAATGGCCTATGAACTATCTATTTTTTTATTAGGGGACTTTTACAAGGGAATTCGACTCGGTGGACCGCAGTAGCAACGTTTACGGAAATGAAAGCACCACGAGTTGAATACCTAATATTTGTGCTTTTTTTCCTCCTCTGTTTCCCCACCTTTTTTTTTTTTTTTTTTTTTTCATGCCCAAGGGGTGAGACAAGAAGGGAAAAGAAATACCACCGTATAGTCGAGTGTTTTCAAGTGTTTCCCTGAATTTTCGTTCATTCGTGTCCTTTAACACAGCCCCAGCCCCACCGGCCACCTCACATCCGTTCTCATCTATATCCAGTAGGTTCGGATTTCGATTTTCAATATTCCCACACCGCATTCGCGAGTAACTCAATTTGAAGAGAAGACAGACATATGCGTGCGTGGTGAAAGGGTGGCTAGAAGGGGGTGAACGGACGTTTCTGGCTCTCTATTGTAACCTTTGGCGCATAAAATGTCTCGATTTGTGGATAAGCTTTTTATTGCAGTTCGTTAGTCTCCAATACACAATATTTTTATTCGACGACTAACCCTCCTCCTAACGCCATTCCATTCGCATATTTTTGCTCGCTAAAATGGACGAACATTCGGACAACAACGAAACTTTTTCCACTATGACTATGCGACGTATATTTTGGGAAAACTTATGCGACGACGATCGGTTCTGTTAAACGTGTAGCAGGAAGAAGTTTTTGTGGGTTTTTTGGGGGGGTTTTTTTGTTGTTTTTTTTTTTTTTTTTACTTTTTGAAATACGAAGATGAGGATAATATGGCGGTGCGTGTAGTACAAAGTAAAATCGACGCCGGCTGCTACTAATGTTTTAAACAAGGCTATTTTAAACTCCGCAAACATCACCGACCATTATTTATATTAGCGATGTTATTAAAAGGTTCGCCGCGAAGACGGGTAACCAGAATTTCTGCAGTCAACTTATATTAGTCGACAGAATTATACTTTTTTCAGCGAAGCTTTTTTTTTTCTTTTCGTTTTAATTTACTGATCTTCTCAACCCCCCTGGCAGACCGATTCATCTGAAAAAATGAAACATTTCGGCGGTGCAGCATTATGAAAAGTCTTCGTTTTTAAAGTAGTCTCGTATTCTTGTAACAAACGACTTAATACGTCAGACAAATGTAACAAAAATTACAGCCTTTTGTAGTTATTCCGCACATCAGGACTCTTTTTGTGCAATCCCCACCAAAAAGTGTAGGTATTCGAAAACCAGCCAATTACAACCTACATTGGCAATAAGTTAGCTGGTAGGTATATAGATCATAAAATATAATGACTGAACTAAATTTGGTAGCAATTTATTGAAAATTAGGTAATTTAGAGCCCAAAATCGAAATTAAATAGGAACTTTTGGCCGATGCCGACAAAACTTGATCGCATGTTAGAATAAATCTTAGTAAATACCGCCTTCACATTTCGTAGCTATATTGGTCAAAAATTAGCAAATTTAGAACTATATAAACTTAAAATAGGAACAAAAATGAACGTACTAGAAGTATCGTTCAAACAATCCACAACAAAGTTAAAAGATCTAATCCTCGGCTCACTTCTAATGTTCGTATTCGTACCAAATTTTATGACTAGCGGACAAAAAATGTGATCTATAAAATGCTAAAAAGGAAATGGAATACAAGTACATTTATATAATATATAAATAAGAGTGTGAATGTTTGTCTGTCTATCCATTTATCTGTCTATCTGTATGTCCATCACTTCAGAACCGCTCAATTGATCGGGCCGAAATTTTCAGGACCTATTTGTGTTGTCCATAGAAAAGTTTAAGCCAAGTCCAAGATTCGGATCTCCATTGGGGAAAAATTGTAGATTTCGACACCTCTCATCCGCAAAAAAGTTTTTAAGAACTGTTTTTCATAAAAATTTATTGTATTCAATGACATAAGTATACCCTCAAAATTTCATGGTTCCATATTGCCCCTTCTTGAGATATGAAGCTGCAAAAAGTTACAAAGTTCAAATAATCAATACCTGGGTACCTACCTTCCTATTATACCTACTTATTGTGAGAAAAATGATATATATATTTTATAGATAGCAAAATAGTTATTTAACTTCTTAAAGGGACAAGGGAAAATATAGAGTGTGACAGTGTGACGGAGAGAAGTAGGGAGTGATAGAGAGGGAGCAGGGACAGGAGAAAGATCAGTCAAATGCATCAGCTGCTGTGGCATGTAGTTTCAGTGTGTGCTTTCCATGTGGAAGGTGTTGGATTTAATTCCCAGACATGGTATAATTTTTTTTAAATTTTTTTTAAATTTTTTTGAAATTTTTTTCATAAAGTGAGTGATTAGAGAGGGTAAATTGCTTTTATTATAATTGTTTTCATATAGAAAGTCATTAGGTGTGGTAAATTTTTCTTTACAAATTTTTTTTTTGTATTGTGAGTGGTCAGGTGAGATGAGGTAAAAGAAGAAAAATAAAAAAAGGGTGTTTTGAGACGAGGCCTCAATAAGATAAAAATATGAAAATTATGAAAATACACTCACTAATTTCCTCTACAACCACAAAGAAATTCGCCTGAAAACATTTACCAAAAATATCTCCACCACGTATGCAAGTGTATATTTATAGGCTCGAAAGAGAGAAACAGATGTATTCTAAAAGGGAGTATTCTATATAGTGGTAGGATACCACTATGGTTCGGCACTTAATATATAAGTGTGTATTTAACGTTCGAGGACTATAAAAGTAGTTTGTCGTCACACACCTTCTTGCACCTGATGTCCGACAACAACTGTCAGCGACCACTTCAGCCCAGTCCTCCTGTACCTACATTTCTTCATTACAGGAGTTCTCCAAACGCCCACCAGGCGCGTGGAGGAATCGTAGGCTACGCCCACGATATTCTATACTTATAAAGAAGCTAACTACTTTTGGCAAGTTGAATAATCAATTCTGGAATTGCCTGCATCACTTAGAGCGAGCAGCTAGTACCTACATATAAGAATTATAAATTTTAGTTTTGAATGTCAAAAATTTCTTTGATTCAGAAAAAAACGACTACCCTCCCTCACCCTTCTGTCGTTTCATATGATCTAAATTAACGATACAGATTTTCATCGAAAACTTTCGTAATATAAGTACCTACAACAGAGTCTACATTTACATAGACTTACCATTTGTGACATCTGAGTACCTCTCAACTATAAAACGTTACTTAATGATAAGAAAAAGGACAAAAATATATTTTAATAGAAATTGTTTACATCTAATTAATTGATAGTCAACCATGGGGCCTAGTGAAACGTGTCTAGATATCTTCTATATCGTGTTGTATAATTCAGAGGCGAAATTAAAGGGTAGAATGGAGAGGGCTAAATCCCTCAAAAAACTGGTAGAGCCCTCCTCCCAAAGAACAAAAACAAGAATACTGAAATATGAACTGTTAAGAAAAACAAAAAAAATTATCAACTTTATTTCATTTGAGGAAAAAATGCCCGGAACTCGTGCTCTCCTTCCAGAAATTTTGTCCCAACTTCGTCTCTGGCATTATTTCAACTCATGAAAAATGTTCAAACAAAAAATACTCAACAAAAAGAAAACCCAAACATCTAACGTTGTTTATCAGGCAATGCTAAAGATTTACAATTGTGATAAGGTCTAAAAATTGTTTCGATCCTCTCAACCTAGTTACCCGAATATTTTTTCAATCTCTTTTGTTCAATCTGTCATAAAGTTGGTCATTAAATTAACTTAATTTTTGCACAATCTCATTACCATTTGCCTGCCATCAAAAAAGGGGATTAACCTTCGAATAATTTCCTATGTTGAATCACCTTTTTGCTATTATCAGGTGGTGTATTTGGAAAAGAGCTCCTTTATGTATAAGATGTTGTCGTCCATAGGAAAGTAAATAAAAAAAAAAAAAAAAGTCGTTATTTGTAATTTTGTACAATGCTGAGAGAGTAAAGAAAGGGGAAAGAAAATATTATGATATAAAGGAAAAAGAAAGCAACAAGAAAAGAACCGTTTTACGCGATATTTAAACAAAAAAATTAATAATATTTTTTAACGTAGCTGCTGGTTAATTTTAGTTTTTTTTTGTTTTTTTTTTGTTTTTTTTTTGTTTTTTAACTTCTGCTTCCACTTCTCTAGTTATTTTCTTTCTTTCTTTTTTTTTTTTTTTTTTGTAAGGTGAAATTACGTCTTGCGGGTGAATACGACCATTATGGCTGCGAGAAAAGAGGTTCTTACAAGTGCTTAAAAAATAAAATTTTCAAAACCTTCACATCGAGGGACGAGCTTGTTTTTTGTGGATCTTAATTGGAATTCATTTAAATGAGAAATGATATAATGTCGTTTTCGGTACTCTAGTTCTGTGGGTATTCATTAACTTTTTTTTCTCTTTTTCTTTTTCTACTCCCTCTCTGCCACTCTCTCTCACTCGCCCCCTCTGTTTTCTTTTCTACTTTCCAAAAAAACGACGAATGGAATCGTCGTGATAAGCGAAAATTTAAAATCCATTTTTCGAGAAAAGTTGTTCGTTATTTTCATTTTTATTTTATTTTATGTTTTTTAAATTTTTTTATAACATGAAAAATATGTCGACGAGAAAACGTGCCTAACAGGCTGTTTATGTTTTCTTCATCGTATCAATGCCGGTAGAACATACTAATTTTAATTACAATAAAATTTTAATATGCAATAATTACACGAAACCCAGTAAATTGTTTTCAACGACAGACTTATTTGGCTTGTATAATTAGTAATATGTATAGAGGAGATGAGTGTATGCTTTATTCATACCCATCGTCATAAATGTTGCAAGTAGGTATATATGTATATTTTGATATCTTTACTGTTATGTTTCGGTTGATTTAGGTATTGAAAATTAGCGATCTTGCGGTTAATATAGGCTTCGTTTTCGGCATTTTCTTGAATTCTGAAATGTATTTCCCACTAGCGAAGCTAAAAATTTACATGAAAACAGATACATCCTTCCTTTATCAAACCTATTTAGAAACACAGTATTTGGAATATGTCTGTGTGTTACAGAACTATCCAAAGAGAAGCTCATGCTTCACGCGTAATTACGGCCACCCTTCTTTTAATCATTAAAAATGCATAAAAAAAATGATAATTACTGTCAGAAAATTTAATTTAACGAAAATAACAGAAAATAAATGTTTGCCTTATTTAAAAAAAATATTTTGTTGACTCAACAAAAGTAAAAAGGCCCGTGTAATGATATATTTCTACTCACTAACATTCATATTCATACATCATTACACCAATATACTGTAATCTACTCTGTAGAATATATGATGATTAAAATAGTAAACAGAATATAGACGTCACTCTGGAATGTTATTGCATCAGCTGATATAGCTTTCTCACTTGCGCATTCATATCTGTACTTGTCATATACTTGAACATGTAACTTTTAATATGCCACCAATTTGCTGATACATTATTTCATCTGATAAAATGTATCTAGTACCTTCTAGAATCTTCTCGAATCTTTTAGAAGAACTATTTAGACCAAGCTGCATAATTAGTGGGAAGATAATCAATCATATCATTGATCAATTATGACATCATCCTACTCTGACCATCTCACACCACCACTTTGTCACCTATTGTGTTCTTCCACTCGCGATTTCGTTGCTGATTTAATTATTGTAAAAAAAATGTTAAATCACTTCATGAAGAATCTTTAAATGGTCATCTTCTTCAATAACCATCTCTGGTAACTACTTTATCCACACAGTCTCTTGCAACCAATAACTGTTAAGGGGCTTAATAGGCGAGTCTGCAACTGTTCGTGTAATTGTTACTTTGTTACATAAAAATTGTTATTGAATTCATTAAATGTTGATTGGAACTTAGTCTAATTGTTTTGAGTTTATCAGAACTTTGGTCATATCCTCAAATAGGAAAAATGTGATTTAGTAGGGCTCATAATTCAAGTTGAGATTTCATGGTTAAGAACCATCCGATAGTGGACAGGACTTGGAACATTGGGCAATTTTATATTTGTCCTTAGCATGGAATTTCGTGGTACCTCTTACCTACCATCTTGGGTACCAGTGTTTTAGTCTTTTAGGATGATTTCTCTCCTTTTGTTCAGCCAACAAAGTTCTCTTACTCTTGAGAAAATTCTTTTCACCCACAATTATTGTCGCCATAGTTTCATCAGTTTAATTGTTTGAGAATCATAATACAAAATTTTTTTCTAATAATACGTCTGAATATTTGTATTTTGTTTTTTCAAAATTTACATGTCTTAGAAACTTGTAGAGACAACATAACTGATATTTTCATGAATGAGTGCAACATATGGAGTATAATAACCGCGTGTATTTGCTAGTCTTAAGTTAATGTAAAATTTGTATATTAGGTACCATAAATGTCGACATATTATTCGTAGGTACGCGTAGAAAAATATAATTTGTCACAAAAAGGTCAGCTTTAAGTATCAGTGGCAAAACAACAACAAATTTTAACAATTCGAAAAATTTCTTTCGCTATTGTTATTATAGTCACTCATAACTCTGCAATTCGGGTAAATCTAAATGAAAACAGGAAGTAGCACTGTATTTGTAGTAAACTCACCTGTAATTGTGGCATCATTAGGTCAAAAAAGACAAAATTGGAGTAAACACCCCGTTGTCTGTTTCAACACAGTAATGAGAAAAAGCTACCTAGAACATTTTATAGTCCCTAAAAGTTATCCTTGCACATAGTGATGGAGTGTATACATATTTTGTTTTCGCTAACTTCGCATAAATCGCACAATATGGCATCATTGTACAGTTATTCTGGCTGACATGCATAATATAACACTCCTGGAAAACGAAAAAAAAAAACAAAAAAAAACTGCTTCTCTTCGACGACAAAGCGGGTTGTAAAACTCATACACAAATACATTTTGGTGGGGTTGGCAGATTACGCGGAAATATTATAAGGACTTCTCGGATTACGTAATGGTTTAATTTTGAACTCCTTTAATTGAAATTTCCACAGGAAACCCTTCCCACAAAACGCCCAGCACTCATTATTTGGGATGCAAAACGTATAACAGAGACGATAGGCTTATAGTATTTTGGTTACCTACGCACACAGTTCGAATTTAATCGGTTGTTTCTGGTCTTTCACCGACGAAAAACAGACAGACGACGCTTTCTCTCTCAAATTAATTGATGTAGTTTGAAGACGACTTTTGAGAAGATGCTTACCTTTGGTTTTTTACCATTTATTCGCCATTATTAAAACAGACTTTCTCGCAAAGAATGGTTATTTAATTTTGATTTTTCCATTTTTATAGATAACTCGAGCCCCAAAAATCTTCGACCCTTAGTGTAGTAATGCTCGTGTAGAAAGTTGGAAAACGTGAACATTTAGATGGCCTTCTTGGAACCACCTCTTCCTTGCCCGTTCACTTCATCATTTCAACCCTTCAATACCCTTCCCGGTACCCGAAGGTGTGCGTTTAATTGTTAAACTTCACCAAAAGTTTTTAACGAAAATTACGTGGTTAAGATTTCGGTGTTTCTTTTTTTTTCTCATAGTTAATTTATAAACAAATTTTGACTTTTTTATTCTTTTTTAAATGCGGTGAGTCACGAAAAAAAGAACAGGTAGGTAGGTGCCTATACAGGGTGTCCCAAAATCGTCTCCCAAGTTAAATGGATCTTATTGAACTCATCAAGAGAAGAAAAAGCTCCTATTAACACGGGCTTTCAAATGGGTTGTTTAGAAGATACAAGGCTCTTAAATTTAAAAAATGTTCGTAGTTAAATCAGATGAGGATGTTCAAAAAATTCCTAAAATTTGATTTTCGATGAGTATATCGTATTGTACTCATCGAGTACATAAAAAAACGTTCTTTTGACCGTCCTTATTTTCAATACTTACAAAGTTAAATTTATTTGACATCGGAAGAAATTCGTTGAAATTATAGCACGTCTAATGTTAGTTTTTTTCAAATTCTGAAAAAAAAAAATTCCTCTCCTTGGATTTGAACCCGCAACTTTTATACGATGTGTACTGCCATCTTTTGTAAATTTTGCCTTCAAATGAATAAATATGCAACTTATTTAACGCACACATATAAAAGCTCGTATCTCTGAAACAACAACGCTAAAGAAAAGATTTTATAGGAGCTTTTTTGCTTCTCTCGATGAGATCTACAAGACCCATTTGGCTTGGAAGACGATTTTTGGACACCTTGTATGCATATTTACAGAAAAAAAAACAGGAATTATTTACTTACGTACCTTGAAAGCACCTAAGTTACGAATGTAACAAGAAAGTTTGACGCTTCTTCCAACTGAGACGGTTGCATTTTCTATTTGTTCAACAAACTCTGGTTCTTCGCCAAGGGCTGAAAATGAACAAAAAAATTATTGAAATAATGAAAATAGAGGAAAAATGGAAGTCGTAACAAAAAAAAGAAAAAGTCATGTAAACGATACAAAAAAACACAAAAAAGTTTTCAATTTCATACTCTATAGTAATAATATTGTTGGTGAATAAGCTATCCATAGGAAACACTCCAAAATAGAATCGATTTTTCTAATACTTAATTCAAGATTTTCAAAAGAGCTGAATTGAGAATACAAAAAAGAAAAAAAAAATACATCAATGCAGACGATGTAGTCTACCAATAACACATAAATGAAACACATTTATATTGTATGTGGCACACAGTATTCTGGAAAAAATTGCGTTTAAAAGTCAACGGATGTAATGCAATCATTTTATTTTATTTTCTCTACTCTTTTTTTTTCCAACCCCTCCCCTCGGCACCCCAAACATTCCATCCAGCAACTTAATATAACTAGTTATTTTAGAACTTTCGAGCTTTGCATTTTTTTTTTTTACCATTCATTTCCTTTTATCAGAGACTATATTGATAGTTGAAGAAAAAGGAAAATAAAAAAAGTTATATATCAGAAAAAAAAAAAAAAAAAGACAGGACAGTGGTTACTAACGTTTTGAGTTTTATACTGAACTCATTGTTCGGTCGACGAGGTATAGTTTGAAAATAGTTCATGCATAACCGATGGCCGAAATTAGTTTCGAAGAGTGAATTTTTGGAGTGTTTTGCTTTTTGGTGGATTGTAACTTTGTCAAAAGAACTTATGCTCGAAGTTTTATGATTTGGAAGAGGCAGCTTGTGTGGTGTAGTGCTTCGAGGGGGTGGAAGCAGCGGCAGCAACAGCATCAGCAATAACAACCCCAACGATGATGTTATAAAGGAAGAAACGATCGTACACAAGTTGGAAAAAGTTTAAAAACTCCAGTTAGAAGAAATAATACGGATTGAAGATTTCCGAGATAAGTCACCCTTCGCCGGTTATTGTTATGCGCATTAGCACTTTGCCCTTCGCACGTGGATATTTTGGATGAAGAAAATATACAAAATTTTTAACAACCTACCGTAGATATATTGATTTTGATATAATAATTATCAGTAATTGTGCAGTGAAGAAATTAAATTAAAATATTAAATCAGGTATGTAGCACTAAACTTAGATATTTCAGGTTACAATGTTGATCTAATGGCTGTATTGTGAACTCAAAAAATGCGATGGATACCTCGTATTAGGGATATATTGGGTAGTACCTTTTTTGTCCCAAATAAGCGGTGTCCCAATGAAACGGTGTTAAAAGTTCAAATGAAATTTAAAAAAATTAAATTAATGGTTAAATTCAGTATTGGACTTTAGGAACAGTTACATCAAAAACACAGTTAAATTAATGAATAAGTAATTATACATACCAACATATATTTATGACAAAAAAAAAAGAGCATAACTAGGGGTTTTGGTAAGAAAAAGATGATATAAGACACTTTTTCATAACCTAAATTGAAACCAATAGGCTCAAGACAACATGAAATTATAAAAGACAAGAAGAATAATTACAAAGACTAACATATACTATCACCAATGAACTAAGATTATCATCACTTCCAATAATTGTTTAAAGGCAATTTTTCCCTGTTTATGGACTTCTTTTGTCTCAATAAACCAATGCCTTGTCCCCGAAGAGTGGTCTGATTTCCTATAGTTTTACATCATTTGTTTTGGGATTTTCCATAATTGTTCTAATTAAGTGGCTGTCCCAATTAAGCAGTTGTCCTCTTTATCCGGTATCACTAATAAGAGTTGCGATGAACTGTAATGAATTTTTTTATTTATTTTTCATATTATTGTAATATGACCGTGGTATTTCTTTCTTATCAATCACATGTCCTACCATTCACTGTTACATTCTCATGTTATTTACACATGCATTCATAGTAGTAAGTATATTATTATTTATTTCAATCCAATACCCTTTCATTGATCTCTTACACCTTAGCTGTCAGACGAACAACTTTATCTGTATTTTCTTTTTATATCTTGTAGGTAGATGCTACCTACACGAGATTCATGGAACCCAAAGAATAAGCAGTTTACATGCGGGTGACGAAATTATTTCTTAGTACTAGTAGCCAGCTGGTTTAAATGCCATGTCGTACACTAAGCGTACCTACTAACTAGGGCAATTGTCCAAAGGCACTATGGTACCTTATACGGACTGCAACACGTATTATATCAGCAAGTACATACTAATTACATACTCGCCTTTCTTGTTTACTATTTGCCGGTAAACATAGAAACGTATCGTCTGTATGAGTGCATACAGACAATATATTTTGTTTAAAGTGCAATGCACTAATAATTTGGGTTGTGGAATTTTGGTCTGCGACTCATCTGTCAATGCAGGGCTGAGCCCTGTATGGAGGAGGTGAGGAAAATGTCTTCACACATCTCTCTTCCATTTTGAACAGAAACTACTCTAACCTCTAATCATTAAAAATGTTTTATTTCCAAGTTCACCATTAACTGCATCTCTTAAGTTTATTCTTTTGCCCCCTCTGAGAAAATTTGAAAAAAATAAGTTTTTATCTCCCTTTTTTTTCTCCAGAGCAATCAAATCCGCATACAGTATGCTCCATGGAAAAATTAAAATAACTGGACAAATGTTATGTACCTAGACATCAAACAATGATTTATTTTCCAAAAAAAAAACAAAAAAAAAAAAAACCACCCAACTGATACAGAGGGAAGCTATTCCACTATATTTGAATTGTTTTCGCTCTTCAATCAGTGTTTTCATCTTGCAAGAGTGGAATTACATTTCCTAGCATTGGTTCAGTCAGTGTCAACACTGCGTGTTAAATAAAACTAAAGTAATGTTGTTGAATGATTACTGATTAGTTCTTCTAAAGCCAACTTTACTTAAATCAATGAAGTAGAATGAAAATCAGTTACTCACCACCGTTGGCATCTTCACTATTTTAGTTCTATTTCAATCATAACTGATGAAAATGTTGGCAAAATTTATGACAAATTACATTTTAGGGAAAAAGAAATTTAAAAATTAACCCTAAAACTCCCATTTTTTGAAAATTTGTTCCTCATATTGGTATCAATTTTTGGGATGTTTCAATTTTCACTTTAGAATTTAATAGTTAAGTTGGCTTTGGTTTTTTCAATAAGTTATCACCCATAGGCAGTAATTTCTTTTTGCAACTGGTTCATTTTTGATTCGCTATTTTGTTTGTCAAGCTAAGTTGTTATTAAATATAATATTATTAGAGTTAAATTAGAGTGGATCGAGTGGAAAAAATTTTTTTGCCCTCTCCAGGAATTTGACCAAACAAGGTTGAAAAAATATTTTCCCTGGCTCCCCAAGAAACTTGATGAAAATCCACTTATGCTCATTGTACACCCATACTTGAATATTAAATGTATGACCACTGTACCAAAGGTAACTTGAAGTTTTATTACATGAAAAACTGTTACACAACAGGGTTGTTGTCAGGATGGAAGACCCATTTTTCACAATCTCTCAAATTCCAACAAGTAATTAAAGTATCTTAATAATGATTCTTAAGCATTATTAATTGTTTATTTATGTGCTCTAAATCTCTAATATTATTAATGAGAAGTTTGACTTGAAAATCAGGGTTGATTCTCAGTCAATTATGAGTAGAATATAGATTCTCTGGCATTTGTCTAGTCATTTCCTTAATGGCAAGGGTTTGGAAATCAAATTGAAATTTGTTTCATAGATTGGGGGCTGGAGAAAAATTCTATTCAGCAGAAAAATACCAAAAATAGAATAAATTCAATAAATTACGTAATTGCCTAAAAATTGCTGAAAACGCCTATTTTCCAGGAAAAACTGTAGAGAATTGGAGAAAAAATTGAAATTTGAAGTTTTTAGGTGCTTTTTTCATTGTCTGTAAGAGAGAAAAACTCAAATTTCTGGTGTAAAAACTTTTACCAGTCAAATGCTTGCTCTACCCCCTAGTAGCCAGTAAAAAGTTTTCCTTTTCATAGATTCATCAAAAATTTTACGTAATAGCCAATTCTACATTAACCAAAAGGGAAGTTGACTCATTGAAAAAAAATTTAGACAAATACTTAGCACATGGTTCACTTTAGTGACAAATTAGTCCTAGGATTTAAGTAAATCATTCGCTACTGCTTTCTCCGAACACCACCAGTGCTCCAAATTGTCATCTTATGTGCGTTAGCAAAAATATTCCGGTATAAAGCTGCAGAATTATTCACGTGGAATTCCTGAATTTTTATTGCATATCTACAAAGGAACAGCAGAAGCTCATTTAAAATTATTCATGCTAACAACTTTGACATAGAACTACAATCAGCCCATAACGTACATGGAGTTAAGTTTCAGCTGACCTATTGACACATACAGAGCAACGTATAAGGAATGATTCAAAATTAGTAGGTACCTATGCATTTTTAGTTTACCTACTTTCATAGACACGATGTCAGTGTATGATTTTATCTATCATATCTTCATCTCAAATTTGTCAATTTCCAGCCATATATACATGGAACTAAGGGTGGGAGGAAGAAGAGCTAACTAGGTCCAGTTATTCAGTCTCGCAGAAATTTCCTAAAAAGTGAAAGTAATGCATTATGCTGCTGAGTAAATATTTTAAAATTAGTAATATGTTTTGTGGCTGGGGGTCAGGTAAAAATTTGCATCCCATTTTACTCAAACTTTGTGGAAAATTTGTGTGGGTCAAGTTTTAGTGTAACATGATGACGTAATCGCTCTCTTTTACTTGCTAAATTTTATTCCTGTAGTTTATATTTTTAGAAATCTATTTGTTTATATATATATATATATATTTATTTATTTACAAGCCCTGAAGCGGCACTCTGTGGCGCTTTAGCTTGTGCCAGAACTGGATTTTTTCTGACATACCTCTAGGTAACACTATAGAATTTGTTGTTTGCAGGATGCAATGAACTTTTTATTTTGTGTCTCTGTGTGGCTGTGTGGGTAATGGCACCTGCGCATCGAATATGAGGGAATAATTGGCGAAATAATATCGGGAAATAATTTTGTGTATTATAGTTATCTATTTATTTATTTATTCATTATTTTATTGCCCATTTTCATCATATACTTAAATATTGATATGGCTGTGTTAAAATGAATGATAATATTAAGAACTTGTAAATTTTATTTCCCCTCTTTTTCGCATTTTTTTGAACTTGTTTGACGGACGCTGTGGTGATGGTCAGAAGTGGGTGAGGGGCTTGATGGGCACTCTTTCGAGGGTGAGTCACAGTTGACGCCCAGAAAGATGAAGACGCCGTTGTAAGACTAGTAATTTTAGGGGCAGGGTGAAAGGTTTGAGGGACGCCAAACATATCCACTTCCATGCCTTTTCTGGAGGCTACTTCTCAGTACGTCAAATTATGTTCGACAAAGGAGAAATACATTAATTAGAAGGACGAAAAAAAGCGTTACAAATTTTAAAATTCTTTCTTCGACTACAAAATCGTCAGCATGAACGTTAAATCAGAATATGCAGATTACCGCAGGTACTCTTCGTCCTTAACAAGTCCGATTTCCATTATTTTTTTTTTTTCGTTATTGTCGTTTTTTTCTCTTATTTTTTTGGACTCTTCTTCAACCCCAGCCAGTTCATTTATACCGACGTAAGTCCGTTAATAAAATTAACGTTTCAAACATACGAACTGGCCTACCGGTTACTACCGTCTATTGTTGGTTACTTAAAAAATTACGAGTAGCAAAATACGAGACGTTGGTAAACGTAGCTCGTGTGAAAAAGTGTACTGGATGTTGCATGAATATAAAATACACATATTCAGTGGTAATTGAACGTTCCTGTGTATATAAAACTTGGCACACAAAAACAGCCAGAAAAAAGAGAGAAGAAAAACGAGAGAAAACTAACAAGATAAACGCAAAAATACTACATCCACTGTCAACAACAAAAAAAAACAACAACAACAGTATCCCACAGTTTTATACTCACCATGCAGTACTTCTTTCAATCTCCCTCTCTCATTTAACCATTCTTTAAAAGGATCTAAACAGAATAACATACACGCGACCATAAATAAAGAAAAAAAAAAAAAAGTTCCTAGAAGTTACTTTTCTCTTCTTTTTTTGCACTCTCAGTTCGAATGCGTTTTCCAGTACGTAACTAGTTTGCTGATTCAATAAACCAGATATAATTTAACAAGCAGTTCTATACCACCAACTTTTAACGACTATAGAATTAACAAGTTTTTTTCTATGACGATTTTTTCTTTCTCCACCTGGAAAAAGTTGTCAACAATTTTGTATACTTGTAATATTGTTACTCGTCGATTTGGTCGAGGATCCTAAGAAAATTTCAACAACCACACTCGAGTATCATACCTAGGTACCTGACGAGTGTGCATGGAAATCTGAAGAGGATACGATTTTTGATTTCCAAGTTGGGTATTTATTTTATCTTAGCAACTTCTTTTCATTTGGAGAGGGGAATAGACAGAGGATATTCCTAAAATCGCATTTTTTATGGCTACTATCCACTCATTCTCAACCAAATATTCAAATAATACAGCAAATAGTATAGAAATTTTTCGATAGAACAATTAACTTTTTTTTATGTAAAAACATCTAGTCGGTGGATCTACAGTAGTGGCTAAATGAGAATTACAATTGTCAGATTTGCATAAGCGTAACTCTTAACAATTGTAACTCTCATTTGTGTGTGTTACATTGCATGTAGGCGTGCGTTGTGAGCGTATAACCACACTATTTGTTTTTATGTTTATATATCAATCCTTTATGAATATAGCCCCAGCGAAACTCGTACCTTTTGTTTTGTTTTTGCTTTTATTTTTTTTATTTAAGAGAGTTAAAACTTGGAGGAGATGTGCAATGAACTTCACAAAGATAGACTGTATGTGTCACTCAAAATTAAAAAAACTATTTTATGTGTGGAAACAAACTTTTTTGAAAAACAGCAATTTGCTAAATTTTTATGGTTAAAAGGGTTTTTGGAACAAATTTTATGAAATGACCAATTTATAGATGTGGGGAAGTTTTTTCATTCAACTAGTGGATGGTCAGAATGATGGAGCAAAAATAAAAAATCTTGTATACCAAACGGAGTCTATGTTTAAGATTTGACTATGAAGGAACAAGTCCAAGACTGAAATCAATACTTTCTGTGCAAGACTAAAATCCAAGCCATGACTTGACTAATAGCAAGACCATAATCACAAAAATAAAAAAGTATTGATATAAGATGTGAGGACTATATATCTCATACGCACGTCATTCTTTATCAGGTGTATTATTTGTTCGTATGCTCTTACTTGCACACACAGGCAAATAAGATGCAATATTTGGCCGATGACAAAATGATCAATAAAGATTTTGGTAATGTCTCGGACTGGTACACGAACGCATTATGTCATTCCTTATCAGTAACCATAGCAATAAATAAGAAATGATGTAATTTCTACAACACATATACATATGTATATGTACATATGTGTGTTTGTATGCGTGTGCGTGTGTCAATTTCCTTATATAAACTCACAAAACTGGCTCTAAAATTTCCAGTGTTTTCCCAGGTTTTGGCTTACCCATATGTTTAGTATGAAGTGGTTGAACATGCAAAATCTGTAGATTACCTTCTGGTGAGAATATCTTTTCACAACAAGGTATTTCACATAAGACTAAGACTAAAAAGAATAATGTGGTTATGAGGACTTTCATCCTTCTCACTCCTTATGGGCTTGGCTCATTATATTGACAGACAGGTCATAAAAAAAAGTGCTCCACACATTAAATAAAGGGTACATCGTTTGTACTCACACAGACGATGCATCGCCTACTTTATATGTATAGCCAATTTAGGGAAGGAGAGTACCTATGTACTTAGGTACTTGATGATACAGTCCATGTTGGGACTGACATATAGTCACCACCAACCCACCTACATTTGCCAGAGCTTCATGTTACTGGTGATGTAGGCTTTTACGCTGGTTAACTCCCCACTCTTAGAAAGGATTATGTTACCAAACTTGCGGATAAAAATAATATTTGTAGGTAATAAACACCTACAATGGTCTTTATCTTTTGCTTGTGTGCCTGTCACCAATATTAGAGCCGAAGAAAATTAGAATTATAGAAAACCAACGAATTCCTATTGCTATTGAAATTTGTCTCTTATTAACTGGCTAAAATGCAAGTAAATAGCTTTATCTGTGCAATATTATTGTTTTTTTGGTGTTAAAAAAGGCTTTGCAGTTTAATATTTTCCTCTGCGCCACCGTTTCCAGCGCTAGTCGAGGGATTCGTTAGCATCAAGATGGTTCCATGCAGACCTTTTTTTTTTCCTCCATTTTTCTTCTTCTTTTCCATTATTTTCCACCAAAATATTAAAACTGAAAGTACGTACGCAGCAAAGGTGTCCAAATTTTGACATACTATCGTTTAAATGGTAGTTAAAAGGGCTCGTGACCGAGCAAAGTCCCTGTCCGATAATAGTTACGATAAGAGTCGACGAAATAAATTGCATTTCGTGCTTTCGCATAATACAAACCTTATATATAATATATTATTTAAAGCTTCTCTTTTTTTTTGGCCTCTTTTTGTCTTTTCTTTACCTCTTTGCACATCAGCAAAAGTTTGGCGACTTCGGCCAACAAATAACCAACGTACACTTTACTTCGTCTTTCTACACAATGCGATATTTTACTTTGCTGAAGACGATAGAGTGCGGTACAGTGGAGAAAAAAAGGATAAGGAGTACGCCGATTTATCCTTAATCCGGATCAGAATCAGGAAATTAAAATTTCTCGCCTCTTGCGCAAAAAATAATGCATAAGTTTTTTTGTTTTTTTTTTTTCAAAATTAATTTTCTTAAATCTCAATTTTCTACAATTTATTTTATATTTCTTTTTATTTTGCTTTTGACGCTCGTTTCATTCAGATTTTTTGGGTATTAAAATTATTTATATTTAAATACTTCGTTTTTCATCTTCTGTACTCATTAATTAAAAGTGACCAGCCTTTCTGCTCTGTTAATGAATGTAGAAGTACACCTAGATTAGGGGTAGCAGTAGTGTGGCGATAGGTTTGAAAACTGAGACTCTTCTGCGCAGACATTGCACAAAGACTGTCATATTATGCTCCACTTCTGTTCGTATAACTGACAGAGACTGTTCTTGGAAGAAATGTGGTGTTAAGATATAAGTGAGTATTAGAGAACTTATATTGAAGCATCTGCTATTGTCAGTGATGGGGTGGTCACATTATAACATTTGCTCTACTTTTAGCTGAGGGCGACACAGTCTCTATTTCCAGCAAAGCCCTGCTGAATCTAAGTGATTTAAAGCCCCAATATCGCATGCAGTACATCAAGGCGTGACTATTCAGGAAAATTAAGTCGACGATGCGAGGAAAATGTGATTTTCCGCACTCTTATAGAAGTTTGTGTTGCTTAGCACGTCGTACTAAATATATTATGGTGGAGAAAGTAAACAATGACATTTTTCCTTAATACCATAAATCAACCACAGTTGGCAACCACAATGCTATAAGCATCATGGAGTGGAATGTTTGCATTGAAGTGAATGCTGCGTGCGTGTTTTCAACGTGTTTTGTCAATTAAAATAGGTTTAGGGTTCTTTTAGATACTAGACAACATTTATTCGTACAAAATGTTTTCTCTTGCAGTTCTTTTAGAATGTTGGCATACAGCTTATAAGGGCAACCTGTTGGTGTACTGATTGGCTGCTGGAATTCATCATAGTGACTAGCCTCACCTTGAATTCTCTGGTTTTCACAAATCACTAATTGTCACCTACGTCATGCAAACAGTCGTGTAAAGTGGTTTCTAAATTTACTCTCACGTAAGGGATGATATTTATAAAATTTGACCTCAAGTATTTTCCTAATTACCGCGTTATTATAAAATAAAAAAAGTGTTCATGAAAAAGTGCTTCACAAGTATATGGAATAATGAAACAGAATAACATGTAGGAATGTCGATATGACCGATATTTATCGATAACTTGTCTTATCGATAGTTATCGATGAGTTTTTTTGCCATCCATACTTATCGAACATAATATTATTAATATAAAATATCACGATACAAAAACAAAAAAATAAGAAAATAGTTTTGTTTGTTTGTTTAGACCTTTTATGTATACTGTATACACTTTTTAAACAGAGTGTGAGACGGTATAGCTCACCCGTCATCAACGTAATGTTTTACACTCGTGTAAAAGTGTGCAAAAGCGTATCAGTATTAAATAAAGTTATTCAGAATATTGATCAAAATAATGAATAATTTTACAATTTTCACTGTTTTTTACAAAAATTGAATTTTATTTTATTCAGTTGTATTGGGAATGTTGACTAGCTGTTCAAGTATTTACTTCAAATTTTCGATCTTCAAACTGAGCTAGTAAATACATATTTTTTAAAATTATCGATAGTTATCGATAACTTTTTGTTGTGTGAACATCTTGAGCTTGGTCTAGTAACGATTATAACTGGTACCTACATCTTATAATATTGTAACTGTTAGCATGTAGGTGCGTGGTTGTATGCATGCGTATGCGTGCATGTGCACTATTATATTTACACATCAATCCTTCTTGTGTCCCCATTAAAACTCGCACCTTTTTTAAAAAAAAAATATCCATAGTTGTCGATAAGAAAAAATTGATGCATATTGACATACCCAATAGCGTGAGTTTTGTAGAATTAAATTGGAATAATTTTTATTTCAGTCATGGTTCATCACCAGATACTCCCATTAGAGTAGGCCCAAAGCCAATGGAGGGGCAGGGGGCAATGCCCCCAAGGCGGTGATCCTTGCCTCATGACAAAATTTTCAATTTTTTTTTCTGAATTTTGAAAAAAGGAAAGAAGCTCATTAATAATTTTATTTAATTTTCAAATAAAATTTTCAAAAAAAAAATCTTTTTTGTCAAATTTCCAATTTTTTAAAAAAATTTTGCTCTCCCTGGTCTTTATTTTGCCCCCTTCGGATTTTACTCTGTCTACGGGCCTGAATTAGAGTGCTTGAGAAGCTGGTAACCTGTAAGTAAAACATACGAGACCAAACAATATTTTTGACCAAACACATATACATAATACACCATTGTGTAGGTTATTATTCTGCTCATTACTGATTAAATTCACATAACACCTTATAATATAGGTAGTTATGTTGATTAAATATTAAGGAATACCTATTTCAAAGAGCGAAGCAACTCAAAGAGAAAATTATGTAAACTTCTAAAACGTTATTTCTTCACTATTTCACCTTTGGCCACCAACTTCATTTGGTAGAGAGTCTGTTTATTTTTAAGACAAAATCGTTGACTAGAATGAAACCAGCCTAAGTCCAAAAATGCTGTTTCTCAGGGGAGTGAAAGTAAAGTTCAGGATGTTGATATTTTTCAGTTATTTCAATGGGATGTGGAACCAATTATAGTATATTAATAAGAGGAACCAAGTAAAGATATTCTTCATAAAAAAAAAAATTTATTATTTTCTTCCAAATTAAAGGACTTACGATGTACATTGAACAAAATTATCTTCCAGGGGTATCTCATGTCCCACATAAGCTGCTTTTACACTGAGCACTAAATAAAAATGTGAGTGCAAAAGTAGTTTATCTTGGATTTGAGATAATTTTACACTAATAAATTAATTAAAAAGTGGAGTTAAGTTAGTTCTGCACAAATAAATTCTTTCACACCCTGACCTAAGATAGTATGCATTTAGTGTTTGTTTCAATTTCTAAGCGATAGGGGGTTGAGATACGTAGCTTTACTAAATGATAGAGGGCAACACAAGGAAATTTTTGATATGCATAACACAAAAATGGCATTTATGGACTTTGGCTAGTTTCGTTGAAACGTGACGAACTTATCGTTGGTATTCCTTTGAGGGCGTACTATAGACTCGACGAAGAGTGTAATTATCGATGTGTTATTTTGGAAAACTACGAACCTACAAAGTCTGGTTTGTAAATATCGCACATTATTAGTCTGCACTTCTGACTCGTCCATAGAATTTTTCGTTCCCTGTTGAACAAATTCGACACCAATTTTGGGCGGAGACGAACATTTTTCCATACACTGGATTTGCCCCATTTCAAACAGAAAACATTATTTGTATACGTTCGAGGACGCTCGACCGTAACAAGTGGTAAAGTTGAAAAACAATGATCAAGTCGATTATGTGACTGTATTATTCGACTGACACTTTCACTTTTTCCTTCCGTTATCGATTGAATGGCAAATATTTGACTGTTCAGCCTTGCGAAACTTCTGTTTTGCCTCCATCATATCCGCTGTTGATTATGAGTAGGATCCGGTAAATAGAGAGGGGTAAAACACGATAAATCCAAAGTGAAAAAGGAAATAATATGTTTCGTAATCGAAATTTTATCAAATTGACCTTTATTTTTTCCTATTTTTTTGTCAATGAAAATATTTTATTCCAATGAATACTACAGCCTACGTAATATTTTGTGATGGTTATAATTATTTTTGTTAAAACTGACGACTCAGTGATTTAATCTAATAAAACACGATAAGGGCATCGAGTACGCGAGGCGTACTGATAGGGACTTGGCTCCACACCAGACCGTATCAGATTCAAACCACGCAGACCAAAAAGATATTGTCTTCAGACGAATGGTCTGGCTATAGCCACATCCGCTGATTGACCAATCCGGTGGTCAACTTCAGGTTGATTAGACTATAGTCCCACTTGAGGACTGACCAACACATAATCCTGAAAATGTGGTTTGTTGTGAACGAGCGTCGAGTAGATAGATGGTCTGACTACAGGAAGAGAAAAACCGGTTTCCCAGACCATTGGCATCCGCTGTGTTCCAAGTACATTGTCTCACCCAATGGTACCCCTCCTTCTGCATTACTCTAACCTTAGACAGCAGTGGTTTTCAGCTCTGATAAATTGGGCCACTGTCCTGGGTTTCGTACTTTGGTTAAGCCTCACACTTCATGAACGAATATGCCTACAAACGATTTGTTTTTAATATACTGTACATGAAAATTTTTAATCCTTGTGAACAATAAGTTCCCACCCCTTCCTTATTAGTATCACCTTCACCGCAAGTAAAAAAATTACTCTAATTCCTCCATTTTCACTTAGAAAAGCCGCGCGAATAATACTTATGGCGATATCACGATGGAGCATAAAAATTAATATCTCTGGCCAAATTGGGTCACAAAGGAGACGCGTGCCAGTATAATTCTAGAGGAAAGAAAGTGTGATCATTTTTGTAGGAAGTGTGGTATGATTATTTGTATTCTAAGAGTGGGGGATCAATCACAGACCATTAAGTACAATAGAGGAATCAAGAGAAGAGGAGGTGTGCTATAAATGCTTACATTTGTAGGAGTGGGGATGGTAGATGGTCTCATTATTGAAGTCATGTGCGCCCACTATTATATTTTATGCTCTATGGATATCATCTCAGGGCTTCCAAACCATAAAAACAGCGCTATTGGTTTTATTAGATGTAAGCATAATTATATTCTATATAATATCAGATTATATAATTATTTTTTTTTTAGATCAATAAAGAAGAACTTTTAAATTGTTGAAGTAAAACTTCAGTAGGCTAACTGAACATAGAACTGAATTGCTAAGAAATAGGCAAATGCGACAAAAATCTGGGTTGGCCCATACTTTCTCATCTTCTTCTGCTTTCATATGTGGAACCAATGAGAAAGTGGAAGGAGGGGAAGCAGGAAGATCGAGAAAAAAGGTAGTGAGAGAGAAACAGACAGACAAACAGACAGAGACAGAAACAGAGATAGAAACAGAGAGAGAGAGACAGAGTGAGCGAGAAAGAGAGAGACAGAGAGACAGAGACAGAGAGACAGAGACAGAGAGACAGAGACAGAAAGACAGAGAGAGAGAGTGAGCGTGAGAGTATATGTATTCATTAGAGAGAAAAGCAGTTTTCTTGTGCCATAAGATCTTAGACATATCCAAGTTCTTTGTTGACAATTTCCTGTTTCGGCTTCTCATATTTTGATAGTTTGAATATTGTCATTACTGAAAACGATTTTGCAATTAAAACAATAGTTGTGTATAAAACTAATTGGCGAAGTGGAGACGGAGCAACCAAATATTCCATACTTGGACCCTGCTTGGGAATTTTCTCATTTCGAGATACCTACCGAAGTAAAAAGTTGAAAGTACCTGGAGCGATAGTCGATTGCTGTGCATTGAGAGAGAGTCTGCCCAGACTGTCGCAGAACTTCGCAGTTTTCCTTCTTTTTCGTTATATTCATAGAAACTCCTCACTTCTTAAAAATTCCAGAAAATGGCGCCGCTGTAAGAACTAATACATTCTCGTTAGTTAATTCTAAACCAGCAGCGTACTGGAAAGTAACAATAATTAGCCTACTTCGTAATTTGGTCACGTCCTTCTATACTTGCTCTCAATTTGCACGAACTCTGTGAATTTGTTTTAATAATAATTTCTGCTGGGCAAACGCAGTATGTGCTATCAAACGCAAAACCCACACGACCTATCAATGGCGTAGCCAAGGGAAAGGGAAAAGGGAGAAATTTCGTCCATGACCTTATTGTTTTTCTGTTTTACTTGTTACTATTAAGGAAAAAATTTTGGCAGTAAAAATGCCACGACAGGTTCTATAGATGCTGAATTTCTCTAATTTTCTAAATTTTCAGAAGTGAGGAGCAAAAAAAAAGGCATAAATTTGTTTTGCAACTCCTCCACGAAGAAATTCTGACTACGCACCTGGGACCTATTGATAGATGGTAGAAATCATTCCCTGCTTTGGCCTCGTCGAATAAATAAATCTATAGATCGGTAATAGTTGACAGTAAATAAGTATCATTTTTGCCTATTAAGTAGTAGTAGAGAAGTTAATTTGTTATTACATTTTGTTATAATTATTGGAGTAGGTAATTAATTTAGGTTTGATGAGGAAGTGTAACGAGAATATTGGTTACTAAATAATTAAATACTTGTAAATGTTAAAAGGTTGTATTAAACAAGATATAAAACATTGAAATACTAAATAGTAATTTTAAAAGATAAAGTAATTTAAGGTAAAGAAGATAAGGTAAAATGTACATGGTTACATGAGTTTTTATAGTTAGAAGTTTTGGGAGGAGAATATGGCGATTTCTTGGAGAGTGGAAATGGTAGTGATATGATTGGAGAGTTATGACAATACAAGTTTAGATATTGTCCAATAGGAGTTTAAGGAAATGACATAAATGGTGATTTTGGGTATTTGCAATATCTGCAGAATGGTTTCATAGAAAAGAGTTGTTATGAAAAGTGTATTTATGTTTGTTTATAAACATTGAATGTAGAACAAATGAGTCAGTAAAGGCAAGTAAGACTTGTTTACATGCTGTCGATATAATGAGAATTGTTTTAGGTGATTGATATATATGTGAAATATATATAAAAGAGAGAGATATTATGAATGATACGAAATTATCATTACAGGAAGTATTTTATTTCTTACCCAAGTTATTCTGAGAAGCACTCAAATGGCAAGCTTTCTTTGGAAAATTCGTGCCGCTAATTTTAAGATTTTAATATTTATGAGATTTTTTTCTATGTTAAAATAAGTAGCCGCTTAAAATATCAATATGTGAAAAAAACCAGCAATTTTTAAGATGTCTGGCTATCAGAAAATAATTATTTTCACATTTAATGCATTTATTTTATATTAATTTATTGCAAGCAGAATCAGGTTTTAGTGTAATCTATTGGTAAACTGGATATCGAAGTGAAAACTTTAAGAAAAGAAAAAAAAGGAAAATAAAAAACAGGATGTAAATAAAATTTTAAAATCAGTTCTAACCCCCCTTTTAATCCCTTAGGGGATTAAAAATGCGTTGAGTGAAAAAATTAATCTCAAATTCGAACTCTGGGTCTCAAAAAACGGATTTATTGATGTATTATTCAATAAAATATTAAAAGCTAAAACTAGCCTCTTTCTGAGTCCCTGGGGGTTTGACAAATGGATCAAATGAATAAAATTTACTTTAAAATCGAACCCAGTACCTCAAAATACATATTTGATGATGTATTACTTATACAATAAAATTTGAAAAACCTAAATTAGCGTCAACCTCTGGTGGTTAAAGAATGGGTCAAGTGAACAAATAAATTTGAAATTCAAACTTAGCACCTTAAAAAACTCAATCTCAGGAATAATTTTTAAATTGTATCAAGATTTTCAGAAGTTTATTTCTGGCAACACTAATAAAATTCTCTGACACTCATTATCTCGTGACTTGCTAATCGGTTTTGCACCTAAACTATGTAACTTTGAGTCTCTGGTGATAGATTAAGGCCCACTGAGGCTAGAAATCTGTAGATATAAGACATTGTGCTTAAAAAAAAAAGAAAAGAAACGTAAGATAATCTTTAAAATCAAACTGAAAAGCAACAAGTCATCAAGTGACTTTTTGTTATGCCCTCCGAGTAATTGGTTTTAATTTGGCCAAATTGTTGTACCTAATTAAACAGATTATAGGCACGCAATTCACATTATAAAATATTTTAATCGTTTCTACTCCGCTAACTTGCACTTTTTTTTTTCTCCTTCTCAAGTATGTTTCATTATTCGAACAAGCATCAGCATTCTCATTGGGCCCAACCCAACGATAAACGAAATAATTTTTTAATCGCAAAAAAATCTTCGTTTAACATTCCAAGCAAAGCGGTAAACGCCTGCAGCATTAATAAAACGTCAGATTTGTTATAAAAACTGTAAATTACTTTTTTGGATCGGCAAAATGTTGCGGAAAGTTTTTCTTAGCTTTGCTTCTTTTTTTTTTCTGTCTCAGTCTCTGTCTCTGTCTCTGTCTCTGTCTCTGACTCTGTCCTCGTCACTCTATCTCTCTTCTCACTTTCTTCTTTTTTTCTTTTTTTTTTTTTTTACTTTTTTTTTCTTTTTCACCGTCCGCCAACGAATTCGAAGGCAAAAGTCCCAAAAACGTTAACTTTTTAAAATAGATTACAGAAACACGTTGCAAAAATGTTAAAGTTAATAAAGGGTGATGTGTGAGAAAAATACTCTGTCTTTTGATCAGTATTCACAGCATTACCTTGAGCATCCGTCGCCTCAAGTTATAGCCCCCTTAACGTTTTTTCTTTTCTTGTTCTTCTTCCTACTATATTTTCTTCTTCCTTTATTTTTTTTTTTTTACTTTTCCTTTTTTTCTTTTTCCTATTTTTTATTTTCGTCGCTATCAAAATCGAAAAGGAAGAAGAAGAAAAAATTCCGTTACCAGAGATAGGCTAGAATAACCTTATCTCGTTATACGAATTCAGTGAAAACTTAAAATTTATTGGGCAAATATTTTAAAGTAATCTTCGAAAAGAGAAATAGTTGTGAAACGCGTTAGAATATTTTGTAGTTTGACCAGGGAAAAGTTTTTTTTTTTTTTTTTTCCAAACCATCCTTTCACCTTCTCCTCCAGCGTCACTGCCTATTCTTTACTGCTTCAAGACTTGAGATGAAATAGAAAAATCTGGGAATATGATTTATACGTTATAAATAGAGTTATCATTTTATGTATTATTTTTTTTCTTTTTTAACTACCCTTGTAGAGCACGATGGAAGATAGGTCGTTATCATTGAATCAAAAGTCTTGGAATGTTTTTATTTCTTTGTTTCGATTGCGTTTCTTTTTTTCTTTCATTTTTGCATGTAAGTTGGAAAATGTTCCTGTTCGTTCGCTATTCTTATTGATGTAATAAAAAAACTTTACTGTTCAAATGAAAAATTATAATTTATATGGTACTTATACTCTATAATATGCCACACTGTTTGGCCATAGGAGTTGAATAAATTTAACGAGTATAGTTAATGAAACTTTGAGTCATAAATTCAATTGTTTCACTTATGCCGTTACGGAACAGTATCAAGAAAAAATTGACACATTCTAATGGTACTTGGCCTATTTTATTGGGGAAGATAGTTGAATCAATTAATGTTATTGAAGAGACAGATTGTTGCATAAAATATGATGTAACCACTAATTATATTAAATTTCAAATACCATAAATTGCATAAATCAGGTTTTATTGTTTCAAAATTGGAACATAATAGCTTATTGTTGCGAGAATAATTCTACGTCAGAATTATTTCAACAAATAAGATAATTTATAAATATTATCTTTTATTATTTCAAACTCAAATTATTACAACACTTTAAAATTTCAACTTATTATCAATACTTATTATTAATGAAACCTGATGTCTATAACATCGAGTATAGACCTTAACATTATTACTCGGCTGCTAAATCAGGAATGAATATGCCTTCGAATAGAAGACAAGACGTCATCACCTTTGTTTTCTTTGTTATAGATCGAAAATGGCTACCAAAAAGGTGGCGTGACATAGAACATCCGCTAAATATGATGACACTTCACTGTCAGCATATCTGTTGGTGTTTGTCTGTGGGAAGCAACGTTTAATATAGACAGCTATTATTCCAAGAATTAGGAATAATAGTTGTCTATATTTGTTCGACACGTTTTTGTAGACAAACTGAATCGTCTGCAAAAACGGGACGGAACACTTATTTTCAGAAAAAATGTGCGGCATTACATCACCACTAACAAACTTTACAATTTCATTGTCTCTTAATGTAGATTATTTTTAGGACTGTGATCTAATAATGAGCAGAACCAAGACTAATATCAACACCAAATCTAAAGGCGTATAAAAAGGGACATTCTGGTGGTCTGGACCACCTTATCTCTAAAAATAAAAATAAAAAGTGGACATAAAATAATAATAATGAGTGTTTGTCGATGATTGTGGTATTACGGCGATGGAGGGAGTTGAAATGAACGGTCAAGAAGATTTTGACCTACGCTTTTGCAATCAAGATGTCTAAACCCTTGGACGACACCATACTTATATTGATATTGGTTTTAGTATTGATCTTGGTATTATAGAGTCAAGTCTTGATCATACCCTCAGTCTTATAAGATTTTTACTATCACTGATACTTGGCTAAATTAAACTTTCTATTCAGGTCCTTCCGAAATAGAAAATTAATAAACAAATTACAAGTCACAAATATGGTAAGTAGGTACTATTTGATTAGTACAACTGCGAACATTTTGCAGTTTTTTCTTATATTTGAAGTTTTTTATTTGGTTTTGACTTTAGTTTCGGTCTAGCCTAATTGGCATTAATTTTGATCTTACAAAAACTAATACACCGATAAAATCCTTAGACCAAGATCAATTTTTCACTTAATTAAGTTGACCTGAATCGTATGAAGAAACTATAATAATTACACACAGATTATATTCTGAGTAGATTAGACTATACCACCGTTAGATAACGTATGTGATGAGAAATATAGCTTCCTCAGTAGCTTCGATGAATCCGTTGTCATTGTTCACAATAGTCAAACTGAGGGATCAGGAGATAAATATTGGTTACCTACGTCGTCAGTATCTGGAATTAGGTAAAACTGATTTGGGGGGCGAATGTTTGATGAAAATCCAATTTGGCACACAAAGAAAAATATACACTACTTTTTTAGTCCAGTATAATAAAATGTAGTCGTTTGAATAATAGAATTAATAGCTACAACATGTTTTATGACTGAAATATGGTAGGAGTGGGCTTCAAAATAAAGCTTTTCCAGCATTTACAGCTATTTTTCAAATTGATTAAAGATATAATATCCCTGCGACATAGGTAGAGCATAATTTTTTTTCAGGGAGGGAGCTCGACAATATATTTTTGGGCACTTTTTTTTCAATTGACTGCAATCAAAAGTCGTACTCTAATTTCAAATTATTGTTTTATGACAAGAGAGGGAGGGATAATTGTCAGAAAATTCTCGGCTCTTTTTCTAAGAATTTATAAAGTTAATTAGTCGAATTAACGTTGAGATAATTTAAAGTGAAATTATTTTTTAGACAAATTAATATTTAATTTCAGTTCAAGATCAAATACAAAAAACTTTTTATTAGAAGCGTTTATTCTACTCACTACTGCTATTTTAAAATATATTATTATACTGTAGCCAACCTTCCGCAAAAAAATAGTGTTTATTTCGCAGGAAGCTAGAGCCAAAAAATAAAAATAAAATAAAAGCTTATGATCTTTTAGAAATTCGTTTTTAACTTAAACTTATTATTATTATATTTTTTTGGCTTAAGTTTCATTCGAAATAAACATTATTTCGTTGCGGAAGGTTGGCTGCAATGTTGGTATATTTTAAAATTACAGTAGTAAGTAAAATAAAAGCTTGATTATAATAAAAAGTTTCACTGTAAAAAAACATTAATAAACAAGTTTGGTTCCATTAATATTAAATTTAAACAGAGTTTAATGACTAAATTATAATTTTCAATCATAAGGTGATTTTTCTAAAAAAACTTCAAAAAAAATGTTTCTTTTGTTTTAAGACCAAACTTGTTAAATTAGAATTACACTGGTAAAATTTTCCGCGAGGACTGTAAAAACTCATTGATGACAGTTTCCGAAAGAATTTAAATTTCCATGGAAACTGACGTCAAAGCTAGTTCATTTAACTAAGACTCAACTGTTGATTTGCGAAAGTAGTTTTTCACACTTTTCAAGAAAAATTTCTTCTACACTAGCAACTAAGACTGGCCATGTTGCTGAAATTTTCAAATAATTATCTTCGTGCACAAAAATTGAAAATCTATGGAATAGATCGGCATTTATAACCATTTTAAAGCTTGTTCTAAGTGCAAAAGCTTCCCTTACAATTTGATATTCTCTTATCAAACGTTTAGCTTCATGACAAGTATAAAATTATTTTTGGTTTCACTTATTAATTGATCAACTTAATTTTGTAATATGGAGTTACAGTGGTATTTGTGATCTTGTGTTTGGAGGATGGGATTAATATCGTTGCTGATGAGTATCATCCAACACGTTGAAAAAATTATATGCAGTAGTCCAATACTATAAATTTAAAATTGACCTCAACAGTCTTGACATATTTTCTAATTTGTTTCGATTTTCTATTTTTCTCGAACAATATTTCATCTGCGATCAGTAAAAAAGTGTACTAATAGAATAATCCAAATTCGTCTATATAAAGTAAATACCTAACTAAAGAGAGGAGGAAGAAGTTATTCGATGTCAAATTCGAAACGGTTCTCTTTTTTTTTCTCTTTTTTGTTAATATTTTTTTATCTTGAATTAAAATCACACAGTCGTAACTCGTACAAAATGTTTGAAAATATTAGAAATTAATTCTGTAAACACTGATACGATTTTTAACGGGTAGAATTAGCAGGGTCGAGTTCGTGTACAATATCAAAAATTTCTGAGAATAAAACAAAACAAACAAAAACTAAAAAAAAAAAAACAAAAAAAACACCAAAACATTTATTGTTTTTGGATTCCATAAATACGAATCTGTTTTTCTTTCTCTCTCTCTTTTTTTTTCTTTCAACCTTTTTCCACAATTTTGACACGTTGTTGCAACAAAAACAAAAAGAAAACATTGCTACCACAAAAGCAGAAACGAAAAACTACAAAGAAAAAAAAAAAAGTAAAAAGAAATATTTTACAGGGATTTATTTTAAAATAAGACGAGCGAAAGAGAGACACACATCCACAAAGATAAGAAAAAATTTTTTTTCTTCAAAATATAAGATTCTTGGTTCATTTAATATGTACAGGAGAAGATTTACTATGAATTATCTTGACATTTTGACGGCATTCTTGATCCATCGTCAGAATATTCTCAACATTTTGACATTTTGTTTTTTTAGATTTTTTCTGGAATCATCTTTTAGTTTCTTACTCTTTTTCTCTTGGTGAAAAAAATACGCAGCTGAATTTTTGAATAACATATAAAATGTACAAATTGGATAAGTATAGCAAGTACAAAAATAACTGAAAAATTTATTATTAAAAAAAAAACGAATAAAGAATAAAATTTGACGGATCTCTAAAACTGGCAACGTCTGTGGATTGCTGATGGAAATAGAAAAAAAGAATAGTGTGGTTGGTTGAAACTTAAAAACTGAAGACTATAATATTTTCGGAAAAATACATAGTTTAGCTAACGTTCCATGCGATTGTGAGAATTCATACAATTTACACGGGAACTAAAGAATTCAAGAAAGAGATAGGTAATCTCTGTAAGCTGGCAGATGGCTAGGTATTATAATTCTAACAAGTTTGACGTCCTATGTCAACCAATAAGTCCAAATTCTGCCAAAATGAATATGTAGGGGCGTTACATAAATAATAACAGTTTTCCTGTAAAAAGCCAACACTTAAACTAAGCAAACCAAAATTTGTTGGGAATTAAGTATTTCAGTTTTGAAACACACTGACAAACCATTCACGTTTGCCACTGAACGTAAAATAGGTCACAAAATCCATTGAAAATGGAGCATCCGGTGAATACAAAGACAATTGTCGAGTTAGCCTACATGAATTCATTTGCTTTTATACACTTTTATTTAACTCACTTTGTTTAGTTCTAGCTGGTTCCCAGGTAGCGCTACTTGACGAAGACCTTTATAATTTTGATGTGTGTTTTTCTTTATCAAATTCTTTGTGAAATAGTTTTTTTATTTATTTATCAGATCCTGAAAAATTTTAAATACTGTTAATTGCCATAATTGGGAGAAGTAAGTAAAGATTTCTTGTGTGTCGACGAATTGAAGAGAATTCCTTAATTTTTAGATGAATTCTTTTCAATTCATCGTTGAATCTTGATTAATTTAACAGCGACGTATCGAAGAGAATTTGTAGATGAATTCGCTTCAATTTGTCGCTGAATCTTGATTAATTTAATGGCGACAAATCGAAGAGAATTTGTAAATGAATTCTCTTCGATTCTTCGCTAAATTCTCTTCGATACATCGTCAAATCCTGATTAATTTAAGGGTCACAAATCAAAACAAATTTGCGACAAATCAAAGAGAAATAGCGATGAATCGAAGAGAATTCAACTACAAATTCTCTTCGATTTGTCTCTGAATCCTTATTAATTTAAAGGCGACGAATCAAAGAGAATTTGTAGATGAATTCTCCATGATTTGTCGCTGAATGCTGAATAATTTAATGGCGACAAATAGAAGAGAATTTGTACCTAGATGAATTCACTTCGATTCCTCGCTGAATTCTCTTTGATTCGTCGTGGAATCCTAATTAATTTAACGGCGACAAATATAAGAGAATTTGTCTAGAATTTGTAGACAAATTCTCTTATATTTGTCGCCGAATCCTGATTAATTTAAAAGCAAAGAATCGATGAGAATTCACGACAAATTGAAGAGAAATTGCGACAAATTGAAGGGAATTTGTAGATGAATTCTCTTCGATTTGTCGCTGAATGCTGATTAATTTAACGGCGACAAATAGAAAAGAATTCGTACCTAGATGAATTCACTTCAATTCCTCGCTGAATTCTCTTTGATTCCTCGCTAAATTCCCTTCGATACGTCGTGGAATCCTAATTAATTTAAGGGCGAAGAATTGATGAGAATTTGCGACAAACTGAAAAGAAATTGCTACAAATCGAAGAGAATTCATCTACCAAGTATCTTCAATTCGTTGCTGAATGCTGATTAATTTAACGGTGACGAATAGAAAAGAATTCATTTACAAATTCCCTTTGATTCATCGCCAAATCCGTATTGAAGAACAACAACACAAGTCTTTAGTGATAGGTAGTTTGTTCACGAGTTAGTTCTTTTGAACAAATCCTAGAAGTGAACTAATCGATCATTTAGTTCACTTCTAAATGAAGTAGGTAGTTCATTAGTTCTTTATTTTTTGATAGTTCTCAGTTCTTATCAGTCGACTCTACTCGATCTGTTGATCGAACTGAAGTTGAAGTAACTAGCAGTCGATGAGTGAGTCAAACAATTAACCAATAATTATTTTGTGTTACAAGAATAAATAAGCTAGGTAGGTCATGAAAAATTATTTTTCTACTTTTTAGAGTTCAAAGTTAAATAAAATTTTATTTGTTAATAAAATTTCAAAATTCGATAACCAAAGCCAAGGTCAAATTCTGAAATGATTACTTAATTCTAACTGAGATTCGAGATTAAGATTCAATATGAGACATTTTCTATCCCTTGCGTTTAGTGTTAATCACAAAATTTGACGATATTCAGACTGCAGATTTAAAAAACAGGTTCGTTCTAGGCGAATTTTTCATGGTTACATAGCTGTTATCACTCATTGCTGATAGATAGATTGAAATGCTCCTATTTGTATTCAACGAATTTTCTCAAACTTGAAACCTAATTTAAATCGTCTTTTTGTACCCAAACACCACTAATCCATAAATTTTAGCTTCATTGTTGGTCTAATTATTCAGAACGCATTTGCATGCATGCATACATATACCTACATATATATATACCCATACATACGTTCGAACATATATACATACATATATACATACATACATACATACATGCATATAGTATGCAACCAATAAATATAATATCTACCAGGGTAATCAACAACATTTTTATTAAATTTGTCACCACTGAATAGTAGATCAAATATTTCTCAAAAACATAGTTATTCCAGCCATCAAAACTTCTAACAACTCATTTTCTAATTAAAAAATATATTTACGAAAGGCGATAAGCATAACAACCTTTTTTACCTCTACTATTAAGAATAAAATAAAATTTTAAAAAAATCGAAAACGTCACCCTTTAGAAGAAGGAAGCTTATTTTCTTCTTTCTTTTCTCATAATTTTCGTTGCTTTTGTCTTTGTTGTTTGTTTGTTTTTTTTTTCATTTTTCTACATTTTATTTTTTTAGTTCACCTTTTTCATCCCTTAATGAATCTCGGTGTAAACATTTAATGGCATCGCTACCAATTAGCCTCTACTTTTCCTCATTTTCTTAATCACCTTTCATTTTACCCCCCACAAATTCTTAACCACTTTGCTACAAACTTTTTAGCCTTTCATTTTTGGCGTTTTTAACAACCGATTTTCGCAGCCAACGTTAGGTATTCTTTAATTAGCTTGGTAAAAAGTTTGTATGAAATGATTCTTTTTCTTTCGTCTTCGTCTTTTGATTCTTTTTTTTTTTTCTTTCGTGTTTATCTCTTTCTTAAAACATTCCACTCCCATAAACTTTTGAAAAATAAAAGATTTTCTCGTCTTCGGAATTTGCGTGGTGATTTTTGGCTTTTCAAAATTAATTAAGATGTCCGATGTCTGGAAACTTTTGTCCAGTAAACGGGTTAAAGGTACCTACTATTTTGGTATTATAATCACGTATTTCATTATAATCCATCATTTCGATTGTAGACTTGGAATTTGTCATCGATGTCTTCATTTGAAGTATTTTAATTTTCAAAATTGAACTGTATTCCTTAGTTATTGGAGAAAAATATCGATTCTAAGGACTTATTCTGGGCAAGTATTTATGTTAATTTTGAAACCTGGAGCATGTTTTTAAAAATGGTTTTGAAGGAGAAATCACTTTCCTTCATTTCCTTGCCAATTTATACTTTGTTTATTTTTTTTGGAAAAAAGGATCGTCAATCGCAAAAAAAACACGAGGTTTGAATAGAAGAGAATTTTTTTAATAAGTATGAAATTGTTTAAATCACCTACTGAAAAGAAGAGGAAGCAAATCAATAGATGAATTCAAACGTTTGTTTATTTCGACAAACAATTATAAGAAGAATTACTTCGTGATACTAAATTGGACCAGTGAATCTTTCTAAACGGGAATAATCACAATTAGAATAAAGGGTGTGATTTTCAATTTGATTCGAGTTTTTGGTTACACTGAGATGCTTTTGACTGGAAACTTCAAAACCTGCGAAAATTACAGAAAATATTAAAATTTTATCATCGTTAAATAGACTTAGGCCAACCATTAATTCAAAATATATGACGCATTGTTACCCTATTCTAAAATTATAACTTTTTGATGAGAGAAACTGTGCGTAGAGATTCACTCCACCTTTATTAGTAGTTATGTAACTTGGGGGGTACAGTTTTCAAGTGCGGTATAATAAAAGGTTATTTTGATTTTTATCTCAATTTATTGAACCATCATTTCTACAGTTATTTTTGATTTTTCATTCAACGACACTATTTCCACCATCCAAAAGCCCCCAATTTGAAATTTTTGCATTATTTGCGTGAGATATGTTGTACTATATCAATTACGAATGTAAAATTATCACCAAAATCTTCGAAAAGTACAATATTTGGAATATTTGAAACATCTGAATCATTTGAAAAATTCTAAAAAGCCTAATTTATCCCTACTGTTTGTAAGTTTTCCAAAAAAAACTCAGTATCATCAAAACATTAATTCAAATTTTAGATCAACGATGTCAAAAATTAAGAACTGTGTGAAGAAATTACGTTTCCTTGAAGGTAAAGTGAAAAAACAAATGTATATTTTTGAATTTTCGAACCAATAATCAAATTTGAACCAAAGTTGGGGCAATTGTTTTTTATAATCACCTAAAAGTATGATCAAATTTCATGACTGCTGCTAAAGAAGGAATGGTGCAGGGTTAGAGAGCCTAGAACCAGTAGCAAGAAAATGATTGCACAGAACTCGTGGTTCAAGAACAAACAGATCAGGCTGATTTGAATTTAATTCAGTTTATTTACATTATACATATAGAATATTTTTTGGTAATAAACTTCATCTCTACTGAAATAATATTACACGCTATAACTTATCGTATTAAACAAAGAAAATTCCAAAAATGGGTCAAATTTGGATGTCATTCCTGTACAAATTTTATGAGGTTCGTTGTTTAATGTGCCTTGGTGCGTACCAAATTTTATTTTATTCTCATTGAATGAAAGTTGTAACTTTTTTAGAATTTTCCATAACTTGAGCACCGTCTACCTATACTTCGTCACCCACTCCGATGTCAGTCAACATCGAACTGCAACGTATATAGTGGGCCATAAATTTTATAGATGACTATATTCCCACACAGACGATATTATTGAATTTTTGTAACAATAATATCTCTAAATTCCATTGACTCTTCTTCTTTCTTCACGAACTTATCTTCTTCTTCTTTCTATTGTTTAATAATTCGGTATTTACTTGCCTATACCTAACGGTATATTTGATGACCTAATTTCACTGGTACCTCGAAAATACTTGAATGACACATTCCTTTTATTTAATTAATCCCTTTTTCACGCTCACACTAAAACACAATGAAAAATACATATCCCTGAAAGGGTATATAAACTCACGTTTTTAACAGTGAAACTGTACTTTGTTTTAGACTCTTGTAGAGAATTACTCTCTAGTAAAGCTCTCTCAGTTTACCCTAAATTTAACTTATACTGTTGTATGTACAAAATACTATTTATTATATTGTGATTTTATTAATTGTGTTTTATTATTTTATTTAAAGACTGAATCCAGAAAGTTAAGATCCACCATAAGAATTGTGGATAATTTAATTATTGTAATATTACAGAGATATTAATATTCATTTTTGATAGTAATATCTTGTGTATGGTGTAACACATAAAGTGGTCAAATATTCAGCTACTAAGACTCTTTTATGCTGTTACACGAACATTATTTGTAACATTGAGTAGACTGTTATCCACAAATTCATGTTCAGAACTACACTAGGCGATGATATACGTACGTCAAAAAACTTGTATATTTTGGCCATCAAACCTTGAAACATGGCTGCGTCCCACCACCATGTGGACTAACAAATTTGAACTTTTGTCTATCATCGAGCTAATCGTATTTTTTTGGGTAGAAATTGTTACTACCTACACCTATAGTATTGGACATTTGGGGCTTTATGTCCATGTTAAATATTTCAGCCATGAAGTAAAATATAATAATAACAAAATAACAAACAACACTCCAGTACCGCACCAAGTAATTACTTTTATTATAGAGAACAACAAACAAGTGTTAACTCTACGAATACAAGAAAGAAGAATGAATAAAGAATAATTATAATGAACTTTTAGTAGCTGCCTCGGTGGTAAAGTATAGCAGTGCAGCCAACAAGTGCTCAAACAATCAGTGTAACCCCAACATATAGTGACTTCGAAATTTGAGAGTTAATTTTCCAGCTATAACCCAACGACGAGTGACTGTACAGTTTATTGAAACATTAGCATCTTCCTGAGAATCCTGGGCCACGTTCTTCGTACATATACTCAGTTGCAGCATCATCACCACCATCTCTAATCCGGAAAATTCATATTTCACAATTCATAATCACACGCAAGTCACACTTCCCTATCTACGTAGGTACGCTCTTCTCCTGCTCTCTCGAATCGAATTTATTTGCATTTGCGCGCGTAAGAAATTCGACACGTTAATTTCGTTCGTTGGCAGCAGCACCGTATAAGATATTCATGTTATTACCAAAATCGACGAAGATAAAAGTGTGTTCGCGAGTGTGCTTTTATATTTCTAAAAAAAAAAAAAAAAAAAAAAAAAAAAAAAAAAAAGTAAAAAGAAAATACTCGAATTCGTTATGAAATAAAAGCTAAAAAGCTCTTTCTCTACCGCCACGTATTCATTTGTATTATTTGATAAAATCCTATTCCACCCTCATCGACGAAGAAACTGCACTGTAAGCTGCGAGAAATAACATTTTCTTAAAACTTCACCTTAAGCTAAGCCATAAACGGCTTACAAATGTGTACGTATATGTATATATGCGCGATGATCACTTAAATTATTTCACCCTTTTGTAACGACAGCAGAAGAAAAGTTAAATGCACAATGCTAAACGGAGTCGCGTTATAAATGAGTGCTGATATATAAGTTATGCCTACGCTGTAAGTTATGTAGGTACGGTACCTATCGTATAGGATATTCATTTTTACGAATACTTAATTTTCTTTCGTTTTCTTTCTTTTTTTATTCTTTTTTTTTTCTTCTCCTTTTTCAACCCTTAAAGGACGACGATAAATTCGTGTATAATTAATCGAAGATTTATGAAGCTTAATATTTCGCAGGTACCCACATATATTGTTCACACTGCGTTTGTGTACGAACGAAATTCGACTCCTCGACTCGTATTAAAGGTCGTAATTTTAATTCTCTCTCAAATTAAACGACTGCCTCGTGAATACGTTGGTAGATTTTAATGTTGAATACGAAGTATAATAATATAGGGTAGGTATTTAGATAATATTCATTCGTCTCCGGTATGGTACAAGAGTGGGTGAAATCAAAGTTACGAGTGAGTGTGCACGTAGTCTATGTAAGTGGGTGGTGCGTGTGAGTAGGTGTGTGTGTGTGTGTGTGTGTTCATTCAGTCTGTGTGTGGAAGAAAAATGATCGCAGTTACTCGACAGTAAAATACGAATAGAGCTTTTGTGGTTGTTGCTGTTGTTGTTTGTTGTTGTTGTTATTGTTGTATGATGGATTTGCATGTTCGTGCTATGGGAACTTACTTAAGGCATTAACTCGCACCAGTGGTGAGGTGAGCTGGTTTCTTATTCTTTGAAATTCCCATGAAATGATGTTATTTTTTGGGATGCCAATTCAGACGCAGATAGGCAAATGCGTATACCTACGAACGCATCCCGCATTTATATGATTTTTTTTTCTTCATACGATAGGATGTACAAAAATGGGTGGGAAAAATGTTGTGAAATTGTTTCGAGTTCAATCAGAATGCGTTCTGACGACGAAATGTGAATGGGTACTTTTGTCGTAAATTGATTGTAAAATTAACGAAGTTCATTAATTTTGGTAAAATATACGTACAAGGCGTCCGAAAGTTAAACAGCACTATCTCCAGAATCGATTTACGAACTTAATAACACGGAAACGTTCCTACTGCGAAAGGTTAAGAAATTTACCCTTTTTTAGTTACACCTACGTAGATATATCCTCTGAAACTGCCGAGAAAAAACATTAAAAATCTGATGTAACTTCCCCAAAAATAGACAAAAATGAACAAAATTGGGTGTACAGAGGAGTAAAATTTTATTTTATATGTTTTTATTTAGTTTTCGAATGTTTACCTATATTTGGTGAAAACGAGAAGGGGTTGTTATTAATTAGGTTTTTTATGAAAATCTACTTACTAATTTCGTGCTCACAGAAGGACCCAGCGGTGAGAGTAAGTACATTTGTGGTTTCATGACCCAAGGAAAATTTTGATATCATTTTGAAATTCATTTGCAGGTATTTACATACTTAGGTATGAATGTACCTATATGTATTTACAATTCTTGTTAACACGGTAAAGGACATTATTTTTGTTTGATAAACACAAAATTTGGATCAAATATTGCAAAAATTTTAATAACTAGTCGTTATTCTTCAATAATTTTAAAACATACTTGTGGGGACTCATATCATATGAGGCCAAGAGGCTCGTACCCCAACAACAGATGCTGCTGCAAAGCTGGCAAATATTTGTCTCTATGACATTAAACTAATTGCACGAATTATGTTCGATTGTAATTACTTGCACATACATGCAAGTAATGTACAAGTACCAAATTGTGACCAGTCTCAACAATACGATGATGTCACAATTCCATACACAAACTGGGCTGTTATTTCTTATCACTACAAGAAATGACGCACGGGGCCATTCCCACAAACATACGTAATCACTATGTATGTGTATTGGTGTATGTGTAAATAAGCTCTTATATAAACTGTCCGAACCAGCTCTAAAATTGCCCAGGGTTTGGCTTACCCGCATGTTTACATATGAAGTGGTTGAACACACAAAATCTGTAGATTACCTTCTAGTGAGATTATCTTTTCACAACAATGTATTCCACAATACTTTTGAAAACCTAATTTTTCTAGAAAAGTATAACTGCGCTCTAATTTTTTATTTTAAATAGTGAAACACTACTTTTTTGCTATTTTGAAGGTTTTCTGGAGTTACTAAAGTCAATTTCAATTCAAATATTTATTTTTATAGGTAATTTAGTACATAGTTTTGAATTTTATTCAGTTATTATTAAATTAATTTTGTCAATAATTTATTAATTTTCCAATAGGGTACCGGACATGACTCTCAGAATTACTTGAAATTAATGGGAGAGATAGTCTAAAGCCTGTAAATGAAGGTTCTGAAATTTTTTTTGAAAAATATTAAATAGAAAGGAAGATATAAGATGTCAAAGTTGCGCTGCACCAAAAACAGTACCTCGATGAGCACCCTGTTGTTGTGATGTCATAGAATTGACATCTTTGTATTTTGCATTATCAGAGGTTGCTGGTTTCAATACATTTCATTAATACTTCATTTTTAAGTAGGTTTTTGGTGAAAATTTACTGAACAAAATTGACTTTAAAAAATGACTTTGAAGCAAGGGTGGGCTCACATTTCATTTCAGGACCCAAGAAAACTTTTGGCACAGAAAGCTCAAAGTCTAAATTATCACCTAAGCAAATAAGATTCAATAAGTTTGGATTTCTATCTGTATTTATTTTTTGTACTTCCCACTGAGGTAGAAGGTTGAAAATTGGTATGAGAATGCTTGAGTATCACATCTAATTTTTTTTTCTTGAAATCCTAAAAATAAGAAAGGGGCAGCAGATATGGGCCAAAAATTCATTTTCTTGGAACTTTCAACATATATACACTGAAATTATCCAACTCAACACAAAGGTGGTATAATATTGTTTGTTTATGCTTTAAAAAAATTTTTTTTGAGGTACTGAGTTCAAACTGGACCTTAAGTTTTTTAATTTGATCAATATTTTGACTCAAGGGACTCAAAAAGGGCCTAATTTTGTTTTTTTACATTTTAGTATGTAATACATCGTTTGTAATGTTTCTTGAGGTACTGAGTTCAAATTTGTCTATAATTTTTCAATTTGATCAATTTTTTGACCCCAAGGGATCATAAAAGTGCCCAATTTTGTTTTTTTTACATATTATTATGAAATACATCATTTGTAATGTTTCTTGAGACAACAAGTTCAAATTTGACATTATTTTATTCATTTGATTCATTTTTGACGCCCAAGGGGAAATTTTGACTTTTCATATTTTGTAGTGTAATACATCATTTGTAATAGTTTTTTAGCTGCTGATTTTGAATTTGACGTAATTTCTTAATTTTACCCATTATGTGATCCCACAGGAGCTCTGAAAGGGGCTAATTTTGAATTTCTCTATTATATTGTGTTATACATTATTGGTAATTTTTTTAGACTTGAAGTTTTATTTTGACATGTATTTCTTCATTCAACTCCTTTTAATGTGATATAAAGTGGTTCAGATATAAGTAGCTAATTTTGACTTGTCATATTTTATTGTGTGATATATTGTTTATAATGTTTTACAAGTTTCTGAGTACAAATACAAAAATCTTATTTTTCTTACAAGTAAGCTGGGCAAGTGGTTTTACTGAATTTTGTTGTTTTTTGTTGGTCTCAAAAACATGGGCATCCAATACCTAATAAATCACTCAATAATAAGTGAAGATATAATTGCAATCCCTTTTTTGGGGCCACAGGAAGAAAAAAAGTGGTTCAATCTAAAAATGGATTGTAAATATAATCTCAGTGCCTCAAAAAACATTATTTATTGTATATCACTCAATAATATCTAAGAATTTTATTTGAACCCCCTGTTTAGGGTCACAGGGGGCTCAATAATGAATTTGATCCAAAAATGGATTGCAAATCTAAACCCAGCGCCTCAAAAAACATTATTAATGATATATCACTCAATAATGTCAAAGAATATTATTTTAACCCCCTGTTTGGGGTTATAGGGGGCCAAGGAGGGGTTCAATTTAAAAATGGATTATAAATGTAAACTCAGAGCCTCAAAAAACAATATTATCGATGTATCATTCAATAATATCCAAGAATATTATCTTAATTCCATTTCTTGGGCTACAGGGGGCTAAATGAAGGGTTAAATCTAAAAATGGGTTGCAAATATGAACTCAGCCCTCAAAGTAAATAACTCCTCAGGCACCACCAAAAATTTTTTCCAAGGCTGTGCTTTAATATAAAAACAAATAAGGAATAATTGGTTTTTGATTTTCTCAGTTTTTATTGTTTTTCAATGTTTTGAATTTATCTATAAATAAGGGAGTGGGGGGTAAAAGTGCACATCCTTTTATCCCCTCCCTCACAGTCACCATGAACTTTCTAAATTGATGAGCTTAACTAAACCAATGTACAGACACAGGAGAGTGAGGAATGAATGAATGAGAAACCTGTGAAAGAGGTGAAAAGTTTGCTGATGTGTCAATTCTATGACATCACACCCACTGCTCAAAAAATATCACAATGTTTTTTGACAACTCAAATTTACCATTCATTTTCTCCAATTCTATCCAACCAATTTTAATGCGGTTTTCACTATTTTTTATTTTTTTTAAAGAATTTGAAAATATGTTTACTGAAAATCATGTCAGGTACCCCATTCTATTACCTTGAAGAAAAACATTAGGATTCTGAAATTTTAATTATGATTTGTCAAAAATAGAAGTCCATTGATGTACCTCTTATTTTTTTTCTCAGTTACAGCATATTTTTCGTTTAATTTGTATATCATTTATGTTTGTGTTCCACTGTGAACCACTTGACTATTTTTAAATCATGTCTCTCTAATTGTTAAATAATTCATTTTGGGCTTCAAGTAGCTTGATTAATGCCCTTTTCAACATATTTTAAATTTCGATATAAGTAAAATTTGGGAAGTTACAGCTAACCAAAAAATTAAAAAAATACCTCACTGTTTACCATTCTCCCATACATGATGGTGAAAAAATTAGCAACTTCTACTTTAGGGTTAATTTTATTACTCTCAACAACTGATGTGATGTACTGCATTTATTACAAAAAATAGTACATAGCTTCATGATTAACGTAACTTAATTTTAGTCTTTTCATTGGGCTTTGGCAACTTGGTAATTTTATCTATCATCAAGAGATTATTTGTGGCCAATGGTCTCCCAGAAATTGTTTACAAATTGAATTCAATTGAACACATCGCCATTTTGGGTCAGAAATGTGACGAAGGTTAATCTCGAATCCAAGACTTTTTGATTGTAAAACTGAGAACCTAACCACTACGCCACATAGACCCTTAACAACCATGCATTTAGCGATGCACCTAAATAGGTACGCAAATTCCAAGTCTATAGGTTGGCTCAAGATTTAATTTTTAAATGAAGTTGGATAAGAAAAAAAAAAAAAATTCACGAGAGTCCTATTTTAATGTTGACTGGTTAGAGGTAAATGCTCTTTAAGTGTGCGAGCAATCTTCAGGAATCAACAAGTTAAAATGGTTATAATATTAATAATTATTCACACAATATATTTGGGAAAATGACTTGTGAACTCTTATTAATGACTAAAATACTTAAGCAGTATTATAGAAATTGTTCGAAGAAAAGACAAAAGCTAATGGAAGCGAAAAAACACGAACAAATAAAAAAAATGATGAACAAAAGCTGGTGAGACGGAAGATTTTGAATAATTTACGAAAACGTATAAATTGTAAAAGGTTTCAGACGCGGTAAGAACAAAAAATTAAAATAATAATATCTACCAAATGATAATCACTTTATTTTTCCTTTCGAAACACGTGGAGTTATCATTTTGGGGTAATATCTACATGGAATACTTAAAATCAGTGTTTCGTTAGAAAAAGTGAAAGGATTAAAAATGACGAATTGTGAAATCTGGATTTCGATTTTAACGTATAATTTTTCACAAAATGTAGATAAAATTTTAAAATATTGTTCCAATATCATAGTAAGTCGTATTATGTAGGTATTAATGAATTTAATTAGTTTCGAAACTAGTCTTAGGAAATTACAATTATGATTGTAATCTTTTGTTTAAAAAATTGTACTTATCAGGTTTTATTTATTTAAAAAAAAAAAAAGAAGACTGTGGGTTGACATTTAGGGAGACTATTCCACTACATTTAAGTCCCTTCCGCTCTTCGATTGGCGTATCATCCTCACAAATGTGACAAAGCTCCCTGTGATGCCGACCTGTCAACACTATGTATTAAATAAATAGTATATCACACACCAAGATTGAAAAGTCAGCATCCACATGTGAGGAAGTTTGCAAAATAAGCGCAGCGAGTGAGCAATTCCCTAGTCATGTAAACTCACTTTTGAACCCTGTTGAGAAAGGTATATTCTATAATTAATGATCAGAAAGCGATAAAACGTTGAAATTCTATCAATGATGACTCTTACTCAAAAATTATGAAAAATGGAACAAAATATCAATCTTTTCATCCTGGCAGATTTAATACTTCATTCAGAAAAAGTGATCTCTACTTCGATGTAAACTGAACATGCCTCTTTGTAAAAAGATGCTTCACATTTTTACATGATGGCGCATTTACTTTGCATAGAGGTTACATTTGTCGGTGGTATGAGCTACTTTTCACTCACAAAATACACCGTAAACATTACCTTTCTAATCATGTATTATATAAACACATTTTTTAGGTTGGCTTGCTGCACAAGTGTTTTTTTTTTTTTTTTTGTTTGACCGTGTGTTCGTTCAGTTCTACTGGTGCTCCAGTATGTGATTAAAACATTCATGCTGGTGGACCACTGGCCACTGGATCGCAACCATCTCCAACATCTCCAAACCCTATTCTGATATTAATATATCCTCCAGATGCTGCTAGATAAAATGGCTAAAAAGCCGAAGCCAAATAAAAAAGAAAAAATTTTTTCTTCCAGAATGAATTATCCTTGATAGGTATGGCAGATCATTAATAATAATAAAACAACAAAATTAAATTCCTTAAATTTTTGTGCGACCGAGGATACATTTTAAATTAAAGTATAAAATTAAATTTAAATTAAATTAAATCAAAATTATCTTCCCTGATAATAAATCTGATAATAAATTTTGCTGCGAGTGCCTCGATTAGGCTGACCACTTACCCTAGATTTGTCCACAACAAACATTGTTTTCTCCCTCCAATTAATTTTTTTCATTTTATTAACTTTTCATTCTCCCTACACTACTGTTTTATCGCCTCCACAGTGGCGGCTATACCACCCATTTCCATTCTCCTTGGTGTTATATCTTATAAACTGGTTTCTCACTTTTTCAATTTTTTTCACAGAGCAACTAATTTAAACACTTCGATTTGGACTTTCTCTGCTGCTCTGTTCAACCAGTATTTGTCTCTTGATAAGGCAACACAATTTTTGCTTTTTTAATGCTTTTTTCTGTTACCACTTTTCATATTACATGATGTCATTTATAATTATGTGCAAATTTTTCACCAGCAATAAGCCACCTCGGATAAAACCTCGGAAAAATAGACTGATTTCTTTCTTCGGATACGTGGTCATTTGGAAAATTTTTAATTTATTTCAAATGCATAATATAACGCGGTAAAACGAGAACATGGCCAACTGCGCAGGTTTAGGCTGGGATTTTGTGCAGGTAAAATGGAGGCGTGTTTTTAAATTATCTTTTACCTGCCCAGGATCGCATACCACGTCATCTCCAATTATGTTAACTAATGTAAGAATTAAAAGAATACTTTCACATGAATGAAGAGTTTTTGTTGTATATAATGGTTTTTTGTCTCGGGTACTCCGAGTCCGCAAATTATCTCGTGAAACTAATTTTTCAAACTCACATTCGTTGACTATTTAAAAAAATCCCTTCGACTGAGAATTTTGAATTCCATCCGAAGAAGGTTTCTTACTGCATCCGATAAATTCGCTGGTGCTTTTCCCCTCCCCCCTCCAGGTACAGCAATTTTGGCATTTAGCCGATTATCATACACAAGAATATATTGTGTAAGTACTTATGGACGCACGCAGTTAATTTTCCCGTTATTTGTGCCGAGCAAACATTTCACTATTCTACAATTCAACCATAAAATTATTCGTTTTTCCAATCGAAAATCTCGAAAATCGTTGCACCTCAACGCTCACCCCTATACGCGAATCACGCAAATTTGTGTAATCCTAAAATAAAGAGATCAAACTATTTTCGCAGCCCAATTTACGGTAGAATTCGTATTATTCTCCACATCCAGCGCTTGTCGAAGTTTTTTTTAGCGCAAAAACAGCCAACAATTCCAGAGGGTGCGTTGGGACTTTTTCGACTAGGCGATCGTTTGAAAATTTATTAAAGGTGTCGTCGTACTCGTCTTCCGTTTTCGCACTAACGACGTCGTCGATGCGACGTTATGCGCAGAAAAGGAGAAAACGAGTGCGAGATACACAGTGGCAGTGGCAAAGAGAGACAGACAGACAGACAGACGGACAGAGGGAGCGAGAAAGAAAATAAGAGCAAAAAGTACACCCCTCTTAATCAGGAAAAGCAACGAATTATACATTAGGAAGCGTCGGATGTAAAAGCAATAATTACATTGGTCAAAGTTGTCTTCGAGAAGGGTCTTTTGTGGTTCACCTCGTTTCCGTTAACCCCTGCGCCCTCCCTTCACCGATATCATCGTCACCTTTTACACTTGCCTGCGACTTTGAGACGTTTTTGGTTGCGGAGCAGCTCGATTTCCATCCCCTTTTATCTCGCTGTATGCCTATCCTGTAATCTCTCTCTCTCTCTTTTTTCGCACGTGTATTCTGTAATTTTCCCTCTCCTTTTTTTCACTTTCCTTTTCCCCCTCCTCCACCTTTCTTACGTGTACAACGTTATCCTCGTAATGATTTTTGTCTTCTCATCCAACCTTCAGCTGCTCCAGACAGGCCTATTTAGTCACCAAAGTCAGTCTGCTGAAACGCCACAATATTTTAATTGTCTCAGCTGTGATGGCTTAGGAATATTAATCCAAATACGATGCTAGATGTACCGAAATTGCAGCCAATACCTTTGTTATTCTCCATTAGTGGATAAATTTTTTTTTTTATTGCTGTCTTTCCTCCTCCCTCGTCGAAATTTGCAACTTTTTTCGAGCAGGTAAAATTTCTTACTTTTTTCTTTTTCTTTTTTTTTCATTCTTTTTACCTTTTTGTAATTAACGAGCCAATAGATGAAAAATGTCGTCCTTCGTCACCGGCTTTTTATTTCCATCAATATTACGCCATTTTATCGACACCTTTGTTTGGTAAATAACTTTGTTGTTTCACTGTCAATGTTTTTGTACACACACATACACACACACAAAAACATATATGTATATATATATATATGCACCCAAAAAGAGTGAAACGACGAATAATTAATTGCAATACCGAATACTGAGACACAGCGAAATATTTCGATGGGTGAAAAACATCAAGTATCACGTGACTGGCAAAAAGCTGCCATTTTTCCCTACAAATTTCTGGCGTGCACGTCGTGTTTACCAAAATGTTCGTAAGTTATATCAAGCTAACCAAGACGACCGGGTATAAGATTGTAATATTATTTGTTTGACACTAAAATGAGTGATTTCGAATTTTCATTGGAGCTATTTAACCAATTTATTTGCATTTCTACAGAGAACGAGCGAGTTGAGGTGGGGGAGTTACACCCCTCTTTTGACTCAAGTAGTAAAAATTGAAATTTGGTAAAAATTGAAAGAAGAAAACGTATAAAAATGTAAAAATCTACAAGCATGAATTTTTAGCTAGCCTAGTTGTTGCTTGTAAAAGGCCTGGAGTGAAAACCACAGTGTAATTACCTTACTTTCAAATCTGGGATCAGTTATTGCATTGAGTGATAAGATACAGATAGGTAATATATTACGGATATTGGTAACTTCATGATGCTAAATCGCGTTTAAAAACGGAATCCATAGTATTATTGGGGTTGCAGCTTTTCGCTTATAATTGTTATTAAAAATGCGAGCTGTTAGTTCTAACATATTGTAATGAACAAAAAAAAAATCAAATGAAAAAAACTGAGAAATTCAATGAAAAATGAAAATTTTTGAGAAAAATTTCGTATTTATGATATAATTATTATAATGGTACCAGAAAATTACATATATCAATAACAAAAACGAATACTTAAGTACTATGAATAACTAATTTCTTCCCAATATGTTTAAGCCTGAAGTAAATACAAACATTTTGATAGTAATTACAATTTCACATTAAATATTCTTGCCAAATGGTCAAAGATTTGGATCTTCTACCAAATTTCTCAAGTTCAATTCCTGCAACCAAGAGTGGGCATGATCCGAACTTTTCAGATAACAAATCCTTTTTATGTTGAGCCTTTTTGATGTGTAAATATCTTAGTAGTTGGTTTATGGTAGGGGCTAAACGAGAATTACAATCGTCAGATTTGCATAACTCGTAAGTCTTACAATTATTATAACTCACGTTTAGGTGTTACATAACGTGTAGGTATGTGCGCAATTGAGTGTGTGCACAATATGTACTCTCACAACTACACTATTATGTTTTAACTTTAAACCTTCATGAGTACAGCTCCGGTGAAACTCGTATTTTTTTTGCTTATGATCTGTGATCCATGATTCGAATCACTTTTTGAAAGGATTTGAAGTATCTATTCGGATTTATTTCTCAGGATCTCTTTTTTCATATTTTCAACAAAAAAATATAAAAAAATGTGGAAAACGAAGAATGTACTTGAGAAATATTCGAATTTATTTTTTTGAAATCGATAAAACAACTTTTGTTTTCAAATCATCCACAGGATCCGTGCAAGTGATCTGAACGGATCCTTTTTTTTTCACAGATGATCCGTGATCCGGATTCGGATCATTCTTTGGAGAGTGATTCGTGATCCGGACCCGAATCGAATCACTTCTTTAAAAATTGAAAAGGATCCGTGATCTGAGTCATTTTTTTCATGATCTGTCACACTGTGCTGTTGCAACAACTGTATTCCCAACCAAAAAAAAACACACAATGACTGAGTGTAGCCTACGACCATTTACTCACCCCATCATTGACATTCATCCTTTTTACTTATATCTCCTATTCTACCATATTCTATAGCCATAGTATAGTTGCTCATAGCTGGTTAAACAAATGAAGAAAAGAAAATGAATTAACATTTTTTAAGAAAATCTTGATTCACTCAAAAGCGATGAAAGAACGTGCAAATGTTTTTTTAACAATTTTTAAAGGTAGGAAATATCATTTTTACGTCGCCGACGCATTTCGACGTGACTTGCAAGCCGCAGAAAGAGAAGAACAATTTCAATTATGCAAATGAATTCGTACGCGCCGTCGAAATTGCATGAATGGAATACTGAAGGCATATACGAAAGGAAAGTCAGAAGAAGGCTGATAAAGGAAGTGCACAAAGCTTTGTCAAAACGAACTTCTAAATTTCTCTGATATTTTACGTTTTACACGAACTTATTAATTCGATTTCAATCTCCATGGTTGAAGAAATAGCTGTAGTAGGCGCCGCGATAAAAGGTGCAGGCACATAAGGGAAAAACTTCTTAAGGTAAGTACCGTAGCAGCAAGAGAAAAAATAATGTAAAAAAAATTACGCCCAACGATTGGTTTGGGTTACGTCAACTGGAAATAATAAACCTTAAAGTATTCGATTGGCAATTAACAGCTAAATGAGACGTTTAACAACATACTTAGGTACCTATATGTTTACTCGCGCATCACGAATCAATTATTGAAAATTGAGACGTTTATGTGTCTGAGATTTGTAGCAGTTAACTTCGGGTGGAAACAAGACGTTTCCCCTCTGAACTTGAGTAGTAGATTGCAGGCCTTAAAACAAATTAAAAATATTTAATGAACATAATTATATATCCTGTTCTCAATTATTAAGGAGCAAAGTGTACTAAAAGCATCACATTAAGGAATTTACTTTCAAATTGTTATTTGTCTATGTAGACGAACACTCGTAGAGCTCACTTCGGAAAACAAAAAATCTATGACCTATATTATTTTTTTCTTATTAACTTTATAGCCAATTTGAAGAACTGTAGATCAACATCTTGGATAGCTTAGATGGATTTTTAAATACAATGTCCGGAAACTCCAGCCCCTTCACTGTACAAGATGGGCCAAACTAAAGAGCACCTTTTTCGTTCCTCGTGGCAAGTATTTTACTGTTTTACATGTCTACATAGATAAATAACAACATTTTTTATAATGGAACTCACCGAAAAGAAGACATTTTCATGCATCTAATTCAATTTTAATGCTTAAATGTTTTTAGTAATGCCGGCCAGGATAGTCTCAGTCGATTTTTTTTTCTCGCAGTTCCTGATATAAAAAGGACATGAACTACTGGTTTCAAGAGAGATAAAATTGACAGATTTCAACATAGTACAAAAAGTAAGAAATTGCACATGCTCACTTCCAAATTTATTCACTTTTTACACGACCATCTTCACCGCCATGGGCACTTTGGATTAATTATTTCCATCACTTATTGCACTAAGTATTATTTGTGATACCAGTGCTAAAATTAGATGATTTCTATGAATGTGATGATTGCAGCACGAGCCAATCGGGAGAGTAGAAAATCACACATGTTGCAATCGTTTAGGTATTTCACGCGTGTATCACCCAATATTTTTTATAATACGTACCTGAAAAAATATATAATAATAAGTTAGGTTGAAAACGAATTTTTAAAAAAAAGATACTCTTTTATACTTTTTTTCGGAGACAGAAACCAACAAAAATTGAAAAAACAATGATAAAAACGGATATAAGGGTATGTGTGCGTGTGTCGCAACATGTGAAAGCAGCGCTGAAGTTGGTCATCCGGTGTACTTCAACAAATTGAGTAAGTAGAATAGAAGCGTATAATAAGTTACTTTATAAATGAGTTTTTAGAAAATATGCTTTTATAATTTAAAGAAGAAAATAATGGCGAAAGAGAAAATAAAATTTCTCACTTTTTTTCCCAAGACAGAAACAAACAAAAATTGAAAAAACAACTGATAAAAACGGAAATAAGGGTATGTGTACGTAGGTCCCAACATGTGAAAGCAGCGCTGAAGTTGGTCGTCCGGTGTACTTCAACAAATTGAGTGAGTAAAATAAAAGCGTATAAAAAGAGAGAAACAAACAAAAAAAACAATAGCAGCCCACTTTTTTGCTCGATTTAGAAACCCAAAATGGAAATTAAATTTTTCGAAAAAAGAAACCCAATGTTTCGGCGTTAGAAACCAAAAGCAACGGAAACACCAAAATTTTGAAGTGAAAAATAGAATGGAAAACATTGCAGCAATTTTTATCGAGACCAATAATGGAAACATAATGAAAACTGATTAATGAATCGTTTTAATTTCAGTTTCTCAACTGAATAATTTTTGATCTGGAAAAACAAATTTGAGAAAATATTGATATTTTTGAGAAAACATGAAGAAAGTATTTATGTTGCTGAGAAAATATCGAAAAAATATAAGAGCATAGCTCCATCCTAAGGGAGGTGGGTTCTCACATCCTCAATGTCTTTTTTGACTACCCCCTACAACAAAAAATCACCAAAACTGATAAAAACACACCATTTTTAGGGGTCAAGCCTTTTTTTTTTTGGCTAAGGGGTCCAATCCCCAGGACTCCCCTAATATACTCACCTGAAAAAATATTAATATTTTCACAGGATTTGGCAAATTTATAATAAAGGGAAGGAAATTCAAAAAAAATAAAAAATGAAGATGAAAATGGAAATAGAACCTGAAATGGCAACTGAATGAGAAATTTAGGTAAATCCAGGAAACATAATGGAAACAGAAACAAAAATGATGGAAATGAGAACACAAAACTTAGCGCAGCGAGCCATCCTAGAAAATGTAGGTTTTCTTAAACAAAAAAAATCTAAAAAAATAAATTATTAAATAAATAAATAAATAAATAAATAAATAAATAAATAGATAAACAAATATAATGAACAAAAAGAAAATATTAAAAGTATTTGCCTGAATGCTGGGTAAAAATTAAATTTAATGAAATGTCCGGGGAATTCATAACGAATAATGCATGGGCTAGTTATTAAATGATTTCTTTTCTATTAAAATAAGTTGTTTCAACTGGAATTATCTTGGTACTCTTTTGGCAATAGTTGGAGATTTTTTCAAATCACGTCTATGCATGAATCGTGAAGCCAATTGAAATCAAACTTTTTACAATGGTAGAATATAATATATTCAATGTCTGTACCAAATTTTGTGCCTATTGTTTAAAAATTGCACATTCTATAACCATTATAGCTCCAAAAATGTAACGTGGTAGTATGTACCTACTAGATGCACCATCTGACCGATCTGGACCAAAAACAATTGGGTTTTTCGTTTTTAAGACTCGAAACAGTGTATCAAATTTCAAGATAGTTGGATAAAAATTGCAACCTGTACCACATTACGTAGAAATATGTATATAATTATACAAGGCCTGAAGTTCTTTGGCTTTTTCCAGCACTGGATTTTTTCTAGCACCTCATACGTAACAATGAAGAATTCGTTGTTTTGTTAGAAAACAATGAACCTTTTTTTTGTGTCTGTGTGTAGCTGTGTGGGTAGTGGCTCATGCGCATCGAATACGAGGGAATAATTGCAAAAATAATATAGAGGAAATAATTGATGAAATAATTTTGTGAAATAATTAATGACTGGCACATTTATTATAGTGATATAATAGGTAAGTATATATGAATTTCAGCTAATAGTGCCAGAAGTGTCCTAGGACAAGGAGACGAAAAAAATCTACAGTCGACCCTGGGTCTTAACACCAGATCAATTTTAATATGGATATTTTCTTCGAAAACCTTCATAAAAATAACCATCAAAGTGCGGACAAAAAATAAACTGGCATCATATGTGGAAACAAACACAGCTCTTTTGTAGCTCCTGAATCAAGTGGCACTTAACAAATGGGTCAGTTTTAAAGGATAAACCGTTGGTACCGATACCTAGGTATCAACAGTTTTCACATAATATTACGCAACTATGAAGAATTTTCTCATCGGCTACCGATTAAGTATTTCAAAACTCAAAATTACGAAATTTCTCTACAATCAAATAATATTTAAATGCATAGCTATTGTTTTTCTTTTGCTTATGAAAACAGCAAATGAAAAAAAAAAAAAAAAAAACAAACTTCTCTTACCTTTTAGTAGAAATAAAAAATTAAAGAAAAACAATCGCACTAACACTTCCAACGATCAAACCACTGTATGTAGATATAGCCTAGCCTACTGTATAGATATACAATATATTCGGTGTAGATGGGTGTATATACTACAGTGTAAAGGTAGGTATACTGTATACGCGACGACTGAGTTTATTATAGGTACAGACTGAAAATCCTCACAATCCTTCAATACAATTTCTAATCGCAAAAGAGATTTACGATAGAGGTTGGTTTATCGGTATATTATCGTAAACTGTTTTCAGTATGGTATTAATTGTTTGGCATGGCAAAGCTTCGACAAGTAAATGAGTCGGTTAAATCCGCTTACCGTTTTATTCTATTCAATTTGCGGAAACAATATTCGCAGTACCCAATCTCATCATCGTCGTCGTCGTCGTCGTCGTCGTCGTCGTCGTGCAAAAAAAGGGAAGGTATTAGCCACCGCTAAAATCACGGAAAGCGATTTGTTATCAAAATTGTGTACGAGCATATTCTGTATCTCATTCCATGGTATATGTATATATCGTCGAGAAAATCTACCCTTCGAAAATTTTACATACGTCGAGTGGTGGAATGATGGAAAGGGCGAGAGTATGATTTGACTGTTCTTTCTTTTTCATTCTTTTCACCAAAGGTTGCAGTGTATACCTTTTCGACGATGATAATGGTTTTTGATGAAATGTAAAATACCAATCTAAAATTAGAAATCTGACATCAATCGTCATAATACGATCTTTTCTAGCAACGAAAATTAACCGGTATTCTCGTACGTTCATTCGACACGATGCAATTAAATCTGAAGCATCCAACTTAGGTCGATGATTATTACATAAATCGAAGGATGATGTTTTTTGTTTCAAAATTAAGTCTCTCCTGTGAAAGGTACGTATTATTTTTTCAACGAGTGCTTTTTATTCTGCAGAACTGGGTCATCGAATTTATAATAACTTACCTACTCAGTCCTCTTGCCAGAAAGTTATGATACAGGTTTATGATTTCCTTTGATAGGAGCAGAGAATAAAATTAATGAATAAACCATTGAAAATTGAGATACCAATATTTCTATAGGCTGCAGTTAACCCCCCCCCCTCCCAAAAAAAAAACATTCCACGCTGGTTGACTTATTTTTACCCCTTATTTCTTATGCCAATTTTACGTAACATAATATATACAATATAGATTATAGGTAATTATTGATAAGCAGTGGTTGCATTAACGCACTGACTGAATACAGTAGGCTTGTTCTATTTACCAAGTTTTCATGTCAGGACAGGTGTAACACCAAACACCAGGTCAACATCATGTTAATATCAGTTTAGCTCAAACACTCTGATGATGTTAAAAAAATATTTATTTAAAAAGAACGCCAAAATGTGACACCATTAACACCAAACTACATAATCTCCGATAACAGTGATCTCTTACCTGTATAAAACTAAACAACACACTCTACTCCTACCCTGATTTCCTACACCTCCTCGATGAGCAAGGGTAAGATTCACTGTCCTGTGTTACCCTCATGTACAAAAATAATGTCAAATTGATAACCTTTGGTGTTGTTATGGTACAGAATGAACACCATCGTTGACACTGAGAGTACCTAACATCAATGTTGAAAGTTTTAATTTTTGTGACTAATAAACCAGATCTAGTATATAAGACTGACAAACCTGAAGCCTCTTTCACACGACACTGTTTTACCAGCCCTGGCAGGCAGCTGGCAGCCGGTTTTGTTAATGATAGTCTGCTGGTTCTTTGAAACGACCCTGGTGAAAAAGTTGTTGTTCTTGTTGATTTATCTGTTATCAGTGTAGATCAACTGTACTCATTATTTAAATAATTTTCCATATTTTCAACTATAACTCGTAAACTAACGAATGGATTTGAATACAATTTCATTCAATTCATCCTCAAACATACTAGAACAACCTTTTAAATTTTACACCATTGACTATTCCTTTGTTGCAAAGAAAATTTGTTTGCAATAAATTTATTTAAACAAATGCTAAAATTATACCACAATCCTAGATTTTCAACAAAGTATAACTCACTTACCAGAGGACGGATTCAAATAAAATTTCTTTAAAATAATCTTCAAGCATTATTTAAAAAACCAATAAAATTTTACTGTTGAATATTGTTCAATTATGGGGAGAAGTAGGTAATTCGAAATACAACAGGAATAACTAAAACCAAATTTTCTCAAATTGAAAAGTATACCAACTCACAAAAAATATTTTCTAGACGACAGTTTATTTCCAACTCTAATTAAGTCATTCAATTAGTAACTTTGCAATAGGGATGAACTTTTCCCTGAAAATTAACTTTAAAGATTTCTATAAGTAATTGTGATAACTGATAATATGCTGTTTCACCAGCTGATAATAAAATTTACCAGATGCTTTTCATCGGCTAGCTGGTGTACCAGCAGCAAAAGTTGAAAATATTCAACTTCACTAACACGCCACAAGTCTGCTAAAGCAGTCCACTCACACGTCGCTACTTACCAACCACTAGCAAGAATTCTCAGCCGGCGCTGGTAAAACAGCGTCGTGTGAATGATGCTCAATGTAGAAATTTTCCACCAAAATCTGGTTCATTTTTAAGACACATTGATGTGCTAATAGTATGGATCTTCTCTTTTTTACAAATATTGCTCCAAATTATTATTCAACTAGTTTTTTTTTTTTTAAATTAGATATTATAAAAAACCTATAAATATACAAAGAGTTGGCTGCTGCAGATAATAGAAATCAAAACCCTTGAACTGCATATAAAAGAAAACGTGAATTGTCATGTACCTTTTTGTTCATTCTCAAAAATAAGATCCCACAACAGCAACGAAACCTGTTGGTGGGATTCATTTCTCTGATCGAAGTTTGGTGGAAAAAATTTAACATTGGTTTGTCAGTCTGGTAATGCGATATTACCTACCTATATACGTATAGTCAATGCACTTACCAAAGAATAACTGATTCGTGATTGAATTTTCTTCTCTATTCAGTCATTGGAGGCGAGTGGAATAAAAACATGTAACTGAGAAAGGCATTTCACCAAGTTTTTTTCATGTAAAGTTATTAGGTGAGGTGGGTAATTTTTTTTGAATGCATTTCTCTACCTATTTCTTTATCATATAAAAGAGATTAGTTGAGGTGAGTTACTTTTTTAAAATAAAAACACACGTCCAAACTCAGAATTAAATCGAACGTATCAGAAGTGCGAATAATTACTCAAAAAGAGGAACTGAGTTCCTTGCATAAAACTGGTAACAAAAAAGCACTTGGAACTGGAATTGCATTCAGCGAGGAACTAGCAACATTTTTAGGACTATTTCTATGGAACTGGTGTAGTAATTCGTTGATAGTGGGAACTGGTGTATCGCCTTTGGTGCTGTGGGGCTTCATCCGCCTCGTATGAAGACAAGATAGACACAGCATCACCTTAATATACTAACATAGAAATTCAAACCATGTGTAACAGCGATTTGTCAAACGAGCGTGAAATTAGTTTCATGAGTCGAAGGCGAGTTGTGCAAATTACACGAGTAACAATCTCCTACTACTATTTCTTTCAACACCCCTCCAGAAACAAATTCAGGAAAGGTTTTTCTAGAGCTGAATAATAATTAATAATTTTACTTTTTCTAACCAAAAAATTACGACACCTAGTCCGAACACCTCCTCCAGCCTCCACACCCAATCCATATATCGCCTACAAAAACATTTAAGATAAATAAAACGAAATTAATTTTTACAGAATTCACTGATAATCACAGTATTTTTGTAAGTTTTCGTCCCCGGCCATCTACAAAAACGGGTTACAAATAAGAAACAAGTCAATTTTACTCAAATGAGATCATAAATTAATAATATTATCCTTTGTGTTTTTTACATAAGAAAAAAAAAGATTATGTATTTAACAATAAAAATGAGACATGCAAGAAAGTCAACTTGCAAGGGCGCATGCGCTAAATCGTATTTTTCCACGTCGTATTGAAACCTTTTTTTCAGTAAAGGCGCGCAAAAAAAGGTACTTTACGGGTGGGTGTTACAAAAAAAAATGCTCATTCGGCGCTTCCAGCCCAGTTGGCCACCAAGGTAACCTCAAAAATTTACAATATGATATTCACTTACTACTAAAATAAAACGAAAAAGTTTCTACTTAAATGAACTGAAGGCAACGGCAACCGCCGAAAACTTAACACCTACAACAAAATACAGCAGTGAAAAAGATGAAAAGAATAACAATTTACGAAGAAAACTTCCTTCGCCAAAGGAAATATCCCTTTGAAATTATTCTCTCGCCCAAAACAGGTCTCACTTTTTTTCTTCTTTGTTCCTATTTATAAGCACTCTATACGTGTGCTAGTAGTAATAATTTAATCATAGTACCCTCGAATCGAAAAAAATCTCAGAATAAACGCCGGAATAACCTTTTAGAAAAATTTAAATGGAACTTAATTCTCTTTTTCTTGGCCATAAAAGAAAAACGAGGAAAAAGGAAGAAAAAAGAAGAAAAAGAAGAAAAAGAAGAAAAAGAAGAAAAAGATAATAGGAAATCCTAATTATAATATTCTCGAGCAAAAACAGTACAGCCAGCAATCCCAACAATTTCTTTTTAATTTCGAGATAATTGATGACTCCTAGGCATGTAGTATTCTCTTTCATCGCTAATTTCTATTTTTTTCTCCGAATTTGAAACAAAAATTTATTTTATAATAATTTGACTTAGGTAACTACCTTCTTTTTTTTTTTTTTTTTTTTACTTTTTAGTTCGCCATAGTTTATCATTATTTTAGAACTGGAAAAAATGTATTAAATAACACTATTTTGTAAAATTTAGACGATTTTCTGGCTCTTTTGACTCGGCTATTAGGTTCTCGTGACTAAAATTCGAGACAATGGCTAGCGATAGAGTCGAAAAGTTTGAGTTTACTTTGAAAATATTACAGTAAGGTACGTCACTTCTGAGTTTAGGTTGGAAAAATGTAACATTCAAATTCGAAACATATCACATTTACGCTACTAATCAGTCCACCAGTCAAAAGAGAAATGCAAATTTTAGTGAGCACATTATTTGGGAAGTTAATCCCCGCACATTCACGAAGATAAAAATTTGGTTCCAAAATAAAATTTAATTTTTGAACTCAAGTATGTAGGGGCAACCAGTGTCTCCGTGGGCCGAACCCTTAAGTACGATTATTGTTGAGTAATTCTTACATTTTTCCCATGAGCAATCATATAATCTATACCGAAACCATGAACATGTACATATTATTTATGTGTAACTCTACTAACAGAAGTAATTCTTTTATTACAGTTGATATTGAAAGATCGATCTTGCATTCGAACCCTTGAACTCATCTCTAGCATCAGATCACCAATGTGAAAGCAATTTTTAGCCCTCAACATTCTTTTGGTAGGCTTTTGATACACTGACGTGAGTTTCCCATTTTCATTTTATTTGTATTTTGACTGAAATACTGGCAGACTGGCTGAATTTTGTAACAAACGTAGTCATACTACCAACTGTATTGGGCTATTTCCAAATTAATGAATAATTTCGAAGACCCTGCAGTTTTAAGGGTCAACTATTGTTCAAAAAGCTGGGTCAGGAAACTCGTGCCATTCCCCACCTCAAATAGTGAACATATAGTCGTTTTGTTCGCAATTAATAGTTCCAGAAACACAGCCCATTTCGCAATAATCTTTTTCTTCCTTCTTCTTCACGCAGGCATCATAAACTGATAACTAGCGATTCCACCTGTTAAAATTTCAATAAACACATTTCAGAGTATGAGTTATTAAAACGTTTTTCTCGTCCACTAACTCACAGAAAGTCTGATGGAAGGGTCATTAGTAAATATGTATGAAATACATCTAAAGCCAATAAGTAGCGATCACAATAAAATTCTATTCCACGGAGTCACAAGACTATTCGTCTATCGATATGTTGATAAGTTTAATTGAAACTATTAAAATTTATACATTTTTACCACCTGCTCCCTCCTGTTATTCTTAAAAAAAATACTGAATCCTCAATCAGTGTGGAGACGTGAAAAAATTATCGTCTACCTTTCCCGGACCGCCACACGTATATTGTGTTCACTGCTTTATAAACTGTGGGTTACCAGTTGATTCGCCACACCTACACACCTATACACTGGTGGACCCTATTTGATGTGATCATGCAACAATGCTCCGCTTCTTTTTCATGTACTGCTACTGCAGAGTGGTATTGAGCCATGATGGCGAAAGTCTGTGCGGACTTAGGCAAACCACTAGGGCAAGAGGCTGTGGGATGTGAACGAATTTACATGCACACTGTCTATCTTCTGTTTGCAGTGGCGTTAGTGATGGTAAATTCTCGAGCGTTTATTACTGATCAACAAAATGCGGAGTATGCTTAGACATTTGCTCAGTATGTGCTCATGCCTAAAATGCTCAAACATTTAATATCAACTGGAGAATGCTGAGCACTTGCTCAACATGCTTCAGCATTTTCATTATTTCGTCCTAAAATGAAATAATAATTTAAAAAATTGAACAACTACACTAGTGTGGTCCTAAAGGAATGACCAAGAATGAAAAAAATATTATTCAAGAACTATTTTGGATTTGATATTTGACGCCAGTAACATATTTTAAATTTTTTATCCACTCAGATTAGAATCATATACTATTGAAAATCTTATGAGTTCTTCAGAATTTACTCAAAAATGACCATAACATTCTCAGTTTTGATGATATGCTTTCAAGTGTCATGCATTTGTTTTTGAAGTATATGCTAAGCAAATCCTTGAAATGTTTGAGCATGAAAAAAAAAAACAAGTGCTTGTTACCATCACTAAGTAACATAGTTGCGTGAACATGTTCAGCATATCCACCACTTTTTAACTTGTGGGTTGCTGTTTTGAATCTCTACACCAGAACACCCACATACTATATTGTCAGTTTTTATGTTTATCTTCACATTTTCCCAGTACGTTTCAACTTAAGTATTCTTAACAAATGAAAAAACTAAATAGATACTATTTGTTTGACCAACTACGGATACTTATATGTATCAATATTAAAGAATACAACATACCTATAAGTTGGGCTTCAAATTGATAACCTCCTACTTTCTTTTTAAGTAGGTTAAAATTGTTCAACTGATGCACCAAGCCCACCATGAAAATAAATCCAGTTGTGAAAAAGTATCTGCCCCAATTTTTACCAATGTTTTATGCGTGAAATGTATGAGGAGGGATAAATAACCAGGGTAAAAAAAGTGGAAAGAGAAAATGGTAATAAAAAATAAAGTGGAGATCGTAATATTGTTCATTGTGTATGGAATGAATATGAAAATGAAAGAAAACAAAAAATGAACCACACTTAATATTTTTAAAATTTTCATTTATTTTCAGTACCTCCCTCTCATTGTTACAAAGTGTGAAACCTGTGAATTTTTTAAAAAAATACAATTTATTTGAAAAATGTGCTGTATTAATCTACTGAGCAGACTACCACCAATACATTCCATGGAAAATAATTTGATCTTAGCCTAAACTAATGCTCACCAACTTCAACGAATGTTTTATTTTTTCCTATCATTCATTATTTTTTCTCATTCTTCCACAGAAACCCCTCCCCCTATAGATTGTAGTTTGAAGTATTCTTTTCGTTGTCTTTTGTTTCTCAATCTTTTTTGTCATATTATTTTCATTTTCCCCATGTTACAACCATGGAAGCAAAGAATTACCAGAATTTTCTCATCTCTACCCTCTTACTTTTTTTCTTACACTTTTCCTTTCCCCTTAAAATCATCGACCGCAGAACTGTTTAGTGATTAAGATCGTGGAACCTGTGTACTTACCTATAATTACCAATTTTTTATTATCGTCTCTCTTTTTTAGTTGAACGAGCTGCCACTTTTCCTAACTTACAATAACCGAAGATGTTTGCTGCTTGTTTACTTTTTGTTTGTATCTCCTTTCTGCAACTTTTCTAAAGTATGTTTGTTCATAGATACAATTTTTTTTTAATAAACCTGGTCTTTTTACTACGATGAATTGATTTTTTTCTTCTAGACTATGGGCCAAATGTGGAGATATTTTCTATAATTCAAATTAGGTAATATCTCATTAGTAAGATGAATTCTTTCCATAGAAAATGGCCAAGTCTGTAATTCATAAAGATGATAAATTTTTCATAAATGATATAAATTTGAGTCCAACAGACATCCAGCAGTCTACCCAGGTAATTCTGTGTCTATTTGTAATTCTGTGGCCACTGTCCAGTGTAAGTGATTGTATCAAAGTCCATTTTCCTGTGGGTTTGGACTTAAAATACTGTAAGTATTGTGATAGAGGAATCGGATGTGCCGGCCCCTATTTGCATACCACACACTTATCATTATCATCAACAAAGACATACAACTAAAGAGATCTCCAATAACCTAATCAAAAACTCCTCCAAGATAGAACGTTTGTAATCAAGATATGTTTCACTGCTCCTGCATAATTAATGGTACAATAATTTCTGAAAATACCCGTAGACACCCGCATGAATTTCCTCTTCAAGGGTTCATAGATGCCTATGAAATGTACGCAGCTTTAAATATGCAGAAGGTGTGAATGTGTGAATGTAATAGCTTTAATTTTTTTTTTCCGCACAGTATATATATTAGTACGGCATTGAATATCCCTTCAGCTGTACCTCTCTGTTCGTCACTATCAGTGAGCCCCTCACTCTCATAACAGATTCATCAGTGGACTGCTTTAAATTTGCTCTTTCAAGCTGAATCAGGAACGTCTGCTCTTACAAAAGGTTCAACCAGACGACAAATAAACTTTGGCCTATACCTAACTAGTAGTCTATCCAAAATTTCGAAATAATATTTTACACTGAATACATTATCAATCCTTTTAGGTAGGTATTTTTAAATGAGTAAAATATTCTAGGGGAGAGGAGTATTTTATATGTTTTGTAAGCCTTTACGTCACTTTTTTATTATTTTTTTCTTTTCATTCTTTTTCTTTTATCTTTTCAACCATTTCTTCTCTAAACCACCTTGTTTTTGCTCTTTTTTCTCTCTCATATTCGAATCAACATCGAGTATTCTTTTCGTTATGTCTTTTTCAGTTCAACCGAACCGAGGAGAGTATCTCTCAACAACCTGTCAGCCATTTTCATCCATTCAATCATAACTTTTTCTTTTTAATTACACACTCTTACTTGGTTCGTTATTGCCACTTCATACAAGCAACAGAATGGTTGATGAGAGAAAGAAAAAGTGAAGAGACCTTAAAAAAAAAAAAAATAAAAAAGGGTAAAAAAGAAAAAAAGAGGCAACTTGAGAGAAAATCAAATTCTCGACCGCGAAAATGATTATCGACGCTTTGAATACATCAAAAATCTTTAAAAACTCGTCGGCACGTACGATGAGTGGCGCATGAAAAATTTATAAGGAAAAACTTTCGCCACGTGGAAAATATTTACCCTTTAGCTTTACTCTCGGAACAAAAACAAAAATATTCGAGTTAGTAATAATATATATATGTATATATATATATAATATATATACGGGTTAGTGGATGAAGAGAGAGACAAAAGGCAAAAAGAAAAACACTTTCCCAAATGGTTTTCTTCTTCCTCTCTTGATTCTTTTATACTTTCATCCAACATTTTTGTGTAGCTTAAATTGTCGAGCTGAAATATTTTCGGGTAGGTATATAATGCTTTTAATGTGTGCCTGATGAATGTAGAAGTCTGTGGTGGAACCAAAAAAAAAAAAAAAAAAGGTTATCTTGAGACATCTTTTGATTTCATCGTGCAGATTTTACGAGCAGATTAGAATTCGAATCAAAGAATATACGAGATTACTAGATAACATTTGAAGACATACCCTTACCTACCTAATACTTATTGCCTACTCAATTACAGCAGGACACATATACCACTGCTGAATAGTATACCTTTCGTAATGATATTTAGCATTTTCAACCAATAATAAAATTGATTAGTCAGTTTCTAATTTTGACTGAGACGCAGTTTCGACATTCATCATTTTCAGTCAGTACTTGTATTAGCTAGTCTAGAATGATATAGTCGAACGCATGTGTTTGTCATTTCTAGAACTGCCTGCTTAAATCACAAATCGTCAATCGACGTTAGTTTCGACGAATTGTACATATTGATGGTAACATATATACATATAGTATACACATTTTACATGTATGAACAAAGATTACTCTGCAACGGATGAACTGATTTTCATAATACAAGATTTATTTGAAAGAGAATAGCCAGTGATAATGTTACTAAATTTTCGGAAATATCGGATGAAGACCGGATCTATACCGGATCTGAAATGATAAACCTAAAATTTGAAATTCAATCTGTTTCCGTGAAAATTCGTACCTTGGAGGTTTTTTTGATTGCTGATTACGAATCCACTGTCAGATTTTCGAAATTTAAAACTGCAATTCCGATATGGTGAATTTGAAATTATGAATTAAACCAATCTGAGTGAAATTTTGTTGGTCGGTAGGAAGAACGGAGTAGTTTATATTGAGCTCGTCTTTTTTTCTATATTTAAAAAAATAAAACTAAAAATTGAAAAATAATAAAACTTGCTTTCAAAAAAATTAAAATGACTTGAAAAAAGGTAAGTCTACATGAAAAATTTAACTGAAATAGGCACTAAAAAGCGAAAAATAATTTAAGAGGATGTTGCCACACCATCACTTTTTGATCGAGGATTTTACAACACCACTTTCTTCTTTTTTGAACAAAATATTTCAAGTCGGTGCCGAATTTTAAGCAACTAAATACCTATAGTTCAGTGGATGTTTTGCTTGAAATTCGGCGCCGACTTACGAAATTTTATTCAAAAAAAGAAGATGGTATTATAACATCATCTGAAATAATTTTTTGCTTTTCAGTGCTTATTTAGTTAATTTTTTAACGTAGGAGCGAATTTATTTTTAAATCGGTTTTATTTTTTTGAAAAAAGTATAATTTTCCTTTCGTTTTGGAAGACAGAAAAAATTTCGAAAGTCGGCTGGGATAACTTGATCTAAAAAACTAATTTGAGTTGTAAGTGAAAAAAATTGTAGGCAAAAATTTTGTTTCACAAATCCCTTCGAAGCGAACTCCTAATAAACATACCGAAAGTTCATCACGATCCTCTCCGTTCCATCTTCCTTAAAGGGCTTAATATATCACAAAACTAAGTTTTTTTTCAAATATCTCGCTGCCTAAATATCGATTATTCGGGGAAAAAGTATTCATCAAAAGTTATTATTCATTAAATTCATCCGAGATAAAGTCGTATAAAAATTTGTATCTCACTAAAACGGTTTTTTCTGGCTACACTTAGTTAACAAATAACAACTGTCTGCGATAATTTCTTGTATTCGAAATTTTCATAACTTCTGCCACCTCCCTTCCCAATGGAGCTAACTGTGCCAAAAATTTTTAGCTGGTTTTCAAAATAAATTCCATTATAATTTCGTAGTCATTATTTGGCCACAGTCTCTATCTATTGAAAACCCAACTTTTTTTTTTTTTTTTCCAATCAAACGTGTACGTTTAATTAATGGAAGGTCACAAATGATAATATTTACGATTTAAGTACGTTTATAATTTTATATTTTTTATTCTGCATCAGTATAAATAGAGCTCCCTCGTTTTGCTTCGTTTGCGAGAAAATGAAATGACTGTTGACAAATTATGGATGCTGTAAGCGTGAATAATATTGCGAATAGTTGTCAAGGGGAAGGTCCCATCTGCGTTCTTATAGTTGTTTCGGTTTAATTGTCGATTCTGACTAAATTAAATATGGCAGTTAAATGTGAAATGTGAACGAATAGGTATTAAATATTAATTTTCAAGTGAAATGTTATGCACGGTGGTGCTCATTCAGTGAAAAACCACATCTTTTGTCAAAGATTACTGGAAAAACTTGTGATTCAAAGAATAAGAAGGCGAAAGAGTCAAAATTTTCATAATACTCATACAGGCTAACCGAATTTTGACGTACGATGCCAAATAAATTCGAAGTTTCCATAAAACGTCACTGTAACCAAATTCAAATCTAATGCAAGTTCCTGTACTTTAGCCTAGCAGTTTACTAAAATTATGAAAGATTGCTACCTCCCATTCGAGGAACCTTATTTTTTTAAAATTATTTTAGGTAATGGTGCTCTTTTTCAGTTCGAAATATATTTTGTTCCGACCCTTCCGTCAAAAAAACTGGAGAACTAGTTATGCCACAAGAATATGCCAAATTCAATAATCTGACGATAAAAAAGTTTGAAGAAAATAATTAAAATGTTTAAAAAAGTGGTGAACTTCGATGGGATTCCAAGAAAAAGTGAAACAATGCGTAAGACTTTGATTAATGACATTTCCGACAACAAATGAGTCGTCAGTTTGGAGTAAAAACAATTTGTCAGACAAGCTTTTTTCGTCTAAAAGAATTTGGGTGCCCATAGCCTACTCTCACGGTCTCACTTTCATTAAGATTCGATCTTTATTGGGGAGAAGCGATGTGACCAGTGGTGGGGCAAAAAATACTACTGAAAATGATAAAATAAAGGCTTTTTGCGTAATGAGACAAAAATGTTGAAACGTAAGGACCATGTTGGATTTTCACACTCCACAAGTTCAGTGCTCCAAAAAACACTGAAAACAAAAGAGCACATTTCGAAAGGCAGAAGTAAATTTAATAAAACGAGCGACGAAATAATGATAAAGTGACCACAACGTTACAATTTCAAGATTTCAGTGAATTTTAATTTTGCCTTCAGTATTCTGAATCTTCTGTGAAAAACTAACGTTTTTTTGGTACTCAAACTGATTGTAAATCTGCAGCTGTACAGACTTGGACCACAAAAAATTATCTTGCTTTCTTTTTGCAAACATCAACTGCGAGAAAACTAATGCTCAAGTGGTCGTTGTCACTTCAGTATCGTTCTTACATTCAGCCCTTATAGTAGATACGCATTATTTGGACATTTTCAATTAAAAAACCCAATTCCTTTGGTAAAATAATTTTTGCAGTAACTTGTGCCATAAATACACACTGCCTGCGAAATTAAATAAGTAAATTATAAAGAAAAATATGGTCTACATGGCTCAGTAGTCTGATTCTTGGCCTCACAATCGGAACGTTAAAGACTCGAGACTGACCACCGCACCATTTCCGATCCAAAATGGTCGTATATTTTCAATTTGGTGCAATTGGTGCTTACATGTTCACTTCAAAAATTCATGCTTGGAGACCATTGGGCACTGGCCACCAGATCCAAACCAACTCCTTTCCCCACATCGATATTCGGGCGGTACGGGGATTCGAACCCGTACCAGCCAAACACCTAAAATCCCCCTCGTTCACTGCCACCAAAAGCCAGCACCGTATACACTCGGCCACGATGCCGGGTGATGGTGTCCAAGGGAGAAACGGTAATTAGCCGATGTAGTGTGGTCGCCACCACACCACTCCCCCCAGTATAGCGGAGTGTGATACGACAACCAGTATAGAGGCGCCTTGCGGGTAGGGATGTACGCCAGCTCGTGGTGATGCCGGCCCTCATCACCGCACTGTGGTGCACACCCTACAGCGCCGTCACATACCGGTATTGGTGGTGTGACGTACCACCACAGCTACTGGTTTTTGTACATGTCCGAGAGATGGCGTGCATTACCATCCCCCGGATCACGTCGGGGTCACCACTTGTGGGTGTGTGTATATGTAAGTACACGACACCACACAAACACCAATGCAGGTCGGTTGCGTGTATACGAAGTTGTATGTGTGCGGGCCAAGCCCAGTAAACAAGTTTAGCTGCACAGACAAAATGTACAGCCGTGAGCACAAAAAGGTAGTTTGTGGGTTTTACCCCACTGGCCCGCTAGGTGGTCGACGAGTGTGTAATACACACTCGTTCGTCATCGACCACCCGTCGCCACAGATATTATCAATAATCTATACAGACTCTGAATATACGTTTCCATATCCCAACAAAAATGTAAGAAAAATAGGTACTTTAAAAAGTCTTTTTCAGAAGAGTAATATGTAATTTATTAAAATTATTATTCCTTCCACTTATAGACACTTTCTCTGCAGCAATGTTTCAAAAAATTTTCGGCCCTATTCTATCAATTGCGACGCCGAATTGGTGAAATTATTAAAGGGGCCGAAGACAAAATAAGAAAATCTCTCAATTCGAATTTAACACAGATATCGAATTTTTAATTATTTAATACTAAGCAAACGTACCTATATCGGTATATAGGTACCCTTTATATAGGTACTTATAATTATTCGAGGCCCCCACTTAAGAAAATCCAAGTCAGCCCCTATGATTCGATACGACTTGACTCTTCTTTTTTTACTTTATCATAAAAAAAGTTCATACCTTGACGTTTTATTTCGTATAAGTAAAAGTAAGTCTTTTGAAAATTTCGATAACGCCTTATCAAAATTTCAGTGGTCTGATTTGGGGTTTCGAACATTTCTATTTCTAATCCTAGTTAAAGAAAGTTATTTTCACCGAATTAGGGAGGAGCAGAAGCAGCTGGTCATTGTTAAACCATAATCGCAACTCGTCCTAACTACCATATATTTTTGGCCGTGCTAAGCGTACTGATATTTACGTTCAAAATAGGTAGGTATTCAAAAAACAATAAACTCGGTACCTATATTTTTAACAGTGTAAACCATATGTTGAGCTTATAATAAATCGTTAAAAATACGTTACTTTTTTGTCGGATGTCGGATTCCAGTGAAAATCCGGTTAAAAGTTGCTATAATCTTCGTACTTTTTTCTCCCTACCTCTTTCTCCTTACCTACCTTTCCAGCTCGCCTACTATATTCTGACCATATGGAATTTTACGAATTACGTCGTATTAACTGGGGAATATCGCAGCATCACCTGATTATCAAACCATCACATACACATGCACACACACGAACGCACGCACACACATACGAATATTATCTTTATAAAAAATATTTCCGTCCACGTATACATTCCCATACGAAAAACGCGTAAGCACATACCCACCTTTCAGCATTTTTTTTTTTTTTTTTTTTTTTCACCCCCTACAGTATAAAGTACACACGGTTGTAAGTTGGCGGAGTACACGGAGGAGGAATGGGTGGGGGATATAGTTGGGTGGCTTACCAGTCGACATTCTCGTTTAACGTCGTACCCTCGTGGTACATGACCTCGTCGAATAACATCTAAAATTAATTGTCACCGTGAAAAAGGAGAAAAAAATCCGCCAAAAAATATGAGGAAAAAAAACTGATCTATTCAAAAATTTTGGCACGTTCGACCAATAAACGCGTTAAATTTTTTTTTTGTTTTTCATTTTTTTTCGTTGTTTCGTTTTGCTTTTACGTGTCCACCCTTCCGGATTTTTTGGTGACATTTTTCTTCCCCCCTCACCCTGCCCTCCTTGAAACTGTGTACCATAATATTATACTGGGCACTTTTGTGGTCCATATAATCTTTGGGAAATCTTGTCACGACTGTACGAAAATAACTTCCCCATCCGCACACCATCCTCCGGCTTACCGTTTACAATTTACTCGTTGCGCCGTTTTGGGTGGAAAATTGAAAATTTTTTCTCATTTACACCGAACGCACGCAAGGTAATGGCTCCAAAAATTCGTTTAAATCAAAATTTAATCAGATTGTGAAAGTGTGAAAACTGTGGTCACATCAACGCAATAGGACTTGAATAAAAATTGTCGGACTTGGTGGGTTCGTAGAATCTGAATATTAAAATAAATTAAAACATTTCTCATGTACTGCAGCAAACAATAAAGATTTAGTACTTGGTTCACCGGATGTGGACGACAGAAAAAATTATGTTAACTTAAATCAAGCTGGAGAATCTAAGCGATATATTTGTTAGATATATGACATCCTTCAGTATTATCGTATATCTCGAGAATGAAGATCGCAATATTTAACTCATTATTTCATTAGTCATAAATCATAATAATCATACGCAACTTAAGCTCAGCAAAATTCGCTAATAAAACCTTTCATATCCGTTACTTTTAGGGTTAATCAATTTTTCATCGTTCGTTGTTATCACTTGCTGCTGATGGATAGATTGAAATGTTCACATCTTTGTTCAGCGAATTTTCTCAAACTTGGGACCTGTCTAGATCATTTTCTCACCCACAAAAACCCCTGTCATGTAATTTTCAGCAACTTTGTGGGTCTAGTTCTTCAGAATGTGATTACCCACATACATACATACATACAAACATACATACATACATACATCCGTACGTACATACGTACGTACATACGTACATACAAACATACATACATACATACATCCATACGTACATACGTACATACGTACATACATACGTACATACATACGTACATACATACGTACATACATACATACATACGTACATACATACGTACATACATACCTACATACATACATACAAACATACATACATACATACATCCATACGTACATACGTACGTACATACGTACATACATACGTACATACATACGTACATACATACGTACATACATACATACATACATATGTACATACGTGCATACGTACGTACATACATACATAGTATAGGATTAAGAGTATTGCAGAGAAATATTGACTTCATTAAGTGTAGTGAGAAGGAGTGAATAACTAAGAATATTAACGTACACGTAATAGTCTGATATTCAGTAGAGCAGTTTTGCCAACTAGTACTCAAACAATATAATACATTCCAACAAAAATTTACCACAATACTTACCTTCTTTTTTTTTTTTTTACTACCTGTGGATGTTGCACTTGTAAATTCAAAATGAGGTTGAGAAGAAGTTTGTGAGGAAATATGGAACTTGAGGAAACCAAAGGGTATCCCCCAGAAAGATTAGAATGTATTCACTCCTATTTAAAAGGCAGTGGCATAGTTACAAGGGGCCCGAAGGGCCCTGACTCTCAAAAAATGTACTTACCCACTGACCCACCAAGAAAAGCGATAAAAAAACTTTAAACAATTTTGAAATATCCAAGAAACAAAACATTTCAACATAAATCAACGTAGATAAACTTCTATGTAATTTAGTCAGGTATAATAATGTACTTACATAAGATCACCTTTTTGATAAAATATTCGATAAAACATTGATAAATTTACACTGCTAAATACAACGATATTTAACCCACATAATTATGATGAACCATATCTAAGAACCTTGGTTTCAGAAATTAAAATTTGTGCCTCCAAGAAATGCGCCCTTTCTTACCTACGTTTACACATTTTTTCACACATCAATAATTAACTGTCATCTCAGATATCAACAACTCATCTTATTGGTCATATCCAGCTTATTTTCGATACTTGTATTAATCAGCTTGCATAATATTTTATCATTGTTTCACATTAACCTTTCCCCTTTTAGCTTAGAAAAAGTGAAGATCTCTTCTATTTTAATTACATGCGTTAAAAGGTACCCAGTATTGTTGTTGAATACTCTAGGTTGTCGGTTCAGGGAATCAAACCAGCGACTCACTGGTTGATGAAAGTGACACATATCTGCTCGGCTACGATGCCACTGACTTCTGACAAAGCACTGAGTGCATATTGCATCCCCACAACCACTCCCTCACAGGAGTTGTAATACCTAAAAAGGTAAACAGCACTACAACAGAGAGCGAAGGTAAATGATAAACCAACCAAACCCAGAAAGTCTTATGCTATTATACCTCAATACCACTCTGTGAAGGGAGATGAGAGAATTTTTGGTACATATTCGTTTCAAATCGGTTTTCACGAATCAGTGTTGCCAGATTTTGAGAATAAGATAGCCATACACAAACCTTCAAAAAGCCGTATATCACTACACAGAGCCATACACGTTGCAAGGTTGACAGTTCATTATTTTTTTTGAATATAGAGTTGGGTATGACTTCGAATTTGTTTTTGGTAGCGACTTGCTTTTCCCAATTAACTTGTTTCTTTTCCATTCCAATGAAAAAAAAAAAAAAAAAAAAACAGTTCACAGTCCTGATAATAAAAACCTACTTGATAACACGTTAAAAATTATGTAGAATTCAGCTTGTAGATTTTTTGATTTTTTTTTTCAAACAATTTTTAAATATGTTTTTTTTTTTTGTTTTATCCATCATGGTTTTGAAATACTTACATTTTGCTGTACAGCTTAAACTTTGGCTGTACAACCATTTCACATTAAAATAGCCCGTATGTTTATGGTCAAAGCCATACATCTGGCAACACTGGACCAATTCGGTAGGTTTCCAGCTTGGGGAATCAAACCAGCGACCCACAAGTTGGCAAAAGTGACGCATATCCGCACGTTCACAATTCCACCGATGGTTGACTAAGTGCTCAGTGCATATTGCATCCCCACAAATATTTCCCGCCAATGCTGCAATACCTATAAAGGTAAACAGCATAACAATAGAAAGATGAGTTAGGGGGCTGTTTAGTGGTAAACCAACCAAATCCACACAGATTTATGTCATTATGGCTCAACACCACTTTGTGGAGACGGAGAAGGGAACATTTGGCACGTATTTGTTGTGTGTTGCCCTCTGCGGCAACACTGAACACCTCTTTCTGAGGTGTTCTCTTACATTTGGCAGCCGTGCAACCATCGTTATGTCGGATGTCTTCTTCCACTCGTAACGTTTTTCTGTTATTCGTTTGTGCAAACGATCTTGGCACGTTTTTACCACTCGTGGTTTTGTGTACTTTACTGTTTTTGTTAACCCTACTACTCAGTAGTTCTTTTGCTTTCTTTTACAATAAACCTGTTCCGTGTCTCTCTGTGTTAGGCTTATCTTTCGAGGCGCGTGTGTTCAAACCTGTTCTCGGGTAATTTCCGTAACACAACGGTATTTATTTGACGTCAGTTGCTACCGATTCTGTCGGTTGACAGCTGAAGGAATCAATCTGGTGACCCACAGGTTGATATAAAGCGACACATATCTGTGCAGCCACGAAGCTACCAGCAGTTGACTAACCACTGAGCACATATTACGTCAATTTTTACTACAAAATGTTATTCAAATGAATTGTTTCGATTATTTCAGTTAGTGTTGTTTTATACAAATTAAGTATTATTTAATCCATTGTAGACGTCACAAGCTGTTACTATTTTTACCACTTTTAAAGTAAATTGTATCGACGTTATCACTTTTCGACAGCGTTGACGGTTTTTCTACTAACTCGAATTCGTAGATATAGTGAAATACAAGGTGGTTAGGTACTCAACGTAGACCCAATAATATAAATTACAGCAGCCTAATTACAAAGCTATACTGACGCAAAACGACGTTACCGTTAATAATAACCTTATAATGATAAAATGAGCAAGCTGGCCGGAGACACTTGTAAATTTCGAAGCCAGAATGAGATTGGAATGTTCCCGCACAACTCCCCCAAGCCTCTTTAAGTTTCATTTATGTGGACCTCAAAAATTTCATTTTTTAACCATGGATGTATATAGTCGAACTCTCGGCGTATTAGTCACTTGTTAGTGGAAAAACTGAATATGGGAAAAATATCGATACGAATTAATACGAAAAAATATCGTATTATTTCGCACCACTGTTGGATATGCTATAATTACCAGCTAAAAAATACGCAGAGCCACGTGGTATCCACCAGACTGATCGTTCCCCTTTCCACTGAATTGCCTATCATCCTCTCCCCTACATCGTCGTCCTCCACCGCTGCAACTTAAGGGCTTAATCAACTTTTTCCAATTCCAAACTTACGTTTTTCTTCTCCTTCTTTACGACTAAATGATTTTGCAATATGCAACGCTATCGTCGATGACGGACCAATAAAGTGTACATTCCTGCAGCATATTGAAGGCGTTAGAATGATGCTTCAGAGGGGTCATTGTGTCTGCGGCGGCTGCGAAAAACAGATTTTCCCTCTCCTTCGCCGTTGCCCCGTTATTACTCTCTCTCTCTCACTCTCTCTCTCTCGCTCTTTCTCTCTCTTTCTCTCTCTCTCTCACTTACTTTCTATCTGGAGGAAATGCGGTAAAGATGGAATGCGACGAGGAAAACGCAGTCTACGTGATACGCGCGCAGATTACAAAAGTAATGTAAGGCGGCTGGAGGGGTAGAGGGGCGCGAGGGCGGGAGACGGTTCATCGTCTTTATATCATATATATCGAGAAATTGGTACGCTAAATAAGGGCGGTGTGAGAGGGAAAGCGAAATGGAGGGGGGATGATTGGCGGTGGGCGAGCAGGGTACGGATCGAGGGACGGGCAACCGGCGTATCCAAAATTTTGGCTCGTCCGTACGATCACGTTCGCCGATTTACGACAATCGCCCACCAACTGTTTACCACCATCCACCATCCCTAAGCATCCCAGCTACCTTACTCCCGTCTTTCGCCGATCTTCATCCACCGCGTTTTCTTTTTGCCGGCGAGGTACTTTTACCCTCTCCCCCGGACATGCCAAAAAATAAAAAAATAAAAAAATAGACAGCAGAAGTTTCGCAGTGAAAGCCCTTCGGGCCTTCCAGATGCCATCTATCGACGTTAAAAGACGAACTCGTCGGATAGGTACAACGTGAGGGGTATCGTAGGCCTTTGTATGTACGCGTGAGTCACGCACCGTGCCCGTGATAATGGTAATAATTTATTGAAATTTCGGCGTACGCGTTGAACGGCGAGCGGCGGGCGGCATCGAGGGTGGAATATTTCAGCACATTTCCTTCGGGCAAATTTTCTTCCGTTTCACCCTTGAAACGCGGAGGAGGGAGGACGAAAAGAAGGGCGTAGGTACGCCATTTCGCCAATATTTGGTCGCGGTATCTTCGTTGCGAGGGTGGCTTTGGTGCGGCTTTTGTCTGCGTGCCGGTTGTAGAGACCAGTTTTGGGGTGGTCGGTGGGGTTGACGAGAGGCGTAAATAAACACGAACAACAGGTTGCGCAGCAATTCGCGGATGAACTACCCGGATAGAGAGGGTATGTCCAAAGTTGGTGGATGGACGATAGTACGCAGTAGCGTGCGGGTAAGGAACATGCGTACGAAAAATGTGTTTTGATATTCTTCAATATACGGTAGAAAACACTTTTTATGATTACGAGCGTAGGTGCGAGCATATTTATTACGTTCTCGCTGTAAGTCTCGACTACGTTGCTTCTCATTTTGTACCTTTGATAAATACCTAATGGTGTTCATTTACAAATTTAGCGTACAAAGCGAGTATTTACCTTGGATCAGGGCACGTGTGTAACTCGAGACACGGTGTTAGAAGTACTAAATAAGTAAAATTAAAGAAAACACATAATTTGAATTAATTTCCGGTCATTTCATTGGACAATAATTCTAACTAAATACGCTAAATATAGCAACTGTTAAGGTGAGACCTTTTCAAAATGGTACTCTACAGTATTTTTGTGTGTTTTGCATGTGTTTTTACCCAGTTTGCTTGTTAACGACACATTAAAATCGACCTTACAAAAGGGTTAAGAGTGGGGATGATAAAAATTTTCCGTTTCCCGATAAAAGAAAAATCTAATAACACAATATTCTTATTTTGATCTGATTTTTTTTTTTTTTTACGTAGGTATGTACATAATATTTATGTACGTATCGCCTAGAATTTGTGTTCACGATTTTGAGAAAACTGCGGAAGGGTTAGGGGCTGAAATTTTCCCGAAAGTTAGCCTATATAATAGGATTAGATTTTAAATGAGTTTTGGTTCAGTAGTTTTAGAGAAAACTACGAAGAATAGAAAATTCCTGGAAACGTGATTTTTCCATGATTTTGAGGATACTATAAATGAGATCAAACTGAAATTTTCACGATAAATTTTTCCAACGTAGGTGCAAGTTTAGTAGAAGTTTATTGCCTATTAATTTAGTAGTTTTTAAGAATACTGGAGAAAAAAATTGTAAAAGAAAATTTTGTATTCCCGATTTTGAAAAAACTTCGAAAGGGATAAAGCTGAAATTTTCATGATAAGTTGTTCTTATGTAGGACCAAGTTTGATAAGAGTTCGTTGCCAGTTGGTTCGATAGTTTTCGCGAAAACTGTAGAACAGACACTTCCTGGAAAATGGAAAAGTGGTTTTTCTAGAATTTTGAGGAAACTACAAAAGGGATACGACTGAAATTTTTACGGTCGGATCAGATCTGATAAGATTTTAGTACCTGAAGTTGCAGCAGTGTCCGAGAAAAATATGAAACATGTATAAAAAAAATTTCTATAAAAAAGCAAGTTGTGTGTGTTGCTTGAAGTATACTTTTTCATATTTACGGCGCAAAACGTTACGAGCGTCTTTTCTGCATAGCATTCATACAGGTCATAGGTTTTTCTATTTTATAGTAGATGAAGATTGAAAAAATGTGTTTTTTAAAGAAGTATTGCTGCGATAAATTTTTTTTTAACCGCGCACGAATTAATTCACAAGTGATTGTTTATAAAGGAAACCGGTTAATTTATTTCCAGATATTTCAGAACGATGTAAAAATTTATTCCCTTCTATTTTTGTCTGTTAAGAGTGAAGTATAGATAATTGATACCCTTTTACTTATCCGATGTTTACTATCAACTTATTGCATGATTATCCAGTGAGTGTTGGCCGTCAAGGGATGCGTGAGGGACAAGTGAGGAGTGACACCCTCCTTTAACCAGGCTTTTGTAAAAATTGATTTTTTGTTAAAAAAATTAAAAGAAGTTAGGATCTTGTTTTTATGGTTTTCAAATAACCAAGTGACTTTCTTTCTTTTTTTTTAAAATAGTAATTCGGTAAAAAGGATTTGGAAAAACGTTCGGATACCGGATCTCTCAGTTTGCAGACTACTTTCGTGATAATTATAAGATTTTCATGGTCTATTTTCAACAAACTATGTAGTATCTCAATTCTCTCCCACCTTGAACCAATCAGCCAAAAGTTACCATCTTCGACTATACATATTCTACTGAACCAAACGATGATTTCTAGTTAGACATGCCGGCGCTAAATAGGCAACCACTGTGTACTACTTAATATACTTTAAACTATACTTTGGGGAAAGAGAAAAATGTATCGATGCACATTGTAATGCAATGATAAGCATCATTTTATGGAGTAATCAGTCATCGTTTTTCAAGTAAACTAGTGTGGATATGGTTTACGACGTCACGCACTTCTTAACGTGAACAGAGTATAGGTACATTTACGTATGCTATTCTTGTGAATTTAAGGAATGACTTTATCAAATGTATTCTAAATTGGTGAACTCGAGCAAAAAGTCGAAAGTACGCACAAAGTACACTCGGGTTGCCTACTTATACGCCGGCATGTCTTGACATCAAAAAGTACGTTGGTCTTGTGGAGCTTTAATGGTCTACTACAAAGGTTGTGAGAGATTCCTCTTTAATCTGAACAGCGCTTTTTACTATTACACTGCAACCCAAACATCTACCATCTTATCAGTGTCATGCTGAAAGAACAATCGAAGATTTATATTTGAAGAATGTAGTAGTAAAACATCCTGGAATACTAAAAAACAATTAAAGAAAGAGAAATGTTTGCTCATGAGACAAGTGAAAAATTGGAAAATAATGAAATAACGAAGTTCGAGTTTACTGAAGCCTTGTGATTAAATCCTGCATTTTGACACTGTTTGACAAACTCCTTCTACGTACATTTTTCCGCTGACTAACATTTTGAAGCTGACAATTTGTTCAAAAAAAATGATAGAAAACAACAATATTATCAAGAGAACCTCGCAGTGTGTCGTGAGTAGTACTAGTGGGCTGGGAATCAAGTCATACTTGTTACAAAATTAACTCATACTCATTTCAAACGGGTGACCGAATCAATTTCTACCACCCTTAAAAGGATCTGGGAATTAACTCTCAGGCACCAATTTGTTTTTGATCGAAAAATTTATAAAAAATCTAAAATAAAACTAATAACACTTCAAACGTGTAAATGTGGATAAACCTCGATACCCACAGGCATTAAATATGGATTTGCGTGTGCCTTTCTTGTCTACCATTTTGGTAAAGCAGCCAACCTTTTATGACATCTGAAACTGGTGACTAAAAATAGGTATTGCCAGGGTATATGTTAGGTTGCACACGCCCATTGTCCGTGAGTATCGGAAAGATAGGCGCATCTTCGTTGCTTAGCCTAGCGTTTAACATGTTCGTAGCATTTAGGCTAAACAGAGAAGAAATTTATAGTTTGTCTGTTAGCCTATATGCTACAAACGTGCGTTTATGTTTCAACATCCGTAGACTAAAGTGTGTGGACTTGGTGATGGACCAAGTCCACAGTTTGTCAACTGGGGCCGAGCCCCAAGGGAGAAGAGGAACATGGTGCCCACAATAAACTACTGTATTTTAAAAAAAAGTTGACCTTTTTTTCCTAATTAAAACAAAATAGAAAATTTCTTGAGACAAAATAAATAGAAATATTTAAAAAATAAGTTTCATTTGGAAATACATCTCTTGTACCACTCTTGTACCTATTGACTGTTGAATGAATTGCAGTTTTTGGGGACCCAAAAAATTACTCTTGACCAACTAGATCTACCTTTCTCTGTTAATGTTATATTGTGCTTGTTTATCATAATGTTCTCCTCAACCCAGACAAAATTATCTTCATGTTGTCTGTTAGTATCTTTACTTTCAAGGAACGTTCATGTTCCTCCCTATTACTGTGATGCTATTATAATCTTTCACAATCTTCCTTTACACCCCTTTTCTTTTCATTGACTTGTCAATATTTTTCGTCGATGATTTACTTATAATTTGTGCTTCGAAGCTTCTACAAGTCAAAAAATATTATGAGAACAAAATAGTCATTTGATTGAAAAAAATGTATTCACACATTGTTTGTACAGAAAGTACAAGTTTTGCCATTTCAAAAGAATATTTTCCTAGAAAATACAGACGTTAAAATTTAAAGTAGAAGTTAAGAAAAATCTTAAGCTAACATAAGAAGCAAATATAATGGCTCATATCATAGCTCCTACGTTACCCACATAATCAAGAAATTAAAAAAAAAAAAATTTTAATTATTGCGAAGAAAAACCAAAAACGGTAGGTCCAAATAAAAAACTTTTCTCTACAGCATCTGAAGGAACATAACTGACTTTCAATCATTGTTTTCTCAATCTTAGACAGGAAATAATGTTAGTTGTATTTCCTTTAGGACGTACTTTTTCCCCATTTACATTTTCCTTGGGACTCTTAGTCCTGACACTCGATAGCAGTCTGGTGATTTTTGATTGGCAGAGAAGGTGTGTAGATAGCTATAAGCCGACCTAAAACAATGAACCATACGGTGTCTCCAAGGTTATAAATGAAATTTCAGCGCATCCGTACCAATGTAAAGTTGCCCAACCCCGAATGTACGACGACTAAAATTTTGAGTTCACAAGTAATCATTTTTCCCGTAACCAAACGCTGTGCAAAGTGAAACGTGATCATTCGCAAAAAAATGAAAACTGGACGAATTTGTACTCATCACTTTCGCAGCGAAGAGAATACATTAATTTGTCAATAACAATCGTGTTCACTAATAAACACGTTTTTTGTCAGGACAACGGCAGAAAAAAAAAAACAATAAAACAACTGAAAACAAGCAATCATCGTGGCTGACACAAAAATCCTGTACATTCGATTAATGAGTTTCACCTAAACAACTATACGAGCAGTACCGGTGAAAAACGACGATCAAATGAAAAATACACGACAATCTGCCCAGTTGAAAGATTTATTAGAATGGAGAAATACAGACACACAACAACGTGGGTGAGAGAAAAAAAAATTAAAAACACTTGTAAACTATAGAATACTATAGAGGGGGTAGTTAGGCCTACAGTAGCGTTGGTAAAAAAAAAAAAAAAAAAAAAAATCGAATTTGCAAACTGAAAGAGCGATGGGGGAAAAATCGCAGGAAAAGGGTGCAAAGACGAGGGATCGTTTTACAAGAAATAAGAAAAATAGTTATTTAATGAAACGTACACAAGAGGTGATTGATATCGAAAAACGGACTTTTTAATTTCCGTTCACGAAATAGGATACCTACGCTGTTCCAGTGCGTTTCCAGCAATGAAATATTTTCAGTTCACCTATACTTATAAATATTTTTGGAAAATTGGGTTTTTTTCTTCTTTTTTTTCCTTTTTTTTCGTCTGTTCTGAGGCCTAAAATAATAACATCTCGATGGAAAATCAAAGTTTACTTTTGTGAATAGTGTTCCTTCCGGGAGACGTTAAGGGGCAAAAAGAAAAAGAGAGAAAAATTTTCCAAGACAAGTAAAATGTAGTCGACGAGTAAGCAATGTTCGTTTGAAAATTACCTATAATATGAGTGTTTCGGTGAAATTCACGGATGAAGAGTGTCAACAAACGCCATACATCTATGCATAATTATGGTATTGGCCAAGTGGACGTCGAAAGTATGAGTGATTTCGCAGAACAGGCTAAATATATTGGTACGTATGTGTCGAGGGTAGTTGCATAGGCAACACGATCTTTGTCTTAAAAGTGAAAATATTGTTATGTAAAAATGAAAACTTGTATTAGAAAAGTTGTTAAATTTTTACTTGTAATTTTCTCAAATATACGAACAGCTTACTTTTTGTGGCTTACCAAATAAAAGAACGCATCCATCATATTTCAAAATTACAAACGAATGCATGATTTGAAAAAATCACAAACATTTTAATTCTATTCACAAATCACTATTTCAGTTTGATTAAACTATTGGAATTACCTTAAAATCATATCATTCTTATATTTTACTATTTGAATCACGCTAAACCGTGGAAAATATATTTTATGAACTTCTATTTTATAAATTGTAGTCTATATTCTTGTTTCTGTTTTTCAAATAATTATACCCGTTGATGTACCTACATAAGCAGAGGATATGTTTAGACAACAGGAAGTGACGAAGTTATGCCCGTCTAAACGCTGTTGCGAGAAACAGCACCACTTTTGAAGTTATTGCCCCCACTCCTATAGTGCCAAATTCAAATTTACTTTCCCCTATTTGGATCTATTGACAATAATGATAATGGTTTTTAGCATTGAAAATGCTTCTCAGTCAAGTTGTGAAAAAGTGTCCGCCATCCAATTTTTACCTATGTTTTATGCGTGAATTGTATGAGAAGGGGTAGATAATGATAATAAAAAAAATGAAAGGAGAAAATGGTAATGAAAAATAAATTTGAAGTGGTAACGTTGTTTCGTTGTTTACAGAACAAATACAAAAACGAACATCTCTTAATTTTTTTAAATTTTTATTCATTTTCAATGCCCTTGTCTCAATGTTATAATAGCTATGTTTTGTTTGCCAAAAATAAAGACACCAAGGTGACACCGACAGAAACGGTTCCATAACTTTCGAGTCAATTCCACTTTTCAGTTGGTGCATTTTTATCTTGCAAGAGCAGAATAGCACCTCTTGGTGTCAACCTGATGTCGACACCGCGAGGCAAATAAAACAAACCTTAAATGTAAAACCTGTGAATTTTTTTCAAATAATTGAATTAAATCAATGAAAAAATACAATTATTAATTCCAAAACCACAAACACGAATTTCGTTGATTAAAATGAGATCGAGCTCAGTAGAAGTGGGGATATTTCATTTCAAAATGATACCATTTTTCGTTTCACGAAAGTCCTCTGTTATATTTAATATCCTGTGGTTGCGGGTGGGTCTGGGACCACGTTCTCCCCTAATGTTAGTTATCCACTGGGGCTTATTCAGAATTGTTACAAGGAAGGTAAACATTCTACACCATATATGACCTCACACTTACTCTACCCAGTAAGCACAATTTGAATGGTTTTGAAAATATTTTAACTTAATATGAAAACTGTACGTGAAACATGCTAACAATAAGATAAATTGGAAAGACTGTAATGAATCATGAAACAATTTGTAAAACTTGGCGACAAAAATATCAAAAAATCGAAATTATTCGAAAATATCTGTGATAAAATTAGTCTGATTGAAAATTTGATTAATATTTATGAATTTATTGATGAATGTTATGTTGGAGAATTATTTTCCCAGTCTTCAAAGTTGGGGGAAAAAAATGACTCTCTCAATTACGAAATTACCTTTGGTAACACTTTTCCCTCTCGGGTAATGTATCTGACACACCTCAAGCCTCCTTAGGAAAATTGTATGAAAAATTCAAACTACAAACTAACAGTTTTTCAAAGGTTCGACTTTATGACAAACTGACACTTTTCACAGGTTCGTCAATTCGATAAACTGACACTTTTTCACAGTTTCTACTTTGTGACAAACTGACTGTTTTTTACAGTTGCAACTGTTTTTTACAATTTTGACTTTGTGAAAAATTTACACTTTTTTACAAGTCACAAAGTCACGCTTTTTCATTTTTGACTTTGTTTCAAATTTGACAATATGTTACCCACACAGTATGCACTGACAAGGAAAGAAAAGAAAACAACATAAAACACTGAAATTAATTTCTCTAAATTCATAAAGTTAAAGTGGAACATCTACCCCAGTTTTAACAATTGAAACCCCGTCGATCATACGACTAGACATTTTATAGTTACTCAACTTTCAAAATACCTTCGACTTCATAAAAACGGAGAAACCAAAAAAAAGTTACGAATACAAATGAATGAAAATCATGAAAGTAGCTGGTTCGTTCAACGACCAGCACTTTTAACTCCGTATAAAAAAAATATTCAAATTCGTTAAACAAGAAAAAAAGTAATGGTTAACGAAAAAAAAAAAAAAAAAAAAAAAGTAAATAAATATAGGTATACTTACCAACATACGAGGCAGTGATGCACGTTATTGACCCCCGCGAAAGATAAACGAGATGAAAAGCGAAAATGGTAAATAGCTTTTGGTTAGTGTTAAAAAGGGGTGGTAGCTCGTAAATGAACCAAACGAAACCTCAACATTTCGATTTTACCGCGCGTTGAAAAATGAAAATGCATATTGACCTTGATTCAGCGTACATTGGGGGAAATTTATAAGTGAATCCTGGTAGGTTTAAATGAAGCGAAAACCCTCAAATTTACCAGAGAGACAAACAGACAGATGAAGCTAGAGAGAGAAAGTTTCAGAGTAGTTGTTCGTTATTCGATGTCGATCTATAGAACGTGAAATTCGAGCTCTCATTGAAAATTATTCTAAATGTACGATAAACACGTGGAGTAAAATCTATCATGTCATCCAATTACCCACACTAAGTGATTTGAATTTTAGTAGACATTCAGACAGTAAATTTTGATTAAATTCATTGCTTTTAATAAGAGAATAATATTCTATCTGAGGTAGGGCCGGCCGAAACGTTTTTTTGGGGGATTCAACCCCACTCCCCTTAACCCGAAAAAGAAAAAAAGAAAAATTAGTAATTAGTAATCTCACTATTATTTTTAATTATGAATAATGTAACCACACCAGATCTGCCGCTGCAAATTCACCATCAGTAGTGGGCTAATAGTTCCTCAAGTTATATATATATATATATATATATTGGTTTAACGTTCATGGGATAGCAAAATAATAGATGATCTCTCGCACAGTTATGAGCTCATACTGCCACAACCACCTCAGCGTCAGTACCTTCACGGCGCACCATTGTGCGCTGTTACTAACCACTTCTGCATAGTGCATAGTGCACAAGATGGTTGGGGTAAAGCACACAACACCATCATTGTATTTATTTTGAGAAAAACCAGTCGTTTACTATTTTAAAAAATGTTTAAAACTTCTAATTTCAAATTAACTTGTTCAGTTTTCATTTTAAAACTTTTTTAAATAGTTTTTCTTACGAGGAAGGAAAGGTCCGTACCTGAAAAGAAAATCTTTTAAAAAAATCCCAAGATTTGACTTTCAAGGAGCTAATAAAATAAAATTTTAAATTTACACTTAGGTAGCAAAAAACAAAAAAACCCCTTGGGGAAATTCTGCAGCCAGCCCTCTTCCGAGGTCCGAACAAAGAAGGTAATTAATTGCCAATATTCTATCGGTGTAAACACAGGTCAGTATTCCAATTTATCAATGCTCCTCTAGTCCTCCAGTATTTTAAGTTTATTACTATATCGGTAACTACTGAAAATGTAACTGAAAATACCTTAGCCAAAAATTTAGAACATTTTAGTCCAATAATATAATATTATTAATTTGTACGAACTAATTGGAGGTGAATATTTTCGTTCTTTGAAATACTAGTTACAGTTGAAAGAATGGCTCAGTGAGAACTTATTCAGTGAAACAAATAAATTTATTTTTTAATTGAAAAATTGATGAAGCTGAGTTCACAAAATAAAACTCAGTTAATAACGTAATAATTATAAAATGATTTCCAAAAATTTAAATACTTTTCATTACCATATCTACTAGGCTATCTCTTTGTTACATTGGTGGTTTAAAGATAACAATTTTATCAATACTATATAGGTAGGCTTCCATATCCGGCACCCATACATTCACTGAGGCACTCCAGGAAGACAAAATTTTTATCCGTTTTCCCTAGGTATAATTTTCCCTAACAAACATTTTCCCTAATTTTATTCCCCTATTTTTTTCCCCTAAAACCGGTAACCTTAATTTATTTTTCTGAGGACTAATTTTTATAATGGACAATTCCCCTAATATTTTTTTACCAAATGACTGGTTATAAAAATTGCTTAGCACCTCATTAATATTTTTGTGGAGAGAATATCAAGACAGCATTTGGCGTTAAATCGTAAGACAGAAAATGACGAGTATAATTGATCATAAATTATATGTGCATGGCTATGTATACCTCCGAGCAAGGACAGTTAATGGTCTGTTGACACCAGTGTATGAAACAATGTAAAGCAGCAGCAATAACCCGGTAATCTGGCATCAGGTGAAGATCTTGTTTCGTTGAAAGGACCTGCAAAGTCATGTCAAGAACATCGACTTGATCAAGGCGAGTGTGCCACAGAGGTAGTTGTGAGTCGGCTGAAATGAAAGATGAGAGAGCATCTAAAGCAACCTCTTGCACAACTATTCCACGATGAATTGGCAGGAGTTCCCCCAGAGGTAATAAGTCAATTATCCAAATGGGGGGCGCTGAAGAAGATTTTGCAAAGACAGCGCCGACAAAATCTTCCTCTAAACCCAAGAAAACTGAACAATTTCAATAGATACCAGAAGACTTTACAAAGAGAAAAATGAGCCTGCCCTAAATGGAAATGATTGGAACTACAACAACACATCCACAATATTACATCAAAATCTAATGAGTACAAGAACGAGGGCCTATAATATTTATATTCCATTATGTAAAATGTTAACTTATAATAGAACACTTGTTTAAAAATAATGTTTTTTAGGGAATTAATCTATTGGATATATTGATATTAGGGAGAAAAAATTAGAGAAAATTGATTAAGGGAAGTATCTGGGAATCAGTAACAATACATACAATGATCATAATTCACGATAAAGTTTTATATACTATTTAGATAAGTTGATGCACTCAGATAAGAAAGCATCACAAAAGTCATTTTTAACATTTTATCCCACTAAATAAGCGCTAGTGTGGATTTCGATTCAATGTCCTTCACCTTCCCTACACTTCAAGAACCAACGAAATTTGCGCTTACTTAGTGGGATAATTTGTCGCAACTACAAAATGATGACGATTTTATTACATTGGCTGTATGGGAGTGCGTCAACTTGTCTAAATAGTTTATATATAGGTAACTCTACTTCATGAACTGTATGTAATAAAATTTTATAGATATTACAATGAAGCAATTAATACACTTTCAATAGAAATAATCTTTATTTTGTTATCTTCCTGATGTTAATACATGCGAGCAGAATTTCCAATTAACTACTACAGCATTTTGTTTTATCATAAGTAAAGCAAATACTTTCAGGTAAAGACACGTTTTTTCTATTAATTCTAGAATTTTTTTACCAAATAATTTTACGATTTTTGGTCTTCTGTTTCTAAATATGCCCATTTTATTTGATCTGTTTCTGCATATTTCCAAATAAACGCGTATCTATTTTCACATATTTTCGGACAATATACGTATCTTTTTAAATACCTTTTTTTAGGACATATTTGGATGTAAATGTACTTCCTTTGTGACATATTTCAGTGAAAATGACTTTTTTTCGACATATACTACGTGTAAGAGACCAGTTGCTACAGAAGTGAAAAAAAAAAAAAAAAAAAAAAAAACTTACCTCATTCTTACAAAAAACGAAGATTTACTAATACCTAGGCAAACTTATTCATTGGTTCATTTTATAATAACTTAAACAGAATTGATTTTAAAATGAAAGATGGAACGACTAAGATTCACTTTAAATTTTCCAGTTACTACAGTTATTGTGCGTGAATTTTCAACGCTTAAAATGGATTAAAATTGATTTTATGGCTACTTCAGATACATTTCAGTCACTTTTCAAGAATCGATTTCGGTTTGTCTCGAATAATGAGCAAAATTACTGGCGTTTGGACTATAGTTTTGCAATTTTTACAAAACAACCATCGAATAACCGATACAATACCAATATCAAAACCAAAATGTGCGGTATTTACACTTTTTAAACTTCTCAAAATCAAATATTTTTCCATTTAGCGCTACTTCAAGATCTTAACTGCAGTCAGGTGACAAATAAATAAGTATTCCTACTTTCTTCGAACGCTTTCGAATTTCTTTATACTATAAAGTTGATATATGTGAAGAATTCAGTTTCAAAATTAGTCTACATTTAGTTTTCAAGACAATATAGTAGGAACAGCTAGGTCAGTGAAGGGAGTGGACATAGGGATTTTTCAGCTAGAATGGTTCTGTTCACCATAATATCCAATGTTCTGAGATAATCTGACTTTGATTCTCTTTAGTTTGACGTAATTGATAGAGATTTTGGAACCAAAAATCATTTGTTGGTAGGTTAATTTTGGAAGGAAACCTAAATTATCAAATAATTTCACCTGTTATCTTCCTAATTAACCACAATTGTGTTTGCGTCTTGTTGGTCTATTTAATACAATATCAACGGGAGCTAATTGGTACATAGTGGAATTCGGTTGTCTGAAGTTTCGACAAGTTATGTGTCATCTATTTCTTATATTTGGAGATATCTTCAACTATCATAATATAGTACTCTAT